>JAUTXW010002428.1:0-453319 GCA_030620095.1 Kuschelorhynchus macadamiae | reverse complement strand
TGCAATCGTATAATAAATCATCCATTACGTATTGCGCTAAACTGGGAGACATTTTTGAGCCCATAGGGGTTCCGAAAACTTGTTTGTAAAATTGATTGTCAAAAGAGAAACAGGTATTGTTAAAAACAAATTCTATTATTTCTAAGAAGTTTGATTGATTTTAAGAACAGTGATTTTTGATTTTGGACCAATTTTTTTTAATACTAACTTTGACTAATTCTAATGGGATATTGGAAAATAAAGACGTAACATCTAAGCTTATAATGTGGTAATTTTCCGGTAGCTGAAACTGGTTTAATAAAATTTGCAAAATTAAAAAGTCTGCTATGGAGGATATTATTGGTCTAGAGAAATTGTGGGTTTATGTGTTTTTGGCAAACCGTAAAACTTGGGGCAAATAGAGTTATAAATCATCAATTTTTTCGCGGTAGCGTCCGATAGTTGTTTTGATTTTTTCAATTTTGAAATTATTTGGTTGGCTTTTTGTTGAATTGTAGATGTAGGATCGCGTGGAATTTTTTGTAATAAACTTCGTCACTAAGTAAGGACATAGCCAGTTGTAAATATTGTTCTTTGTAAATTGCGACCGTGACGTTGCCTTTGTCAGATCTCGTAATGTAGATATCTGGGTGTTGTTTTAAAAAAAATCTTGGTTTTATTATACCATTTAGTTGTCTCTGAGAAAGTAACCTCTTCTGTATGAAAATAATTGGTGATGACATTGGCCGCCTGACTGTAAATATTTTTCACGCAGCCGTGACGTTGCCTTGTAGGATCTGGTAATATGAGATATCTGGGTGTTGTTTTAAAAAAATATAAAGTAAATTATTAAAATATTTTAGACTTACTGTAAGTGAGGTTACAAATATAAACAGCTATCCAATGAAATTCATTTCTGTGAATGAAAGGAACACCTCTTTATATAAGTATAACACAAAACAAACAGACTGGAAAAAACAATAACAAAAAATTTTTTTTTTTTGATTACACACGAAAC
The DNA here is from genome assembly GCA_030620095.1 of Kuschelorhynchus macadamiae. NCBI lineage: Eukaryota > Metazoa > Arthropoda > Insecta > Coleoptera > Curculionidae > Kuschelorhynchus > Kuschelorhynchus macadamiae. The sequence goes on along the minus strand of JAUTXW010002428.1, from coordinate 452,322 downwards.
CGTTGAAAGGTAGGTTTCCAATGTATTCGAGCGGGGTCGAGGCGTGACTAGAATATTAAGAATAAAATATGTGCACCTATTTGTTTCTTTTTAGATAAGTTCTCGAATGTGAAATTAATTATTTTAAAAGAAATTTTCTCGAAATGGTGCACATAAATAATCAGGAAAACCCGACGAATAAAAAATCGGATATACAGAATCTCAATATAATATATAGCAATTTATTAAACCTAAACCAAATAATCGTCCTGGCCTTCAAAACACAAAAGAAGGATTATTTTTTTTTTTTTTGCTATCTAAAAAAGAAACAAATCGGTGCACATATTTTATTCTTAATATTCTAGTTAAGCCTCGACTCCGGTCGACAACGGTTTCAGTAATCATTTTTTGTTATTTTTTTCCAGTCTGTTTGTTTTGTGTTAAATATTATATAAAGAGGTGTTCCTTTCATTCACAGAAATGAATTTCCTATTGGATAGCTGTTTATATTTGTAACCTCACTTACAGTAAGTCTAAAATATTTTAATAATTTACTTTATACTAACAAACCATTTTGTAGTGTGACCGAGGAAGGATTAAAATAAATCCGAAAGCTTTCACAAAGTAAATAGAGTCATCTATTTAATGTCCCAGTAACATCAATAGGATTACGGCAACCCCGCTATTTCGTGTTGTCCATTTCATTTTCAAACAGCCGTGAAATTATAAAGAATCTGTTAATCAGGAATGGGGTTTTTCTTCTCGTAGCCCCACACTGGTTTAAATTGTGGAGAAACTGGGCAAAACTCAACATCAAACTAGCTTCGTCTCCAGTGCAGACGTCTTAGGCATATTACCGATCAAATCAAAGGAGTTACAGGCCTCGTGAATGTCCAACAGATGATTTTTAGTTTTAGAAACAAACTTAGCCGTAAGATTTTAAATTTAGAGATTAAGATAACACACGGAAATGTTGAAAGAATGGAAAAGGCACTTAGCACATATCGACTGAGAATAGAGGAAAATATACCTATAAACATTCATCTTGAGTTTTTCCGGAGACAAAATATAGTGTATAACCAGGCTTTTTACAAGACAAAAAGCAACAATCTTAAAAAGATTGACGAACTTAAATCAAATAAATTAAATCGCATTAAAATTAAGGACTGTTGGTTCAAAAATCTTACACCTGTCGTTTTTCCAACAGAAGCAAAAAATATCCTATCATTAGGGCCCAAGTTTTGTCTCCCCGTTTACAAAAAGGACGTCTCAGTCCCACATATTTTAGCAGACGTTGAATTAACAATATCACACGTAGACAATATGCGTGAAAAAAATATTTACAGTGCACAGGCGGCCAATGTCATCACCAATTATTTTCATACAGAAGAGGTTACTTTCTCAGAGACAACTAAATGGTATAATAAAACCAAGATTTTTTTAAAACAACACCCAGATATCTACATTACGAGATCTGACAAAGGCAACGTCACGGTCGCAATTTACAAAGAACAATATTTACAACTGGCTATGTCCTTACTTAGTGACGAAGTTTATTACAAAAAAATTCCACGCGATCCTACATCTACAATTCAACAAAAAGCCAACCAAATAATTTCAAAATTGAAAAAATCAAAACAACTATCGGACGCTACTGCGAAAAAATTGATGATTTATAACTCTATTTGCCCCAAGTTTTACGGTTTGCCAAAAACACATAAACCCACAATTTCTCTTAGACCAATAATATCCTCCATAGATTCCCCAACTGCTCAACTAGCTGGTTTTATTACAGAGGTTTTAAACACTGCATACGATTATAATAACGAATACTACATAGCAGACTCTTTTAATTTTGCAAATTTTATTAACGAGTTTCAGCTACCGGAAAATTACCACATTATAAGCTTAGATGTTACGTCTTTATTTTCCAATATCCCATTAGAATTAGTCAAAGTTAGTATTAAAAAAAATTGGTCCAAAATCAAAAATCACTGTTCTTTAAATCAATCAAACTTCTTAGAAATAATAGAATTTGTTTTTAACAATACCTGTTTCTCTTTTGACAATCAATTTTACAAACAAGTTTTTCGGAACCCCTATGGGCTCAAAAATGTCTCCCATTTTAGCGCAATACGTAATGGATGATTTATTATACGATTGCATCCCAAAGCTGAACTTTGAAATACCCTTTTTAGAAAAATATGTTGATGATTTAATTTGCGCCATTCCGATTGGAAGCGAAACAGAGCTACTCAATATTTTCAATAATTATAATCAGTACATTAAATTCACAATTGAAATGGAATCTGAGAGAAGTGTGCCATTTTTAGATACAAGACTTATTAGAACCAACAGTAATAAAATTATATTGGACTGGTACATAAAACCAAGCAGCTCAGGTAGATATTTAAATTATTTCTCATACCATTCCGAAAAAATGAAAATAAACCTCATACTTGGCCTAAAAAATAGAATTTTGTCAATCTGTCATCAGTCATTAAAGGATCAAAATCTAAAACGTCTAAATAACCTACTATTGGACAACTCTTACCCTCAAAGCCTGCTAAAGAAATTAATCTATTCAACTGACACTATAGTACCAAACAATTCACCAACTGTTTCTACTAGCCCTCCAATAATAAAAAAAGTATGTTTCCTTTCCATACGTTCAGGAATTAACCCCTAAATTAGCGAACATATTCAAAAAAGAAAATATTGTTATAGCCAATAAAGCCGTTAAACCTACGAGCAAACTTTTTAGTTCTCTTAAAGATAAAACAAAAAGGCATAACAAATCAAATGTAGTATATAAAATAGATTGTTTACATTGCAATAAAAAATACATAGGGCAAACCTCAAGGCCTCTAAAAGATAGAATAATATCTCATAAAAGTGATATAAGAATAAAACCCGAAGCATGTGCCCTTTCCCAACACGTAAGAGACACAGGTCATTCAGCAAATTTCGCAGAGGCGGAGATTCTCGAATGTGAAATTAATTATTTTAAAAGAAATTTTCTCGAAATGGTGCACATAAATAATCAGGAAAACCCGATGAATAAAAAATCGGATATACAGAATCTCAATATAATATATAGCAATTTATTAAACCTTAAAACCAAATAATCGTCCTGGCCTTCAAAACACAAAAGAAGGATTATTTTTTTTTTTTTTGCTATCTAAAAAGAAACAAATAGGTGCACATATTTTATTCTTAATATTCTAGTTAAGCCTCGACTCCGGTCGAATACATTGGAAACCTACCTTTCAACGGTTTCGTGTGTAATCAAAAAAAAAAAATTTTTTGTTATTGTTTTTTCCAGTCTGTTTGTTTTGTGTTAAATACTTATATAAAGGGGTGTTCCTTTCATTCACAGAAATGAATTTCCTATTGGATAGCTGTTTATATTTGTAACCTCACTTACAGTAAGTCTAAAATGTTTTAATAATTTACTTTATATTAACAAACCATTTTGTAGTGTGACTGAGGAAGGATTAAAATAAATCCGAAAGCTTTCACAAAGTAAATAGAGTCATCTATTTAATGTCCCAGTAACATCAATAGGATTATTAGGCTGCAACCCCGCTATTTCGTGTTGTCCATTTCATTTTCAAACAGCCGTGAAATTATAAAGAATCTGTTAATCAGGAATGGGGTTTTACCAGGAAATTTCTACTACATATGGTTTAAATTGTGCAAATTACTTGAGAAACTGGGCAAAACTCAACATCAAACTAGCTTCGCTGAAAAATAGGAAGATATTTCTTCTCCAGTGCAGACGTCTTGGGTTAACCCCTAGGCATATTACCGATCAAATCAAAGGAGTTACAGGCCTCGTGAATGTCCAAGAAGGAAGAACTGGACAGATGATTTTTAGTTTTAAAAACAAACTTAGCCGTAAGATTTTAAATTTAGAGATTAAGATAACACACGGAAATGTTGAAAGAATGGAAAAGGCACTTAGCACATATCGACTGAGAATAGAGGAAAATATACCTATAAACATTCATCTTGAGTTTTTCCGGAGACAAAATATAGTGTATAACCAGGCTTTTTACAAGACAAAAAGCAACAATCTTAAAAAGATTGACGAACTTAAATCAAATAAATTAAATCGCATTAAAATTAAGGACTGTTGGTTCAAAAATCTTACACCTGTCGTTTTTCCAACAGAAGCAAAAAATATCCTATCATTAGGGCCCAAGTTTTGTCTCCCCGTTTCCAAAAAGGACGTCTCAGTCCCACATATTTTAGCAGACGTTGAATTAACAATATCACACGTAGACAATATGCGTGAAAAAAATATTTACAGTGCACAGGCGGCCAATGTCATCACCAATTATTTTCATACAGAAGAGGTTACTTTCTCAGAGACAACTAAATGGTATAATAAAACCAAGATTTTTTTAAAACAACACCCAGATATCTACATTACGAGATCTGACAAAGGCAACGTCACGGTCGCAATTTACAAAGAACAATATTTACAACTGGCTATGTCCTTACTTAGTGACGAAGTTTATTACAAAAAAATTCCACGCGATCCTACATCTACAATTCAACAAAAAGCCAACCAAATAATTTCAAAATTGAAAAAATCAAAACAACTATCGGACGCTACTGCGAAAAAATTGATGATTTATAACTCTATTTGCCCCAAGTTTTACGGTTTGCCAAAAACACATAAACCCACAATTTCTCTTAGACCAATAATATCCTCCATAGATTCCCCAACTGCTCAACTAGCTGGTTTTATTACAGAGGTTTTAAACACTGCATACGATTATAATAACGAATACTACATAGCAGACTCTTTTAATTTTGCAAATTTTATTAACGAGTTAAAAAAAATTGGTCCAAAATCAAAAATCACTGTTCTTTAAATCAATCAAACTTCTTAGAAATAATAGAATTTGTTTTTAACAATACCTGTTTCTCTTTTGACAATCAATTTTACAAACAAGTTTTCGGAACCCCTATGGGCTCAAAAATGTCTCCCATTTTAGCGCAATACGTAATGGATGATTTATTATACGATTGCATCCCAAAGCTGAACTTTGAAATACCCTTTTTAAAAAAATATGTTGATGATTTAATTTGCGCCATTCCGATTGGAAGCGAAACAGAGCTACTCAATATTTTCAATAATTATAATCAGTACATTAAATTCACAATTGAAATGGAATCTGAGAGAAGTGTGCCATTTTTAGATACAAGACTTATTAGAACCAACAGTAATAAAATTATATTGGACTGGTACATAAAACCAAGCAGCTCAGGTAGATATTTAAATTATTTCTCATACCATTCCGAAAAAATGAAAATAAACCTCATACTTGGCCTAAAAAATAGAATTTTGTCAATCTGTCATCAGTCATTAAAGGATCAAAATCTAAAACGTCTAAATAACCTACTATTGGACAACTCTTACCCTCAAAGCCTGCTAAAGAAATTAATCTATTCAACTGACACTATAGTACCAAACAATTCACCAACTGTTTCTACTAGCCCTCCAATAATAAAAAAGTATGTTTCCTTTCCATACGTTCAGGAATTAACCCCTAAATTAGCGAACATATTCAAAAAAGAAAATATTGTTATAGCCAATAAAGCCGTTAAACCTACGAGCAAACTTTTTAGTTCTCTTAAAGATAAAACAAAAAGGCATAACAAATCAAATGTAGTATATAAAATAGATTGTTTACATTGCAATAAAAAATACATAGGGCAAACCTCAAGGCCTCTAAAAGATAGAATAATATCTCATAAAAGTGATATAAGAATAAAACCCGAAGCATGTGCCCTTTCCCAACACGTAAGAGACACAGGTCATTCAGCAAATTTCGCAGAGGCGGAGATTCTCGAATGTGAAATTAATTATTTTAAAAGAAATTTTCTCGAAATGGTGCACATAAATAATCAGGAAAACCCGATGAATAAAAAATCGGATATACAGAATCTCAATATAATATATAGCAATTTATTAAACCTTAAAACCAAATAATCGTCCTGGCCTTCAAAACACAAAAGAAGGATTATTTTTTTTTTTTTTGCTATCTAAAAAAGAAACAAATAGGTGCACATATTTTATTCTTAATATTCTAGTTAAGCCTCGACTCCGGTCGAATACATTGGAAACCTACCTTTCAACGGTTTCGTGTGTAATCAAAAAAAAAAAAAATTTTTTGTTATTGTTTTTTCCAGTCTGTTTGTTTTGTGTTAAATACTTATATAAAGGGGTGTTCCTTTCATTCACAGAAATGAATTTCCTATTGGATAGCTGTTTATATTTGTAACCTCACTTACAGTAAGTCTAAAATGTTTTAATAATTTACTTTATATTAACAAACCATTTTGTAGTGTGACTGAGGAAGGATTAAAATAAATCCGAAAGCTTTCACAAAGTAAATAGAGTCATCTATTTAATGTCCCAGTAACATCAATAGGATTATTAGGCTGCAACCCCGCTATTTCGTGTTGTCCATTTCATTTTCAAACAGCCGTGAAATTATAAAGAATATATATATATATATATATATATATATATATATATATATACACATATATAAATATATATATATATATATATATATATATATATATATATATATATATATAGTTACTACTTAATTACTTTCTGAACCGCGCGCCCGGTAAAAACTTAAAAAACGTCAAAAAACAAAAAAACCATAACATCCTACCTATCATACGTATCTGCTCTTCAGTCAATACCTTTTCGTCGTCCTTCATGTTGTATTGTTAAAAATGTTTGTCCAAATAACGCGATCAGCGTCGTGTCTTTTGTGATTTTAAACACCTTTGGATAATTTAATTACTAATATACGTTTCATGGTAAGTCTGTCTTGTTTTACTAAAGTGTGTAGGTTCTCTAATTTAAATTATTTTAGAAAGTATTTTTGAGAAAGGCACGGAGCCACCTGCCGAAACGTCAAATTTAAAATGAATAGATGACTAATAATTTTTTAGAATTGTTTTAATGCTATGAACTTATAACCCAAGAAAAATCTAGTAATTATATATACACGGATGTTCAAGCAAAACTAACTCAAAACTATATATATATATATATATATATATATATATATATATATATATATATATATATATATATAAATAAAATAAAAAGGTCATATTCATAATTTTATTCCTTAAAAAAGCAGGCTAGATGTCAGAGAATCTACTTTAATGGTTTACATTAGAACGTACATTTTGAAGATCCAATCCACAGAACTGTGTCGTAGCTTAATAGATAATGTATATTACTAAAGTAAACTGGCAGCCGTAACTCATGCGAAAAGGATTTTTTTTAACAACCCCTTAAAGGTGAATCTGGATGGATCGGACAAATCATCAGTATGTTGATGCCATTTTAGAGCGTCATCAATTATTATGCCTAACAATTTCACATTAAGACCCTTAATAGCAACTAGATTATACGCAAAATTGACATTTTTGTGAGGTTTTAAGAGATTACAATTAAACCTTTATTGAGTCCTCTCCAACACGTTGCTAGTATTTTGTTTTAATTGAGTACTACTCGATATGCCAACCAAGATGTAATATGTGCCACCCTGTATAATATAATCGTTTCATTAAATACAAATCAAACCCACTGTAATCTAGCCGCAGTGCTTGGATACTCTTGAAAAGCCTATGTCCATAAAAAAAAGAATTTTGTATTATAATAAATAGGTTTTTTTCCTCTTTAAATTTACATATCGGTGAACTAACGTTTGGACCATCCTGTATACATACATTTCATCTGATGGCACAGATTTGTAGGTTGTCGTTAAAAATAACGATATCAAACCTAGATTTGTAGAATCTTGACAATAGGAGAAAGAAAAAATAGCTTTACTTTTAAATATTAACACACAAAATGTGCTGACCTCATATAATACTAATGATAATAGTATTCACCGTCTTTTCTTTTGCTCATAGTTTCCTGTAAGTTAAAGATTTCCGTTCTGAGCTAAATTTATTATCCCCGCATTTAGGCGAAAATGTCAAAAAATATAAAGGACCATGATAATTCATTAACGAGGAGGAAACCCAAAACGATTTGGTTAAATTCTAGTCGACGCTACTGCGAGGCAAAAAGAAATGCGGACCTCAAACAGATAAGGGATTAGCATCCAGTATTTAAACGCTGAAGTTAGGAACCCAGACATTATTTAAAAATGCCTATAACTATGAGCTTCTTTGATATAGTAGTTGCTGCGGAAATGTACAACCTCCTTTTTTTTTATTTTTATTATTGTTTTTTTTTTATTTTATTTATTTTTTTATTTTACGTTGTTTTACTCGGTGCTCAGATTCTTTTATTTCGGAGGCGTTAGGGCGTGAGTTCAAATAATTTAAACAATATTGTAGGCGCCAGGCCTAGAGTGGCCAAAGAGGTTGAGCAGAAAAGAAAAAAACAAGATAGATACTAATGTACGCTAAGACACAATACTTAAGTTAACTTGTAATGTAGCTTCCCAAAACCTTCTAATTCCTGCAATGGACAGATTATAAATAAAAGAATGAAATACTAATGCAAGGAAATTTATTGTAAATTGTATATAAAATATAAGTATAAATATCACAGTGGTATTAAATGTTGTTCAACACAATCAACAGTAACAATCAAATCACCACATATGAGGTAAAACGATAACTACACTATTCATGAAATTAAATGTGCCAAATGAAATAATATTTATATCTTTAAGTTTAATATCTTGAAAGTACTGAAAAATTTTGATACATAAATTTACCATAAAAGTTAAATGAACTACCAGTAATTAAATATTTTGATTATTAAAATTTAAATTATGCAAAACTGATTAGGTGGAAAGATTGGAGTGAATATTTAAAGTATTAAAATTTTAAATTAAGTAAAATGATTAGATGGATAATTGAAAAGAAAGAGAGAGGGCAAGGATACAACCTTGAATTAAATTTTATTTTCTTAATTAAGTTTTATATTTGTTACCAAATATTGTTGAAAGAGCATAGCATGAATGTTGCAAAAACCAGATTTAATAAATATTATTTTATAAAAACCTCATATGAGAGATGCAAATATTAGTATCATATACCGATATTGGCTGAAAATCACCGATAATATGAAGATGGGCTGTAATGCAGAATATATTCAAACAATCATAAAACTATAACAGGTGGCTGAAAATCACAAGTAATTTTAGGAAGTACTGCCCATTACAAAAAACTTAACACTTAAGACACTAAGACATGGGTACCCAATATACCCTCAACATACCTAATATAACTTATACTACAAAAAACATAAAGTCTCTTACTACCTATAAGCTATGAGCACTTACAAAGCAATTATTTGAAAAAAAAAACAATAAGAGTGTTTTACAAAACTCAAATTTAATAAAATAAGCCAGAAGATGCAATGAATTCTTTACTCAAAATCAACTAATTAAATAAAATACAACAAAGTAATACTTTAGAGAGTTATAGGTACTTAGAATAAAAGTTTATAGTTACTGATTTGCAAATGAATTCATGAGAAACTATTTAGAATTAAATTGGTTAATGACTTAAAGTGACTTTATAAAGGTAATTATAGTGCGAGAAGGCTGAATAATTGAAAAATTAGCAACGAAAGATCAAATTTCTAATGTACGCTCAGGGTAAGTAGAACACCAGTAGTAAAGCTACCTTTTATAAGCTAAAACAAGGAAAGGTACTTATCTTTAGACTCGGTGTTGGGTTGGTTCCCTAAATGAAGACTTTCCTCAACGCTTCACAGCAGCGGTTAGCCTATAAGCTCAACCAAAAGGAGGTGGTCCTCTAGACGAGCAGACTGCAACGGAGGCCCCAAAACAGCACAAGCCAACAAGGAAAACCTCAAATGCCCCGTTCCAGCTACACCACGGTAGTCCAACCAGAATCTAAGTTTCCAACTTCCTGCCTGATGTCCCTAAGTTGACCTGCCTAAGCCACTGTTCTTCCCACAATAAAAGAGTGATGTTGATTTTATTGTGATTGCGGTATTAATTAAAGTATGCTCCTGCTGTAGGTTAAAAGGTCCTTGTAGTAGGATAAAAGCTTCTTGCAGTACGTTAAAAGCCTGAAAAGATAGAGAAATGTGCTGAGTACCAACCCACGTGGCGACTATTCCATGAACCATCTCCCTAGCAAGATTTTCTAATAATTTTGAATGACTAATTACCTGATGTTATGGCTTTGAGTAGTCTTGAAGTACTTTCCAATCCCAATTAAGGCTTCATAGAATTCGCCGATCAGTAGAACTTCTTACACGTCGTGTAAAATGGCGGCACAAAAAAACTATGAGAACTAACACTTCATTAATATTCTGCAGAGAGGTAGTAAGAGAGGATCTCTTTGTTCGGTCCAAAGGTCTCCTAACATAGCGAAAAAAATGATGTATCCTGTTCAGGTACATGGTACCAACCTAGTACTCTCGATGACAGAAGCCCTCGACAGACATTAAAAAAATCACTTTATCATCCCGAAATGTCTCAAAACATCTCCCTGGAACACCACCACCGATCACCACTAACGAGACAAAATCAGCTGAGATAACCTCAGACTTTGAAACCCCTGACATAATTTGGAAATAAAACATAGGGTATAACGGGTTGCCTGCAGTAAGGTGTCGCCAAACAACGATCTCGGATTTTATTAACATAGGGACGTCGTTGCTTTATTTTTTACGATAATTATTGGTTTGTATTTTATATATTTGACTGTCTAAAAAGAAACAAAATATAAGATATTTTGTGAATAAATAGGTGATAATTAAGAACTTGACCGTTGTAATAATCATTTTCAAAATGATTGTTACAAATGGACGTTTTAATATTATTTTCGTAATATTGAAGTTAAAATAAGAAAAATTAATTTTTCTTTTTGCGTTATATTGATTATTATATTCCTCAATATACCTAAGTCTCTAGATGACTTTTACAGAAACGCTCACTACTATTATACAGGGTGTTATATAATGACTTGCAAAATGTCGAAAACTAGAACTCGCCCCAGTCTTGGAAAAGTATTGCTGCATTATTTAGTTCCGTTATAGTACTCTCTAATTGTCTCTCTTCAGGCGACCAGACAATTTCTAGTAAGTCTACTGACTATAAAGATAATATTTGGATGGTTTCATATTTAAACTTTAAATTCTAACTAAAAAAAATTAAAGAAGCCTTAAGATAGAGCTATTAGTTAAATCTAATTGTATTTTTTGTGAATGTAATAGAAAGTGATAAAAATAAATTTAATAAACTAATTTTCCAGTATTTAAAATAATGTTCACCTGTGTGTTTCACTAACTAACGCTTAGTTTGAACAATTCATTTTGATATTTTTTGACCACCCTATAGAGTAATACATTCTTTGTCATAAATTACTGATGTTAGACCTCCAATCAGAATCTTATGAATGACCATGTCCTGTTTAAGGTAAATTTAATTTGTTTCGGTATGCCTACTATTTGGATCCCCTGTGCTCCTGTATAATGTTTTTAAAAAAAAAGAAAATTTTGGATTATTGCTATGGTTTTTGCGGCATAAGTGTTTTTAAACAGCTTGAGTTTTTAATTTTAACAAAACAAGGCTGCAAACCTTAATTAAAAGGAATTTCTTCTATAAACAGAAAGGTAATTACAAAAATGGCCAACTAATCCTTAGAGAGACATTCGAAGAATATTCTGGTAGAACTAAATACAATTTTTGTTTCTCAAAGTGACTATTTAAAATGTGTGCTTGATTTATTTATTTCCAACAGGCACTTTGTCTAATTACTAGGGCAATCAATTATAAACATGAATATAAAGTAAAGCATGTACTTGTCTACTAATACTACCAACTAATACGTATAATAATTCCTGTATTATCATCATTTTTATTATTAACATAAAAAATCGGTAAATCATCCTTACCAGGAACTTCCCTCGTTATGACTTTTTCCTTTCATTAAAAAGAGTGTTAACAGTTTAGTTTCACACATAGTCATTTAGTGTGTTCCATTTAGTAACACATGTATACTGTCTCTTCAAACAATTTTATTGAGCACCATTTTGTTCCACTATATTGGATTCGTACCAATATTTTTGGACATAATTTGAAATAAAAAGACCGCAATTTTATTCCGTTTTGTTGAATTAGTAACACATTATTCCTATATCACATTTATTTTTTCTGCAAAATTTGAAGTCTATTGAATAAGATTTTTTTACCAGTGATTTTTTAAACACTTTATTTAGTGGAATTCTGTTTCGCCATCTTCAATTCGTACCACAACTTTTGCCAGTTGATCATATTATTTTATGAGGCCGCCCCGGCGTTTTGTTTTACATATTTGATTTGTACCAAAATATTTTCAGTTCATTCCTATGTAACACCTGGCTTTGTTTTGCCATATTGAATTTTTACCAAAATATTACCACTTCATTCCCATATAACCCTTAATTTTTGACCAAAATTTTAAGTCAAACGGAAGTAGTTTTTTAGCTACGCCGCGAAACGGCAGACAGACAGATTGATGAAATTGAAAAAAACCTATTTTTGGAACTAGGGAGCTAAAACGTGAAGATATGTAAAATCTGGAGAGAAGTTTTCACGATTACAAACAATTTATTTGGCCACCATTTTATTCCGCTACCTTGAATTTTACTAGGTAATCTCTATGCATCAATTAATTATTACACAAGATTTGAAAACAATCTACTAAGCACTTTTTTTAGGCTGACTGATTAAATATTTTGTTAAGCCGCTATTTTATTTTGCCATCTTGCTAATACATAGTACTATACTAATATTATTGGTACTATTATAATTAATATTATTACTTTAAATTCTTTCCCATTTTGGCTTTATTTTGCTTTTTTTGATAATTAATCGATTTACAACTATTTCAGGGGCAACGATCATACATTTAAGGTTTTTTGTGACCTTTCACACAATAATATTTCTATCTTTTTCACTCACGTTACTTCCACTTTCATATACAAAAATTCTCGAAAAAACATGTTTGCCAGTTAACAAAATGAAGTCCCATCATGGACATCTTTTTAAAAGTTTTTAATTTTAATTTTCGTTATTAAGTATGTAAATTTTAAAAATTTTAAATAAACAGAATTCTGATTTGATGCAACTAAATGAAGGAGACCATGGTATGTTTTTGTTTTAATAGAAAATCCATATTGGAGAGTTCAAACTTATTATACTTATTAGTTAGTTTCTAACTTGTTCCCTTTCTTTAAAATTATTTGTAGAAAAGTCCTGAGGAAAGGATAAAAAATGTTGACATCTCAACAGGCCACAAAACATATAACTTATTGTCAAAAAATTCAGTAGTTTAAAAACAAAAACACCTATAAATAAAAAAAGTAATATCGTTTATCAGATTCCATGCAACAATTCTAACGGGGTTTACATTGGACAAAATAGCCAGTATTTGGAATAGCTTAAAAAGTCACAAATATGACAAAAAGAATGCCACAGTTTTGTTCTGATATTAAAAAAAGAACTTTTTGAAAAATTTTATTTCGACAAGTACAGAGACGAATCTGAATTACAACAACAACGTTTAGTTGCATTTGGATATATTTATAATGTTTGCAATGCTGAGCTAGCAAGTAAGCAATCTTAAGAAGGTCGGTGATAAAGGGGTTTTAATAGAATGTAACTCCTCCCGCGTCAGTTGTAAGCACATCCCTTATGGTTGTGATTTCACCCTAGAAATCATCTAGTTCGATTTTTGAATTATTTGTTTGATTTTTAGTTATTGGAAGCTTCTTAAGTTTGCCTGAAATATAATATTTGAATAAAATATAGATTAATACAATAATAATAAAAATATAAAGTAAAAGAGTCCAAAAACTTATTCTCTTCACATATATAGTGGAAGACATTTCTTCTAGACTTTCTTTTTGTTTCTTCAGGCTTGATTGGAATTCATCTGTGGCTTTTAGATTGACAAAGTTCAAATCAATCGTGGGTGGATTGAATATCGGTTGATATTCATTGATGACGTCTAATTGCATGGTCGGTAGATTCACTTCTTCGTACTACAAGTGTGACAGCTTATAGTTTTCAAAAACCATTGATCGTATTTGGGCTTTACACTCAGGTGGAACTTCTAGTAGATAGGAACCTAAAAGTGGAAAGCTATCTTCAAGATTTTGGCAAATTGATTTACTGATTATATGGCTTGGTATGGTGACAAGCCAATTTCCATCAATAATTTTCGTAACTTGTACTTCATGCAACTTGATTTTAAACGGGTGACAAGTAGTGGCATGCACATGGCGGATGGTCTTCAATAGTCCTACTGTGGGCATTTTTGCAAAGGAATTCATTCGATACTACTTCAAGACATTTTTCTTCTTGGTAGGCGTACTTAATATCGCTAAGTGCCAGGTAAGATTTATAGGGTATGTTAGTAAAGAATGAATTATTAGTTGGAATTGGTAAGGGGAAGAGAATATAATATTGATATGTCTCTGCCTCAACTAAAGGTAATTCTAAAATAAACGTTATTTGAAAGTTTTTTATAAAACTTTTAATTTCAATTAATTTCTCAAGAATTAATATATTTTGAAGGTCACCCTGTATAGGTAATTTATTTGTATGTATTATTTTACTTAGACTCGTAATTTCTTTTGAGAGCTCGTAAGGATCAACTATAGAGTTGTGAAGTACATTAATTTTAGAGAATGTTATTGCTACTTCGATCTTATCTAAAATATTATAGATTGATTGGTATAGCAGCGTAATTTGGATAGTAAATGTGAATATTTGGTAGTACTCATGAAATTGTGTATTTTCTAAGTCTACCTTTTTTATAATTTCTTCTATTTGTAAAATAAGACTTTTTAAAATTAATTGATTATGCGTCACATTAGACATCATATCTCTAAATTTGTTGATTGCTTTGTCTAGCAATGTTATTTGGTTAATAGAATCGGTTCTTAATTTATTTTGATTTTCTTGTAAGATCTTTATTTTCTGATCGATAATTTCGGCATCAGATTGATCTAGATTACCTGTTATGCTTTTAATAAAAGAGCCTAAGGGATTAAATAGACCTCTTTTATTCCTAATACTTGTATGAGAAGGAATTATTTGACTTATTAGATTTTCTATGCGTTTTTCTATAGCATGTAAAGGTATTAGAGAGTTTTGATATTCAGTAAAATAAACGCTGTCATTTTTAAGATGTGAAGACGGTTTGTTTGTCTGTGTTTTTAAAGTGTTAAATTCTAAAATTAGAGGTTGTAGGTCAATATTTTGTACAAAGGACCAGTGGCTAGCGACTAATTTTGCTGTGCCTAATTTGAAGGGTAGTATCCCTGGATGTTTGTTTAGGTCGTTGAACTTTACTTTTGTGGCTAAGGTGCCGATGATGTTCCAGCGCCATCTGTAAAAACGGGTACTATTTTAGTCTCGTTTACGTGAACAATTTCTTTATGTTTAGTTTTTGGGTTTTCGATACGTATTTTGTTATTTTCAAGTATTTGTTTTTTAATTTACTAGCTCGTGAACTTGCTTTTTTGTATACTTGCGAACCAATAATTAAATTTTGATTTGTTTTTGAGTCATTGGCTTTGTCAATTTTTTGTCTTAGTTGTTTTGACTCTTTGGTTATTTTTTCATAGAGGACTTGTGTTTTGTTTTTATGATTATGTATATAATCAGTGAAAACATGTGAGGCTACAAGGTTCATGGGATCTCGAGAATCTGTGTGACCTTGAGTTAGTTCAAATGGGGTAAAATTTGTACTTGAATGTATAGTGCTATTATAGGCTATTATGGCGTAATTCATTAGATTTATAACATCTGTATTCGGGTCTGTATTTTGAAGTATCCTTAAATGTTCGATAAGGGTAGAATCTAGTCTTTCTACTGGAGAATTGGACTCATGATGGTTAGGGGTTGTGAAATGAATATTGATGTTATGAGCTTTTAATAAACCTTTGACTACTTCGTTTTGAAATTCAGAACCGTTATCGGATACAATAGTTTTAGGAATACGAAAAAATGAAAAGAATTTTAAGTTGTTCGCAACATGAGATTGCGTTTCCTAGATAGGGTAATGCTTGTCCAAATTTTGTAAATTTGTCAAGGAATGTTAGGAATTTTTGTTTTCCTACAGTGAATGTATCAATGTGTATAATTTCGAAGGGTTTACTTGGTGTTTCGGTTAACACTAAAGGCTGATCAGGTGGTTTTCTATTATATTTACAGCATTGACATTTTTCGCAATTATTGAGGTAGTTTGTAACATCAGTTTTCATTGATTTCCAATAATAATTGGATTTTAAAAATTTAAGGGTTTCGTTTATGCCTCGATGATTTGTTTTACCTTCATGTTTAAATTTTATGAGTAGGTTTCTTTCGTCTTTTTTAACATTGTTGACTAATTTTGTACATTCGATTAATTTACATTTTTGGAAATGATTAGACATTGCTTGTTGGAAATATGGTCTTATTTCTTTAGAAAAGAAATATATATGTGTTGTCGTGTCGGTGAGATATTCTCTAAGAAAGTTTACAATGCTGTCCATATTTGTAGGTAGGGTAGCATGTATTATTTTGTTTCCATCAACATTTACTTGGTCGATTTTTATATGGGGATCGTAAGGAGATTTTTTGATTATAATTTGATTATGTTTATTATTTATAATTTCGTCTAGTAAGGTCATTTCGGCATAGTTTTGTTTTGCATTTGTGCTGTGCACCGTATTAGAAGTAGAGGATAACTGATTTCTTTCTTGTATATTTTGTACTGGTTCTTTAGGAATTTTGGGGTTTTTTATTAGCACTTTAGATATATTAACTTTTGGGTTTTCGGGTTTTTCGATTTCTTGGAGTATTTCAGAAATAGTATCAGTAGGAAGAGATTTTGGATCAAAGTTTTCTATGAATTGGGAAATTTCTTGGTCTATATCTCCGGGACAATTAATTATAGAATCTTTTTCGATAGCATTAAGTTGTATACGAGACAAGGCGTCTGCGTTGGTATTTTGTTTACCTTTTTTGTATATAATCTCGTAATCGTATTCTTCAAGTTTAAGTCTCCAACGGACTAGTTTGCTATTGGGTTCTTTCAAATTGAATAGCCAAACTAATGGTGTGTGGTTGTGATCGGTGTATATTTTAAATTTTTGACCATAAAGATAGGGTCTGAAATATTTGCATGCCCAAACAATACCGAGGAGTTCTTTCTCGATTGTCGAATATTTTTGTTCGGTTTCATTAAGCGTGCGTGATGCATACGCAATTGGTTGGTCATTGGGGGGATTTCCTTGAGATAGGACTGCACCTAAGGCTACATTAGAGGCATCGGTAGTAAGAACAAATGGTTTGTTAAAATCGGGATATTTCAGAACGGGGGCATTGATAAGAAGATTTTTCAAGTGGTTGTAAGAGTTTATGAAGGCTGGAGTGTGTTCTACTTTAACGCCTTTTTTAAGACAACTAGTTAGTGGTTTAGTGATTTTTGCAAAGTCTTTGATAAAACGGAGGTAATAACCGGCTAGGCCTAAAAATGATTTTATTTCTTTTTGGCTCTTTGGGATAGGAAAATGTTTTACAGCTTCGACTTTGTCGGGGTTTGGTTTTATACCTTCATTGGTTATTTTGTGTCCTAGATAGGCGACTTCTTTATGTAGAAATTCATTCTTATCTAGTTGAATTTTAAAATTTGATTGTCTTAGTCGATCAAATACTGCTTTTAATCGTTCAATATGTTCTTGTAATGAGGTCGAGAAGATAATTATGTCGTCTAGGTAAACTAAACAAATTTCGTGCTGAAAACCTCTTAGGACGTTATTCATTACTCTCTGGAAGGTGGAAGGAGCATTTTTGAGAACAAAGGGCAAACTTTGAATTCGTAGTGTCCAATGTCTGTTGAAAAGGCGGTTTTAGGTATGTCATTGGGTTCCATTTCGATTTGATGGAAACCATTGGCTAGGTCAAGAGTTGTGAAGTATTGGGCTTTTCCCAATTTGTCTAGAATATCGGAAATATTCGGAAGCGAGAATTTATCATCGATAGTTTTATCGTTAAGCTTACGATAATTAATCACAATGCGCCATTTGCGTTTTCCGGACGCGTCAAGTTTTTTAGGGACCACCCAGATGGGGCTACTCCAAGGGGAATTCGATTCTTGTATAATATCTTTGTTTAACATTTTTGTAATTTGCTTATTTACTTCCGCTTTATGAATATGAGGGTATCTATATGTTTTGGTAAATAAAGGAGTCTCATCTGATACATTTATCTTGTGTTTTATTTGGTTTGTATAAGTTAGAGGCATATTTTCACAGTAGAAAATATCTCTGTATTCAAAACATAAATTTCGGATAGTTTTATATTCTTCAGCATTACAGTGTTACCTGAGATTTTTTAGATTTTGTTTTTGAAGTTTATTTAAGTAATCATTGAGCTTTGAGTCTGTTTCCACTTTTTCTATAAAATTATTTTCGGTTTCTCCTAAGATTTCTATTTCGAAAGGTTCAAAAATATCTATTTTTATTGGATTTTGACTAGAATTTGTAATAATTGTATAAGCATGAGAGTCTACAATTGTATCTAGAGCTTCTGGCATTTCGGCTTTACTAAAATTTGTATATTTTAGAATGCCAATACCATTTTGATGTTTAACAGGTATTTTTACTTTTTGTAATGTTCTTGGAGGAATAGTAATTTCACAGGGTTTAAAACTTTCGTTTTGCACTGTATTATTTTGATAGTAATATAAAGGTAAAAGAGCATTGTCTGATTCTAAACATAAGTTTTTTAAGTTTATGCTGGCTCCAATGTTTGTGAGAAAATCAATACCTAAAAGTCCATCGAATTTTGGGGAAAAATTAAAAAGATAAAATTTATGATTTCCAAGACAGTTAAAAGATTGGAAAATTGGAATATTAATCACTTCATTATCACTTGTGAAAATTGAATTGGGCGAAATTTTATAAGCTAAATTAGGTTTTATAAAACTACGACCACTACCTGCGTCTATTAAGAATTTACCATTAATTTCTGGGAGAAATATAACTGGTAATTCAGTGTTATTATAATTATTTAAAAGTATTACGTTATTTGGTTTGTATTTTAAATGTCTTGAAAATTTTCATTTGGTATTTCTACGTCATTTGGCATGTTTGCAGAAAAATATGTTTCGCTTGAGTTTTCAAAGTTTGTCATATCAGGATTATAAAAGTCACTATTGGTATAATTATGTTCGTTATTTGAACAATAATATTGGTAATCATCAAATTGATTAACTGGATAATCAATTGAATTTATTAAATTATTTTCATTTTGTTGAGCAGTATATTTACTATATACGGCATTGTTATTATATGAGGTATAATAACTGTTATCATTATGCGCTGAATATTCACTGTTTATACTCGCAGGTTCGACCGTCTGGTTAAACAATTCTTTTATCGCATAATTATTATTACGATAAGGCATTTGTTGCGTCGGGTTTCTTAATATAGTATTACCCGAGGAAGTGTCCATAGGCTCAGGTCTTTGTAATCGAGTTACTGCTGAGTCGGAACGGGGACGTTTATTAATATTATAGTTATTGTAAAAAGTAGGTCGAGTGTTATTTTCATTCGGTCTAAATTGTTAACGTGTGTTATTTGCAAAATTAGGTCTGGGTTGATTAAAATTGGGGACAGTTTGTCTGAATTGTCCAAAACCTAAAAATTGATCGATTTGCAAAATTATTTTGATTGGGGAAGTTTGGTGTATAGAAAGGTCTTTGCACATTAGCAGAATAATGTACAGGTGCTCGATATATTTTTGGTTTTTGCATTTGCAGTGCATTTTGTTGTACACCAATAGTAGTTTTTGTATTAAAATTTAAGCGATTTTTATAATAAATAAAATTTTCTTCTTCTTGAGCAAAACTCATTGCTTCCTCAAGAGAATTAGGATTTTTTAATCGAACAATTGGGATCTTAGGCCATTAATAAATGTTTTTAAAACTAAATTATCATATTCCTTAATTCTAAGTAATTTTAAAGGTCTATTGTCATCTGACATATTTATTTTAGCAAATAATAGGCTACGAATATTTTGTAGTCTTAGCCCAAAATGTTCCGTACTTTCATTCTTTTCCGGTTTTAAAGTTATAATGTCCTGTACAACACAATCAATAGATCTTTTATCAGCAAAACTAGCAATTATTGCTTGTTTTATTGAATCCCACGTTGTTAATTCAATTCTAGAAGCTACAATGTCTGCTGCTCTACCGACTAGTTTATTTAAGATAGTATCGAACAGACGTATATTGATTGGTGCATTAGCATTATTTTGATCTCTATGGTTATTTATAAAATTATCACATGCCGTGATAAATCTATTAATTAATTTTGGGTTTCCGCCGAATTGCGGAATATTGTCGGCTTGGTACCTAATTAACGCATAATTGGGTGTTGCCCTTTTTATTTGTTATACGTAAAAACTTAAAAACGAGGACTCAAAACTAGACTTATTTTAATATAGCGTATTTATATGGTTAAAATACACTTCTTAGATCTACGATTTTTAAATGTAAAATAAACGTTTCGAACTTATTTTTAATATGTACAGTACGACAGAGAATATGCAATATTTTATATATACAACGGGATACGAAAAAAAAACAGGAAAATTGGAAAAAATTGGAAAATTCACTTACAATATTAGTACGATTTCGATTTTCATTCCTTACAACTAGGCCTTCTCCCTAGATTGACTACTGCTATGAGTTCGTACCAGGACAGGAGGATGCTTGTTCTTGCCCACGGTCTTGGCTGCGAATCCAGAAACTTCTAATTTTTGACGAAATGTTCGAATTTGCCACGAACTCGTTGAGACGGACACGGATTTTTGCACGAAAATCGTAGGAAAATTCGGCGTTTTTACTTCAAATGTACAAAAAAAACCCGCTGGCAAATCCTACCGACTGCGCCAGTTTTGTACTGATATTAAAAAAAGAACTTTTTGAAAAATTTTATTTCGACAAGTACAGAGATGAATCTGAATTACAACAACAACGTTTAGTTGCATTTGGATATATTTATAATGTTTGCAATGCTGAGCTTGCCAGTAAGCAATCTTAAGAAGGTCGCTGATAAAGGGGTCTTAATAGAATGTAACTCCACGGCATTAACTAGTCACGAAATATCTAAAAAACATAAGTTTCTACTTTACTATCAACACACCAGGATATTAAAAACGGAACCTGATTTTAAATAAAGGGGATTTTTCGAGATGGCTGAAATCCATAAAAACAAAAACGCTATAAACAACAAAAAAGATGTAAATAAGTTGAATAAAATATTTACATCGTTATTAGAATAGTAATCTCCCACAGCTCGTTTGTGTTTGTCCGATATATTTTAATCCTGTGAGCGTCCTATTATTTTAATATTTAATGTATATGTCAATGTAGATTATGTGAATATTTTAATTGATACTGTTTATGTTCTCTGGTAAGTGTTATATTATAACTGGTTTATATTGTATAATAAAATATGCTCAAAAATAAACTTTTAGATTAGGGAAAGACGAAAACTAGGGCGGAAACGTTATTAACAAATTTAATATGATTAGACATAGGCAATAATTTTCATTAACAAGTGATCTTAAACCAAGAAATAGAAGAAATCTATATATATATATATATATATATATATATATATATATATATATATATATAGCCATTACCATGAGAGTAATATCGATTGCCAGTATGTGCGGGTGTCTTGCAGATAATATCAGAGCGAAGAAAATATTTGAGGGTTTGAAGAACGTTACGGCCGGCGGTCGTACTGTCTCCCGGTATGAGATGTTTTGGAAATGTAGTTTCTTTTCAAATACTGATGATCTGTATTTTGACCTACAAGTGGTAATAGAAAAGCAACGCTTTGGAAGAGAGAAAGAAACAAGATTTTAGATGCTGCCATCAATATAGTGCAGGAGGAGACACCTTCTTAAATTTTTTATTAATCTTTACATACAAATTCTAAAGACATATCGAAATGCGGGAAAAACCGCTAGGCGCTATGCTTACCCATCTTCTTGCCGGCCCAATAAAACCGGTCAAAAGAACAGCTTCTTCTTGAGCATTGCGCAAACCATCATCTTATTCGTGCGTTCAAGTTATTTTGTGTTGGTGGACAGGTGGATATCGCCGTTTTTCTTCCTAGACCTTTTCACTCAAGAGACTTAATTAACCTCCACCTTAAGGGGGAACTGCACGCAGTATTATGGATCATTTGCAAGCCTTCCGTCGCTGCAATATTATCTTAAAACTATAAGAGATATGTATTAGCTTCAATGTGAGTTCAATAGGGAAATATGTATAGTTGGGCGCTAAATGCGATTTTTTATGAAAAAATATAATCTAGAATTATAAAATAGAAGTAGATTTGTCCATTTTCGACCATTTTTCGACCACTTTTTGACGCAAATGCCGTCGCATATATTTTTTTTTCCACAAAATGTCTCTTTACCGCCTTGCATTGATCCTTTGTCTACGTAACTGCAAAATTTGAAATGGTAAATCGTACTCATGTCTTTGTAGTTCTGCAGCGCGTGAACCCTTTTGAACCCAATTTTAAACGAAATTTAATTTAAATTGCCTATATATCACACATTTTTTTGAGGTCGGGCGTGCAGAAAGTTTTTTCTAATACGTAAGGTACCTACGTATTCTTCTTCATCTTACTTTGAACTTGACTAGACCCTGTCGCTAGTTTTTCACTTTTTGCGTGCAGTTCTCCCTTAACTTGGGTTTCTCTGCTTTATGCAACAAATTTGTAAATATGAAGCTTCAGTATCCCTTCAAACATGGTTGGAATGTGAACAAGGAAAATTGTATTCTCATTACATCTACCTGACCGCCGGCGCCGGCGCCAGATAATCTGCTACATCTCATACGGTGTGGCTGCAAAGGTAACTGCTCAAAAAAATGTAAATGCCAAAAAGGAGGTCTTTAGTGCATATCAGTTAAATGAAAACTCCTAAAACTAGAAAAGTTGTGAATTAACTGATATGTTATGCAGGAAGTGCTTATTATGTTGTTATAATAAATTGCAATAACGCAGATCAAAATCCATGTCAACGGGTCTTCGACCATTTTAATAATCCATTAAATATAAAAATTATGTTTTGCTACGTTACTTTAAAATGAAATATTAAATAATAATAAATACCTAATAAATTCATGTTTTTCGCTAAAAAAGAAAACATTGTACCCTAAATATAGCCTACCCTTAATAAAAAGCCAAGCTACACCACCGAACAATTACATTTAAAACAACACATAGCCAACGACCTACTTTTTGCCTTATAGCAACTAATAGACATCCTGATAACGAAAGGGTCAACTCAACTGTTATTACTGTAATTTCCTGTCACAGATTCAGCAAGCTAAAACTTGCAGATCATGAATTTTTATCTAGTTTTCAACATGTCAGTTTGTCTTCACGTTCGAAACCATCCAACATGGTACAAATGCATAATAATTTGATATTCATTAATAAAATGTTGTTTTTTAAATATTACTTTTAAAAATATATTACAAAAATGTGCTTGCTATTTTTAAAAAAATCCCAAGCTAGTTTTGGTTTAAAAAAAATAAAAAGCTTAGGACGGCTAGAATATTACAAGATAAATATAAGAAAACCTGCTGATGTTGGTTTTGAAATTTATATTAATTGTGTTGCATTTAGCGTTGCTAAACATCGATATAAGGATGTTACTAGAGAAGTATAAATCATAGGCATTTACTGTTTATAAATTTAGAATGAGATACTCAGTGCTGCCAAATTGGGCGTAAGCCCGTTTTTTAGACTTTTATGTAAACCAAAACGTAAACGTGAGGTTATAACAATGTATTTAAAAGATAAAATATTATTTAAAATATTTAAGATATGTTTAAAATTAAATGAACGTTTGCTGCCTTAAAATTATTTTAAAGGAAATATTTGATTCTTAACCAGTTTTTGGTCGTAAAAAATTATACAGACGAAATAACTCATATATAAGGATTACTCCTTCACCATTTTGTCGAGAATATATATATATATATATATATATATATATATATATATATATATATATATATATATATATATATATATATATATATATATATATATATATATACATAAATATATATATATATATATATATGTATATGTATATATACAGTGTGTATCAGCCAAATAAATTATAGCCGAATAAATTCGATAATAAATAAATGGGGGTGTGTTCGGAAAAACGCTTGGACCCGTCGATTGGTATTTTTAGTTGCTCATTTTCTCCAATAAAAACTTTTTATACAGGGTGTGTCCTGTAACAGTGGTCAATGCCAACTTTCTTATTTAAAATTCAACACCCCGGATATTATTTAATTTTTTGATTCTTTAGGAGATTCTAAACATATTTTATGTTCAATGTCTTATACCTATCTTCAACTATTTCGGCAATATTAAGTGTTTTCAAATTTATTTTTATTTTATTTATTTCGAATTTATTATTATTCATGAAAGTGGCTCTGGTTACTGAACTATTTATTTGATTACAAAAATTCGCTACAACACACTCAATACTTATTTACCATTTAGGTCTTCATATTAAGAATGTAAGCAAAAACCATTTTAGCGTTCCTTTTTATTGATATGGAACAAAAAGAGCCAGTTTTGTTTACTTTTAAGTTTTGTTTACTTTTGTGTAAAATGCCTGGCCTTTCTCTTTGCAAGACAGTAGTTGTCAGTGTCAGTGTCATAGTCTTTTGAATTTCGTTAACTGCATAATACCTAATATCAGAAAAATGGTTCATTTAACAGAAATGCATAAAATAACAATTCTACCAATGATTGGTTATGGAGATAACACACGAACACAAGTGGAAGTTGCTCGCTTATTTCATGAAAAATTTCCAAATTTGCCGCATATATCCCAAGAGAAAATTAGTAAAATAGAAAAGCAGTTTCGCGAGCTTGGACATGTGAGGCAGATAAAAAAAGCAGCTGCCAATTCAATAAATGATGATACTAAATTGGATATTATGCTTGAGTTTGAGGAAAACCCACATATTTCTAGTCGACAAGCCGCCGCAATGTTCGATATTAGCCATTCGTCGATTATTCGAACATTAAAAGAAAATAAAATGCATCCCTATAAAGTGGTACCAACTCAGGAGCTCATGGAAGACAATTATGATAGGAGAACTTATTTTTGTGAACAAATGATAGCTATGTTAGATAACAATGTTATTCAATTAGAACATGTTTTGTTTTCGGATGAGTGCACCTTTACACTTCACTGTCATGTAAATCGTCAAAATTGCCGCTCTTGGTCTAGGGAAAATCCTCACTGGATCAGCGAAGAACAGCACATCCTGAAAAGGTTAATGTTTGGGCAGGAATTGTTAGGGATCATATCATAGGCCCCTTTTTCATTGACGGCAATTTGAATGGCGATAATTATTTAGCACTGCTCCAAAATAATGTCGTGCCAACTTTGACAAATTTGTATCCGGATCCAGCAAACCCACAAGTTCCAGCGAATATGATATGGTTTCAGCAAGATGGAGCACCGCCCCATTACCAAATTAATGTCCGGCAGTACCTCAACGGAATATTTCCAAATCGGTGGATAGGGAGACGAGGATCGATAGAATGGCCAGCGCGATCCCCTGATCTAGATTACTTTTAAATTTATGCGCCATTAGACTTTTTCTTATGGGGACACATTAAAAATGTTGTATACAAAACTAAACCTCTCGACTTAGCTGACTTAAGAAGACGAATAACGCTTGCGATTAGATCGGTCACGCCTGAGATGCTAAATAACGTTAGAAGAAATTTCTATTTAAGATTAGGAATTTGACAAGACGTTCGCGGCGAGCATATTCAACAGTTCCTAAATTAACTATTTACTTTTGTTTATACATTATGAAGAAATAAATAATTTTATTTTTTTAATCTTAATTTTTGCAATAAATTTGAAAACACTTAATATTGCCGAAATAGTTGAAGATAGGTATAGGACATTGAACATAAAATATGTTTAGAATCTCCTAAAGAATCCAAAAATTCAATAATATCCGGGGTGTTGCATTTGAAATAAGAAAGTTGGCATTGACCACTGTTACAGGACACACCCTGTATTAAAAGTTTTTATTGGAGAAAATGAGCAACTAAAAATACCAATCGACGGGTCTAAGCGTTTTTCCGAACACGCCCCCATTTATTTATTATCGAATTTATTCCATTTATGATACACACTGTATATATATATATATATATATATATATATATATATATATATATATATATATATATATATATATATATATATATATATATATATATATATATATATATATATATATATATATATACATAAATCTATATATATATATATATATATATATATATAAATATTATATCAGAAAATCGTAAACGTGAGCGCTGCCTTAAGTAACCTTGGTTGGAGCAAAGTAAAACATAATATAATTAGAGAAAGAAAGTCTAAGGTAATCTCATTTACATCATATTTTGTCAATCAAACAAGAGAGTGTGCACAAACTTATTTAATTTGCATTTTGCCCCATTTTTCACTCCCTTCATCAGACTAACTTAATGCTCCAAAACTTTTGTTGTCGAGCGTCTGATTTAGATTGATGCCTGAGATTTTTCGTTTATTCCGCCACTTGACTAAAACTGTTTATAACACTCATCAGCGGTTCATAACATTCGTAAATACAAATTTAAGGAGAAACCGAATTTTATTTTTTTAAACTTTTGTGATAATCTCTTAGTATAAGCTTTTGAAATATACTTATTCCTACTACTCTTAACGGTAAAAAATTAGCTAATAAGCTTTTAGTTTTTAATTACACAAATAATAACGAGAAGGTACCTATCTCATTTTTTCTTTTATTCAATTCATTAAATTACAATTGGCAATCTAAAAATGTGCTTTAACCTAAGCTGGATTTCTTAGTAACTACAGTAAATTTATTTTTACTTTCTACCTGGTTTTCTCTTAGAATTTCTAAGAAGTAGATATCGTTCTAGGTTTACTGTATTAAATATTTTAGGTGAAATTGTATTGTACAAGTCATTATTCTATGGATGTCACAATTAAGACAATGTGTGTGAAATAGAAGTCGGCTATGCTTCTATTCTGCTAAATATGTTGATTATTCTATTTTCTATGTCATTGTATATTTCACCTTATACCACAGCATACGATCTAGCTACAGTTACACTCACTGATGTTTTAAGACCACCATTTTGTGTTGTCATTTTGAATCCGTAGCAGTTAATTCCTGTATAATATTCAATGTTGCTGCAAGATATTAAGTTAATCGAATAAAAATATCTTTTACATTGATTTTTTAGACAGTTTACGTGGCCACCCTTTTGGTTCGCCATCTAGAATTCGTACCACAATTTTACCAGTTTATCTCAATATCGACCTTAATGAATGCCCAAAATTTGATATTATTCTAATAAGTAGTCTTTCGGACTGATTTTTTATAATGGTATTATATTACAGGTTGATTCCTATGTAAAACTTGATTTTTGTGCATAATTCGAGGAAGATTGGAAAGTTTCTCTTTTAACAATAATAAACATTTTACTAGGCCGCCATTTTATTCCGTCATATTGGATTTGTATTAAAATATTACTAGTTATTTCTTATCAAAATTTAGCTTTGCCGAGAACTGACAGACAGACCAATGGAATTGAGAAAACATATTTTTTGGCATCTAGGGACGTCGTGAAGATATGTAAAACTTAGTTATTTCCACATAGTTACCATTTTATTCCGCCGTCTTGAATTCGTACCACAAGTTTACCAATGCACATCTATACCACAATTAATTCTTGCACAAAATTTGAAACCAATCTGTTAAGTAATTTTTTCCACTTTTATTAAGCCGCCATTTTGTTTCGTCGTGGACTACTAATTAATTACTACCAAATACTTGATTTTTGTGCAAAATGTGGGGTACATTCGATAAGAAGTTTTTCCTCATCCTCATATGACTTATGCTTTGACCGAATTTAGTCAATCGGGTAGGTAGTGTTTTAGCTATGCCGTGATCAGACAGAGCGACAAACAGACAGACCGGAATTAAGAAAACATATTTTCCGGCATCTAGGGGCCCTGAAACGTGAAAATCTGTAATAATCTCGGACTTTTTTACGATTGCCAGTGGCGGCTATTCAGGTGAAGTAGGTGAAGTGCTACTTCACCAGGAAAAAGAAACATCTAACTATATTTATTATATATCTCTTAAAATTTTTGTTTTTACATTCATTTATTCACCTAATTGGTAAAAAATAAACTGTACATCTCGAATAAATATTTTATATGACCGTTGGCGGCATGTCTTTTTTAAACTTGCAATCGAAGTTTATTATAACAACTATAACAGTGGCGCAAACCGCTTTGACTTTGCTGGAGGTCCTATGTTTAGTTTACGATTTTCCTACTATGTTGCCATGACAACGCGTACGTGATGATGTCGAGCCCAGCACCATACAATGCTCTCGGTGAATTGCTGGCGCAGTACACTACACCCACGTGTCGTTCAGTTTGCGGTGGTTGTTTACTTTTATTTTCGCAGATTTCACTGCAACCGGTGAGTTCCTTTGCAGTTAACTTGACTGTTTTGTGTTATATTTATTTGTGGTGTTGTTATAATTTCAAATTCGAAGTTAGTAAATGTGATTGTTCAAGACTGGAATAAATTAAAAGACGTCTTTGGATTTATTACAAACTGTGACAAATCTGATGAAAAATCAATCCGCTTTGCGAAAGGATTTTTAGGTGAGATGAACGATTTTGAATTCACGTTTCTGGCGTTAGTGTTTAATGACATTTTCTCAATCACGGACATACTATTTGACGTTCTTCAAAAACAAATCGCTTGACATTCATTTTTGCATATCCAATATAAAACACTGTCGTGAGGCGCTCTGTAAAAAAAGAAATGAACAATTTTTTAATACCATGTTGGATAAAGCAAATTCTATTACAGAAATAAATTATTACAAACCTGAGCTTGCTAAGCTGTCACCTGAAGAAACTAGGGCTAAGTATAGAACCCTTTTTTATGAAATATTGGACCATATTTTAATGGAAATGACACTAAGATTTCAAGACTGTGAAAAACTTATATTTTCATGTTTGGCAGGTTCTGCTAAATTTTCCGAATATAGTTTAAATTTTAGCAAATATGGGGGCAAATATTTTAAAAAAGTTAACGACTTAAAAATGAGCTTGGTCTTATTTTTGCCAACGAGAGTAATTGGAATATATCGCTGCAAGAGCAAGTGAAAAAAACTAATAAAATAAATATATTTTTACCGAAGCATATAAATTGTTTTCCCTTATTTTGACAATACCGTCGACAAGTGCTTCAGTGGAAAGAAGTTTTTCTTGCTTCAAATGTGTAAAAACTTATTTAAAAAATACAATATCTCAAGAAAGGCTTACTTCTCTTGGCAATATTTCAATTCAAAATGAATTGCTGCTATGAAGGATAGGAGAATTGATTTAGTATACAACATATAAAAAAATTCTGGAAAAAAAATTATTGCGATATTTTCTTGCTTCACCCCTTCACCACCCTTTTCACCCGCGAGCCGCCACTGACGATTGCAATACTTCCCTTTGACGGGGGGAGGCAAAAACCCTTGGCGAAAGTTTATTTATACACACTATTTTGCCCACAAGGTGAGGGAGGCGATATCGAAGTAACTATAAACATATAAGCACGGGGAGACACAAGCTTTCATTCATAAATACCCGTTTGTTGTGAATCAATCAGTGCCCATGTGTTAGACAAGGACATATGAGAGAGAGAACGTCAAAATTTCGACTTGCTGTAAAAGATATTCGACCAGAGAGTTTTTGGGGCCAGCGGCGGGTCGGTGTTTGGGGAAGATTTAAATTTTAAATTAAATTCAGCTTCAACATGTTTTGTATTAAAATCCTTTATTATGCTTATATTTATTTAATAGTACTACTGATTCTATAATAAAACCATGATAGAATGAATGAAGCAACAAAAATAGAAAAAAAAAATTTCATTACCCGGAACTTCGCTTGTTATGAATATTTCCTTTCATTAGGTATAGTAAAGTGGAACCCTATTTAGTTTCGCACATAGTCATTTAGTATAGTGTCTTCAAATATTTTTATTGCGCGTCATTTTGTTCCACCACCACTACTATATTTTACCGGTTTCTAAGATTATTTAAAATAAATTGATTTTTTACTTCTCCTGTAAAGGGTAATCGTTAAAAAATTACCCTGCTATATTTTTTCAGATCTTTACAGTTCAGGGTCCCTAGATGCCGAAAAACATGTTATCTCAATTCCGTCGGTCTGTCTGTCTGTCTGATCGCGGCATAACTAAAAAACTACTTAACCGAATGACTTCAAATTTTGGTCAGAAATTAAGGGTCGTATGCAGGTGACATGGTAACATTTTGGAAAAACAAAATTGCGGCGTAGTGAAATGTTAAAAAAAGTTATTACTAAAAATATAATTATCCAATTTAACTAAAATTTCACACAAGAATCAAGTATTAGATAGGAATCAACGGGTAAAATTTTGGTACGAATCCAAGATGGCGGAACAAAATGGCAAACAAAAATATTTAATGGACTGATTTCAAATCGTGTGCGATAACTAATTGTGGTATAGAGAAGAACTAGTAAAATTGTGGCACTAATTCAAGTTGGCGGAACAAAATGGCGGCCAAATAAATATTTATAATCGTGAAAAAACCACCCTCTCAAATTTTACATATTTTCAGGTTTTAGCATCCCTAGATTGCGAAAAATATGTTTTCTCAATTCTGTCAGTCTGTCTGTACGCAGCATATCTAAAAAACTATTTGCCTGATTGGCTTCAATTTGTGGTCAAAAATTAAGAGTCATATGGGAATGAACGAGGAAATGATCTGGTAACATACTGGTTAAAATCTAAAATGTCAAAACAAAATGGCGGCCTAATAAAATATTAAAAAAATTATTACTAAAAAAGTACGTATCCAATTTTCCATTCCATTTCAAATTGTGTGCTATAAATAATTGTGCCAAAAAATATTTTTATCAATTCCGTCGGTCCGTCTGTCTGTCAATTCGGGGCATAGTTTAAAAACTATTCATAAGAGCCACTTTAAATTTTAGTCAAAAATGAGGGGTCATATGGGGATGAGCTGGTAATATTTTGGTAGAATCGAATATACTGGAACAAGATAGCAGCCTAGAGAATCTTTAAAAAAAATATTATTAAAAAAACTTATTATTCAATTTCCTCAAATTTTGCACAACAAACAGGTGTTACGTAGGGATAAACCTCGGAATAAACTGATATTTGTATGATAATAAGATAGCAAAACAAAATGGCGACCTAGTAAAATATTTAAAAAATCGGCCTGAACAAACTACTCATTAGATTAATTTCAAATTCAACATGATATAAGAAAATGGCGGTGTAAATGTTTAAAAAAATAGTATATATGTATGTGTTATTGATTGTACTATGTGCTAAACTAAATTGGGTCACATTTCACTCTTTCTAAGGGACGGACTATGACAACGAGGGAAGTTCCGAGTAATGGAAATTTACCGATTTTTTACATTGATCTTTTAAGACCGCCATTTCATACCGTCGTTTTGAATTCCTACCAGTTAATCCCTGTATCATATTGAAATTTGCTGCAAGATAATAAGTCAATTGAATAAAAAGATTTTTTACATTGATTTTTTTAGACATTTTATTTATTTGGCCTCCATTTTGTTTCTCCGTCTTGAATTCGTACTACAATTTTATCAGTTAATCACTATATGACCCTTAATATATATCCAAAACTTAAAATTTATCTAATGAGTAGTTTTTTAGTGTGATTTTTTTTAAAATAATTTATTAGGCCACCATTTTGTTTTGCTGTTTTGGATCTATACCAAAATATTTCAGGTTGATTCCTTGGTTTTTGTGCAAAATTTGAGATACATTGGATAATTTGTTTTATAGTAATAATTTTTCTAACATTTCACTTGGCCGCCATTTTGCTCCGTCATAACGGATTTTTATCAAAATAATATCAAGTCGTCCCCATATAACCCTTAATTTTTTATTAAAATTTGAAGTCAATCGGGTAAGTAGTTCTTAGCTACGCCGCGAACTGACAGACAGATAAATGGAATTGAGAAAACATATTGTTTGGCATCTAGGGATGCTGAAACGTAAATATAGGTAAGTAAAACCTGCAATTTTTTAAAGATATTTTTGAGTTCATTCGAGCTTAATTCTCCTTAAATGGTATTTCTGTTAAGAACTTTGCATAATTTACCTTACAATTATAGAAAAATAAATTTTGCTTAAAAATTATTTGAAATAATATGACAATTTTATCTTAAAATATTAATAAAGCATATAATTAGTTGCAAATAACAAGCAAATAAAGCATGCCATTACCCTAGATTTTGGTAGTTCTTGAAAATATACTACCAACAACACCCCTAATTTCTAAAATAGCATAACAAAAGCTTATATTTAGCGTATTTTAAAAACGAACTTAACGTTTGAATTATTCAAGACTCTTGCAATAGCTCTTTACTCGGAATCTGACTCAAATACATTTTTCTCAAACATGTTTCTGACCCACTCTCTGTCAGGTATTATTTTTAATTTATATCAAGTAAATCTGTTATTAATACGATTCACGAAATTAGGGCATTAAAAAATGTATAAATTTTGTCATCGTACTGAAATATACTATTTGCAAACCAAACCTAATAATTTATTAATAACCATTAAATTTTTTTTATTGTAGTACATAGGTATTATAATTGCACAACAAACGACTTGTGAAGGGTAATAATTTTTCATCATTTGCAATTCATTTCAAAGATGCTAAATGTTACGCTACTGTAAGTATGGCGTTCTTACCTTAACCTAACCAACCTGTGAAACGACAATTCGGGCTTAAAAGCATCTAGTTTTTCACAAACTTGACACTAGAGAACCATTTTAAGGACGTTTAAAGAGTTATCTCACCAAAAAAATACAAAACACACTAAAGATCCACAAAAAGTACAAATTCCGACTTGAAGAAACAACCCACGGCGTAGAATACCATAATAAACTCTACGGAGGTTTTATAAATAAATAATTGCCATAGTTGCCACTTTTGGCCTACATTTTTACACCACGGGTTGAAAATAAATGAGTAGTAATAGTTACCAAGAACAAAAATTTTTCAGTTTAATTTAATGATAATGATTTGCGTAACAGCAAACAGAAAATATTTCTGTTTGCGGAAATCCAGCCACAAGTGCAAAAGTGTTTCATTAGTAAAGACTTAATTATGAAAAGGTTCTTTATAATTATCTATAATACTGACAACACTGTTTCAGAGAAAATCATATTGGATTATGAAGCTAAATAGATCAGGAACACACGTAGAATAGCAAATGTGATGTTTGATTATTATAAAATGTAAATAGATATATCTCCTCTTGGTTATATATATGATAGAAGTAACTCAGGCCCCGCACGTTTGCCGTCGTGTAATAAAATGGTCGTTCATCCAGGCAGCGCAGTGCCGGGCGCGGCGGCGGCGCGGAGCATCGACGCTCGAGTCGTTTCCGACGCATACATCATGCATGCGGTACGGCGATGTGTTCGAAGCTAATCTTCGGAACAATTTGAAACTCCCCGGTCAATTTCGGAAAGAAAGCAACACGTTGTCTGTTGGATGATTGCGCATTTTCGTATTGTCTTTTCTTCTAAGTGGTGCATGTGCATTTGTGAGGCAAACAACGCAGTTGCGGATTTTATTTGGATATTAAAGAATATATTTGAATGATCTTCTAACCTTAGACAAACATCAAACCTTGCCTCGCTGGCAACAGCTTCTTAAAACTTTGTATTTTGACGGGTATTGAAATCGTTTACTAAATTTAGAAGCTCATGGAACTCTTCTTCGGAAATTCTGAAGTATTTAGAGAACTTTTTTTACGTCATTTAAGGTCATCGAATAGATGGTGAAATTTTCCAGACTCTTTTCTTCTTCTATTTATTTCGTGGACCCAAAAAGACTTTCCTGCCTTTTTTTCCTCCTTTTCTGCACTTGCCACTGCAGGTAAAACAAAAAAATCTTCATAGGATGAGCTACTACTCGGCCACTTCGTAGGTTTGTTGGGAATTAAATATGTTTTTCCGAATCGAAAAGCGCTGCGCCTCGCCTCGCAGCCTAAGTGAGCGCGTAATTAGAAAATAACGTGCGCACACCGCACCGCGACGCGCTGCGTCTCTAAAGTGTGAAAGTGTGAGTGCACCTTTTTTATAAACCGCTCGACCTAGCAATGTAAACAATAAATGTCCTAAGTAAAAGTATGTCGTTTTTTCGATTAGATAGATTATAGGAGAGACTGTATTTTTTATTTTCTTTTTTTCTTTCAAAAAAGGTTACCTTTTGATGCATTGAAAAACTGTAGACTTTCCGATATTTTGTTTTAAAACATGAATAAAATTTATTTAAACTTTTTTTCAAAAAACGTAATGGGTTTTTTACTAAACGACGGCGCGTTTTTCAAAGTCAACCGCCTATATTTTGTATTTGGCTAAACATTCAGTTCGTTTGCTAAACTATTGAAGTTGCTTTTAGTGACCACATATGAATCGAAAATCTAAATTGTGTTTTCTAAACTTTTCTATTCTACTAAATTAGAACCGCGGTACGCGAAAAGGGACAAATAGAGTGCGAGTGGGAGCGCATTTTTTAACGAATTATCCAGCCAGTCACCCCCTGGGTTCATTTTAGTGTGTGCATATTTTTCTCAGTTTCAAGAAAACAGGAATACTATTATTAGATAGAAACAGATACAAGTATCATTATATGATTTTTAAGAACATATGCAAATAAAATTTTGTTTACTCAGTATATTTTATGATTTTTCATTACACAGTTTTTATCTGGTTACAATCTGCAGATATAGGCAGTTCGTAAAGGTTATGAACATTGAAAATGGTTTAAGTATGAGTTTGAAAATAGTTGTTCTTTCATAGGAGTGTTGACAATTTGCTTTTTATATATATATATATATATATATATATATATATATATATATATATATATATATATATATATATATATATATATATATATATATATATATATATATATATATATATATATATATATATATTATATATATATATATATATATATATATATAGTGTTGATATATATATATATATATATATATATATTTATATATATATATATATATATATATATATATATATATATATATATATATATATATATATATATATGCATCCCGGCTTTGCTGTACATACAAAAAATACAAACGTAAATTTTATTGCCTTTAAAACTGATGTTCGGGATACACCGGTAGAATTTTAATTTTATGAATGTCTTGGTGCAGTTTCCATGAAGGCACGTTGTACCAACATGACAGTTTTTCGAAAATTTTTATTTTCAATTACGGGTAAAAAAACACGCTTTTCCTTGAACTGCTTGCCACATTAAGTTTTAGAGATTACCCTTTAATGAAAATTATCGAGAATTTTGGCGAATTTTACAGGGTGATTTAAAATTTTTACAAACCTAATACAGCCATTGAAAATGATGATTTTTAGGATTATTATGAAAGTTTTGGTGTAACTAATTTAAATTTTCTTAAACTTAATGACTTTTACGTTGACAATAATTCTGGGTATCACTAAAATACAGAGTGTCCCACGGTATTTTGATAAATGTTACCCGTTTCTAGATTTTTTATTAGACGGTTCGGGAAAAAGTGTTCAGCATAAAAGATTAGTCTGTTTAAAATTTTAGGCTTTATCCAACTTTCCTCCTTTCAAATATGAGCAAGCACCTAAGTACCTTAATTTTGTCTTTAATTTATTTTTCTCTAAGCAAAAAAGATACAAAAATTTCACAGCTTTATTTATAGAACAAAAAAGACATGCATTATAGCCTATTGTTTGTTGAGGATAATTTAGGAAATTAGTAACAATAAATAAATACAATAAATAATTAAGAATAACACCTGGTATTCCCACGCCTAGCATTAATAGTTATTTGACATCTATTGGGCATGTTTAAAATTGAATTGCGGATAAGTTGTGGAGCTCTAGGGGTTCACTGCTTTCCGAACCTGTCTTCCCATATGATCCCATATACGCTCAATGAGGTTAATATCAGGGCTTTGAGCTGTCCAATACGTTACGCAAATTTCAGAGTGTGCCAGATCTCCCTTACCACTTGTGACGTATGTGAACGTGCATTATAATGCATGAAAATAAATCCATTTCCAATGGAGGGAGCAAAAGGCACAACGTGGGGCTCTAAAATGTCTGTAATGTATCGGCCAGCTATCAGATGTTCTATAAATACCAAATTCGTTTTTACACCCAACGAAATTCCACTCCAAACCATTACAGATCCACCTCCGTAACTTACAGTTTCCTTTAAATTACACTGGGTATACCGCTCCTCTGTTCATCTGTAAACTTTCGTTATGTCGTTGGTGTAGAGTCAAAAAAGGGACTCGTCACTGAAAAAAACATTTCTCCACTTATCTTCACCTGGACTGACTTGGGGTCCAATCCTGTTTCATAAGGTCATATACCAGCTTCCCGTAATCCGTTCCGGATTGTTTGTATACTAATTTTGCCTTCTATATGCAGCGACAAATTCAGATTTTAGCTTTGAATCTCGAACGACCTTAGTTGGTCGTGCTTACTTCAGGACGACGCACGTCGCGTCGTCTTGGTCTTCTTTGATTGAATCCAGTTTCCCTGTCCTTTTAAAAACCTTTGAAATCGCTCCCTGAGTTTGCCCAATACTTGTGCAATATGTCATTGTGAACAACCCTGCCCAGAAAGTTATCTTACGTATAATACCGTGACACCCTGTATTTTAGTAATACTTAGTATTATTGTCAACATAAAGGGCATTAAGTTTAAGAAAATTTAAAATAAATACACCAAACCTCTAATAACAATCTTTAATAGTAATCATTTTCAATGGCGGTATTAAGTCTGTAAAAATTTTGAATCATGCTATAAAATTCGGCAAAATTTAAGGATACGCGTGTTTTTTTTCCCGTAATTGAAAAATAATTGATTTTCAAAAAAATGTCTTCTTTTCCTTTTCATCACCCGGCATTGACGTACGGGATGTCAATTTTAAATTTAGTAAAATGTGCAAGGTCTTGTAATTTTTTTTTGCTCCCCCTGTACAACAAAGCCGAGATACATCGAACATATACCGTACTAAAAGGACAAAGAAGTTACTACACGTCAAAAAAATCATCTTTGTTGGATTATTTATAACGAAAATATAGTCATTTGAAACTGACTTTTTTTTACCGATTCCATAATTACGTGCCAAGTTTATTTTGGCATCTAGGTATGCTAAAATGTGAAGATATGTAAAACTGTTC
The DNA here is from genome assembly GCA_030620095.1 of Kuschelorhynchus macadamiae. NCBI lineage: Eukaryota > Metazoa > Arthropoda > Insecta > Coleoptera > Curculionidae > Kuschelorhynchus > Kuschelorhynchus macadamiae. Next base: position 414,808 of record JAUTXW010002428.1, on the reverse strand, counting down.
TTCGCGATTTTTTCATTTTGTTCTGCCATCTTGAATTCGTACCAAAAGTTTACCAGTTCACCTCTACACCATATTTAATTATCGCAGTATTATATATCAATCCATTATGACTAAATTTTTAAATATTTTATTAAACCGTCATTTTAGATCCAAAACCAACATTTTTCCAGTTAATTTTCTACATAATACATTTTTTGTTAAACATTTGAGGTAAATTGGATAAGTAGTTTTTTAGTAATAATCTTTTTAACATTTCATTAGACCGCCATTTTGTTTCCCCATATTGAATTTTTACCAAAATGTCAGCAGGTCATCCACATATGACCCTTAATTTTTGACCTTGATTTTTGATACATTTTAAATCAATCGGAATAGTAGTTTTTTAGCTATGCCGCGAACAAACAGACCGGCGGGGGACCCTGAAACGTAAAAATTTGAAAAAATCTAGGAGGATAATTTGTTTAACGATTACAATACTTCCCTTTAGAGGGAAGTGAAACGGCAATATCAGAAAATTAATGAATAAAAGAAGAGGAAAATGAGACACCCCACATTGGTATTTACCTACTTTAGCAGTAGAAAAACCCAAACAAATCTGAAAAATTACGGCTGGTTTTTGATGCAGCTCTTAAATGTCTTAAAAAATATTGGCGTAAAGAAAATAATAAACAAAATTATGAATATAGATATAAATAATGCTATACCTTAGTTGGCTTCTTAACCTTTAGTATGATGACAGATATAAAACGTGTTTTCAAATTTCTTCATCTTATGAGAAGTTCCAACCGGTGTTTCCGAATTTTGAAAATTGGGGGTAAAACGTAAAACTGGTAAATACATACATACAGCTGACATGTGCCCAAAACATTTTGCTCTCTGGCCCTGTTTTAATTTACCTGAGCTTTTTAAATGTAGTTGGCAAGAAATATAAGAATTTGCGCACTAAATTAATTATATTATATAAAAAATTCTATGTTTAAAAGAAAAATTTGTGAATATATTTATATTAATTTTTAAAAATAACAGTTTCTTAAAGATGCGTAATTAGATCACGTATATAATTTATTACATTTGTTTTTCATGAGATAGCCATTTGCTACCATAATTAGTATTATGGTACAAAATACTCAGCTTCCACGCTACTTTTAATGAAATCATATTTACGTTGCATAGAAAGACAAATTTGAAAATATAATCCGTAAACCCGCCTTAGCAATTTATGAGTTCGTCAGCACAACTCCTATTCAGTCCCCGCCGGAGATTTCAAATATACGTATGTTTTATGATTACTTGTTGTTCAAGAATAACTATTTAAATTTCAATGTATTAAATTTTCGCTATATGCGAAAAATTTAGCAATATAAAAAGTTTGTATGATATATAAGCTCCATTTTGTGAAAAGGACCACGCATAATACCTTATGGAAAACCAGCTTCAGTGAAATTTGCTAAATTCTTTATGTTTTAGTCCTTGAGCGAAAAATAATTGAGACAGCTCAAAAGCAATTTTACGACTAAAAAGTATGGCAATCGTGAAAAAGATCACCCTCCAGATGTCGAAAACTATGTGTTCCAATTTCCGCTCTGTGTGTCTACCTGTTCGAGGCAAAACTCAACGAGTGGTATGAATGTAATATAGCGCAACAAAATGTGTCAAATTTTGCACAAAAATTTGATATGACATCTTACTGAATAACTACATGCTTCACTTTTCTTGATAAACGCAAGGATATATAATATTTAACGAATATTTATAAAAAACTTTAATGAAACAAATTTTATAATTCAGTGGTTTACGTGAATCTAAATACTTTACTTAAACAAAACGAATTGTACATTGATATTTAAGTTTTTTTTTTTTTTTCAAATTTGTCTTTCTATACAAAGAAGAAATGTATGTAGGATAACTTTAAGTCTAACCAAAAGCTATCATACAAACAGGCCATATAGTACATTTTTTAGTAACCTGGAAAATTAGTATCAAATCACGGGTCGTAAAAACAAAAACCTAACATAAAATGTGCGATACGTTATCCCCTAAGCCAAGCCGTTTAGTCAAAGTCTAACATTTTCAGTTTATAAATCTTAATATCGTGAAAGGAGGTAAATTTTTGTAAATGATGTGTTTTATAAAACGGCTTAGAATGAATCGATTAATATAAATATAATATAAAGGGTGAAAGTATAAATAATGGTTAAAAGTTCAGGCAATTTTACGAAAAACATAAGGTAACTGTAAATTTTCAGTGATCCTTTCAGACACACCCCTTTTCCAAAGATCCCCTAGTCTAAAGAGTCTATAGAGTTCTTTACAATCTCCAAGCAGAAGGAAGAAAGGTGGCATTTATATAGGTTACACCACACATAGGAATAACTGGTAACGAACTAGCCGACACAGCTACTAGTGCCTCCACAGAAGACCCCAACTCAATTGCGGTTTCAAACACACTAAACAGTGATCAGTGCAACATATATTAGTAGACTGCCCAAAGTTTGCCGCAAAAAGACTTAAATACCAAATCCAGGATAACGTAAAAGACATCCTTAACAAAAATCTAAACAATGTGTTAAATTTTCTCAAAGATTGTAATCTATACCATCACATATAATTTATAATTGTAATAATTAACCTCAACTGTGTTACGCGCTAATAACCCTGTGTTGTTGATGCACTAAGCAAATAAATAAATAATTTGAAGTTCCACATTTTTAAATTTATTATTTTTTATCAAAAAAGCATTATCACATTTATAATCACTGGGATCTGCAATTTGTTATTGTGAACACTAGGTAGATTTGATCTTTATATTCGATTAAAAAATTAAATTTTAAGTGTATGCCTTCCATTTTTTCTAAAACATTTTATACATTATTATTCTTCTATCGGGCTTGAATCTGTTTTTTTTTTTAATTAAGAATAAATAATAATTATGGATAATAAACACATTTTTTGTAATTTTAAACCACGCACAGCACACTAACAAAAGTATTACTTCCCTCGTAAAAGCAAAGCATTGTAATAGTGAAAAAATCACCCTCCCCAGGTGATCACGTTTTAGAGTCTCTAGATGCCAAAAAAACATGTTTTCTCAATTCCGTCAGTATATCGGCCTATCGGCCTGTCTGCCTCTCAGTCTGTTTGTCTCTTGGTCTACCTGTTCGCCGATTAGCATAATAATTACTTACCCGATTGACGTCAATATTTCGAAGCTTCCTATTGGTTTGTCTTTATTTCGACGGATTATATACAAATTCATTGAAATTTCAGTGCGAGCCTAGTGGCTCAGTGGTAGGGTTCTCGATGTGTGATCGAATTATGGTTCATGACTTTTTTAGGTTTTTATTACTTCTCTCGTAAAAGGGAAATGCTGTAACCGTGAAAAAATTACCCTTCGAGATTTTCTCAGATCTTCACGTGTCAGGGTCCTTAGATGCCGAAAACATGTTTCCTCAATTCCGCCGGTCTGTCTGTTCGCTGCATAGCTAAAAAACTACTTACCCGATTGACTTCAAATGTTGGTCAAAAATTAGAGGTCATATGGGGATGACCTGGTAATATTTTGGTAAAAGTCCAACATTGCGAAACAAAATGGCAGCCTAGTGAAATGTTAAAAAAGATATTTTTAAAAACTACTTAACCAATTTATCTCAAAATTTGCACAAACATCAAGTATCGAGTATATTCGAATCAACTGGTAACATTAAGTACGATGGTCGAACAAAATGGCGGCTTAATGAAATATTGAAAAATTGAGCCTTAAAAAATTGCTTAATTATTGTTTGATTTCAAATTTTGTGCTATAACTAATTGCGGTATAGGGATCAACTAGAAAAATTGTGGTACTAATTCAAGATGCCCAAACAAAAAGCGGCCAAATAAAATGTTTGTAGTCGTGAAAAAATCACCCTCTCAAGTTTTTACATATCTTCACGTTTTAGCATTCCTAGATACTAAATATGTTTTATCAATTCTGTCGGTCCGTCTACTGGACTGTCTGGCTATTAGTTCACGGCATAGCTTAAAAACTACTTACCCAGTTGAATTCAAATTTTGATAAAAAATTAAGGGTTATATGGGGATGACCTGGTAATATTTTGGTCAAATTCTAATACGGCGAAATAAAATGGCGGCCTAGTGAAATGTTTAAAATTATTATTAAAAAACTGCTTATGCAATTTATTTTAAGTTTTGCACAAACATCAGGTATTATGTTAGAATTAAATGGTAAAATTTTGGTACGAATCCAAGATGGCACAACAAAATAGTGGCAAAATAGAATTTTTGTCATCGTGAAAAAATCACCCTCTCAAGTTTTACATATCTTCACGTTTTAGCGTCCTTACCCTATTGTCTTCAATTTTTGATCAAAAATTAAGGGTCATATGGGGATGACCTATTAATATTTTGGTAAAAAACAAGTCTTTCTAAATTGTCGACGTCTCGCAACTTTATTGTTGCATCCTCAGGATATATATATATATATATATATATATATATATATATATATATATATATATATATATATATATATATATATATATATATATATATATATATATATATATATATATATATATATATATATATATATATGCGCTAAACGCAGACGATGCTGTAAAATTTTGGTACGAATTCAAGATAGCAGCTTAATAGAATATTTATAAACTCCGCCTGAAAAAACTACTTATTAGATTGATTTCAAATGTTGCGAAAAATTTAAATGTGATATAGAGATTAACGGGTAAAACTGTGGTACGAATTAAAAATGGCTGGAATACAACGACGGACAAATAAAATGTTTGTAATCGTGAAAAAAATCACTTCCCAGGTTTAATATATCTTTACGTTTTAATGTTCCTAACATTTTCTAAATTCCGTCGGTCTGTCTGTCGGTCTGTCCATCTGTCTGTCTGTTTGTTAGTTTGTGGCATACCTTTTTCAGATTTTGGTCAAAAATTAAGGGTCATATGGAGAAGACTTGGTAATATTTTGGCAAAAATCTAATATAGGGGCACAAAATGGTGAAATAAAAAAAATATTACTGAAAAACTGATTATCCAAATTACTGCAAACATCAAGTGTTACATGGGAATAAATTGGTAACATTTTGGTGTAATTTAAAACATCAACCTTAAAAAAGTACTTACTAGATTAATTTCAAATTTTGTGCAATCATTAAGTGTGATATAGAGAAAAATTAGTAAAATTGTGGTACGAATTCAACATCAAGGAACAAAATGGTGGTCTTAAAAAATCAGTTTAAGTGAACCTATTAAATTTATTTTAAATGATACACAAAAAATGAAGTGTATATTAGGTAGAAACTAGTAAAATATTGGTATATATCCAATATGATAGAACAAAATGGCGCCAAATAAAATGGTTTGAAAAATCCAAGTTGCAAAAGTAACCCATATCATTGAACTGTAATGATTAAAGCAATAACTTGTTGCAACAATATCCAGCACAGCTTTTCGATTGTGGTAAATATGGAGTAATAGTTTATGGAATCATCAAATTATTATTTACGTTATTTATCAGGTTAATCTAAGTAGATTTGAGCAATTGTACTTTTGATTACACCATCGCAAAATAAAGTATTAACATCCTCTAAAAGTCTGAAAATGTAAATTTTAAAGCGTCAATATCTTGTAAACAAATGAGAGTGGTATAAGACAAGCAACACTAAATATGTTTAGAATCATGTGAGTGAAGCATTCAGTTAACAAATATTATAAGTTATCCAGTTGAAATTGTAAGATTGTGTTGCACTTTAATAATTGATCTGGTGATGTCAAAGCTTAAAAAATATTTTCTTAAGACATGGTCCCAACCAAAAAGTATCTCATTTCGATTTACAAGTACTTATAATCTACCATCAGTAATGAATTAATCCGCATACATTTGAAATAAAAAGCTTAATATAACTTAATCCAAAAGTTTTAATAAGAAATAACGATCGTTAAAGATAACCACTTACTTAATAAATACAAATAACGGGCGAGGAAAGGTTATCAATGCCTAAAGTTTTACTTGTTAAGAACTTATCAAACTGTTAACTTATTTATAGGGCTTCTAGGAACCTAATAGATGGCTTTTGAAAATATTATAGTTCACCGAATGCGATGTTTAGCTTACTGAAACCGATACGATTGAATCGTTGGAAGACTTCAAGTCAGCTTTTAAACAAAACCGGTTTACAAATTTTAGAAGCAACGTATATATATATATATATATATATATATATATATATATATATATATATATATATATATATATATATATATATATATATATATATATATATAAAACATGTTTGTCGGTCTGTCTGTCTATTTGTCCGCGGCATAACTAAAAACGACACACCCGACTGACTTCAAATTTTGGTCAAAAATTAGGAGTCATATGGGACTGACGTGATAACATTTTGGTTTAATAAAACATTTAAAAACTCAGCCTGAAAAACCTACTTATTAAGTTGGTTTCAATTTTGAATTCATGAGTCCAAATAAAATGTTTATCTTAATGTCAAAAAAACTTTGTTTTCACATATCCATCAGTCTGATTGTCTGTCTGTCACTTTGCAGAATAGCTAAAAACTACTCATCCGATTGGCTTCACAGTTTGGTCAAAAATTTAGGCTTATATTGGGATGTGCTGGTGGTAATGAACTCGTAAAAGTTTGATACGAATGCAAGATGGCGGCCTAATAAAATATTTAAAAAATTAGCGTGAGAAAACTACCTATTAGATGCATTTCAAAATTGTGAAAGCATAGAGATGTGGAGATAAAGTAGTAATATTGTGGTACGAATTCAAGATGGCGGAACAAAATGGGGGCAAAATAAGATGTTCAAAAAATCAACATAGAATATTCTTCTTATTCAAATGACTTCAAATTTTGCACAAAAATTAAATGTGATATAGGGATAACCTGTTACGAATTCAACATGAGAGAACAAAATGGTGAAAAAACTGCTTATTCAACTTATTTTAAATTATGCCCGAAAATCAAGTGTGGCTGGCTTAAGCAGAAATCGCTAAAATATTGGTACGAATCCAATATGGTATTACTAAATAACTATATCCGGAACTATAAAATTGGGTTACAGTTAAGGAAAGATTCATTACAAGAGATGTTCCGACTTTCTCGGAAATTTATCGATATTTTTGATACTACGTCCTTTTTCTGATATTTTCTCAAAGTCTGTAATATATTGTTATGACGAGAACAAAAGTACGTGAAAAGTACCTTATGAATATGTGATGATATGGATAATTTTTGATAACTAATGCCTCTGCAGCAAAATATGGGTTTAGAGGATAACTTATACACAAAACTTGAGCCATGTGAATTTTTTTCAAAATTAGTTTTGTAAGAGGAGCATTTGACTTGATTTTGACTGATAATTCCAGGTTATTAATTCATCCAATTACGTCCTCCTAGAAAACAATAACAGTCTTGGTCGATTTTACAATACATCAATCTTTAAACTGAAACAATCAATTTCTCTACTATAAAAGTTTAGAGAAACCTTGAAATCTAAGGACCTGACTGACACAAAAAAATTTCCAGAGTATAAAATAGAGAAATAAAAAAAAAATTAACACTTTAAAAACCATTAAATTACGTGATTTTTAAAAGGCTGATTTTTGAGGGGTAATTATTGGCATAACAATAGGTCAGAAAAATAATGTCAGACGTTTTTGTTTGTGATCAAAATTGCATTTTCACCCCTATTATTTGTGACATAAATTAAAATAAAATAAAATACAAATCGGCAAATTTTCTTTACCCGTAACTTACCTCGTTATAAATCTTTCTTTTAGTAATTTAGTTATTTTTTTATAGTCTTATTTTTACTCATTTTCTCTAATAGTCTAGAAAATCGTTGAAATCTGGGCATCTGACTCATACAAAAAAATTGGGAGAATATAGAATAACTTTGCAGGTTACTGAATCCAAAATAAAACTTGTTTCCGAAATAAAACTAATTGCTATACAATATCACACTTTATTTAGATTTATCCTTTATTTAACTTTAAATTATATTTTAATTGATCACAATAAATTTAATCATAATTAAATATCCTCCGCGGCTACTTAGATAAGGGTATTTAAATACGCAGTAATACATTATCGAAATATTGTAAAATACTTTTTCCTTTTATTAGGAATAGTAAAGTGTAACACAATTTAGTTCCGCTCATAGTCATTTAGTATACTGCCTTTTTAAACATTTTTATTGGGCGCCATTTTGTTCCATCATATTGGATTCGTTGCAATATTTTACCAGTTTCTACCTATGCAATAATTAATTTTTGAGCATAATTTAAAATAAATTGAAGTAGTATTTACACATTTTTTAAGACCCGATTTTGTACGTCATCGTCATGTTGAACTCGTACCAGTTAATCCTTGTATCACGTTCAGTCTTGCAGCAAGATTTGAAGTTAACTGGAGAAGAGGATTTTTTTACGTTGATTTTTTAGACATTACTGTATCACATTTAATGTTTGCCAAAGTTTTAAGTAGGTTTTTTCCAGGCTGATTTTTTAAATAATTTATTAGGTCGCCATTTTGTTTTGCTGTCTTGGATTAGTACCAAACTATCACAGGTTCATTCTTATATAACTCTTGAGTTTTGTGCAAAATTTGAGGTAAATTAGATAATTTGTTTTTAAGTAATAATTTTTTTATCATTTCACTAAGGTACCATTTTGTTCCTCTACATTTTTATCAATATATTACCAGGTTATACCTTTCATTTTTTGTCAAATTTAAAATCAGTCCGGTATGTAGTTTTTGGCTACCGCCGCGAACTGACAGAACAGCCAATGAAATTGAGAAAACATATTTTTTGGTATCTAGGGATGCCAAAAAGTAAAGATATGTAAAAATGTACTTTTTTCGCGATTATAACCATTTCATTTGCCGCCATCTTGGATTCATACCAACCTTTCATCGGAGTTGATCACTATGTTATACTTGATTTTGAGTAAAATTTAGGGTAAATTGGATATATAATTTTTTAGTAATAATTTTTTTAGCATTTGACTAGGCCGCCATTTTGTTTTGACATACTGGATTTTTACCGGTATAACACTAGGTCATCCCCGTATGAATTTTAATTTGTCAATCGGGTAAGTAGTTTTTTAGTTATGCCGCGAAGAGGCAGACCGATAGGGAGATCGACGGAATTGACAAAACATGTTTTCCGGTATCTAGGGACCCAGAATCGTAAAGTTCTGAAAAAATCTCGGAATCTCGGAGGGTGATTTTTTCACGATTGCTATAGGACCCTTTTACGAAGGAAGTACTAGTATTACACACAATTATGTACCTTTAGTGTTTTAGTGCGGTGATTTTTTAAACATTTTATTTGGCCGTCATTTTGTTTCTCCAACTTGCACAAAATTTCAAATTAATGTAAAAAGTAGTTTTTGGGGTTGATTTTTTAAATATTTTGCTACCAGAATGCTACGATTTTATATTTAGTTTTTTAGTTATAAGTTTTTTAACATTTCCCGAGGCGTCGTTTTGTTTTCCTATATTGGATTTTTATAAAATGTTACCAGGGAATCATCATTACTTTTAATTGGTTTTGATAAAATTTGAAGTCAATAGGGTGACTAGACAGGCAGATAGACCGACAGACCGACCGAAATAAAAAAATATATTTTTTTAACATCTGTTGATGCTAAACGTGAAGATATGGTAAACCTGAGAGTTTCAGCCTGAATTTTTTTATTAAGCCGTCATTTTGTTTTGCCATCTTGGATTGAAACCAATATTTTACCAGTTAATTCCTAAGTAATATAAAATTTAAGGTAAATTGGTTGAGCAATTTTTAGTAATATTTTTTTGCACTTCACTAGGCCACCATTGTATTTCGCCATATTGGGTTTTTACCAAAATATTACCAGGTCATCCCCATATAACAGACGGATAGATCAACAGATGGACTGAATTAAAAAACATATTTTTCGGTATCTAGGGACCCTGAAACTAACAGGTGTGAAAAAATTTCGGAGAGTCATTTTTTTATAATTAGCATACTTTCCTTTTACGGGGAAAGTAAAAATGATCGTCTAGTTATTTTAAATGGAACTGAATAATATAAATTCTTTAAAATAGCCTCGTCTTTCCCATTATAGATATATGAAGTTTTGATAACTTATCTTTAAAGAGAACCGAGAAAATTGTCAAAAACCCTGCAATCATAAGCAATGCGTTAAGAAGATAGCAGATCTTCTAATATATAAATGTATGTCAATGGCCGTTACGACAAGATAGAAGTATCAAACTTGGTATATCTATATCGGCAAGATGAGACCTATTTAATGAATATATTATACAGAGTGATTCGTTTAAAATAAGAAATTCGAAGCTTAGATTTTTACTCGGCAATTGTCAGCTGTATATTTTTAGCCACATCTGGCGGTTCAGATAAACTTTTTTGTACTTAGCATTTTTTTTTTCTATTTTTTAAATTAAAGCTTGTGGATTTCATTCGAAATTTACGTAAATAATAGGTGTAAAAATTAAACTTTGACCACGTCTGGCGCTCCTCTTGTTTTAGCAAAAACACATTTATTTTTCATTACTTATTGTTACGTTAAACAACACCTAAAATAACCATTTAAAAATGATGTAATTAGATTATCTTTTCGCAGCCTAAATGAACACCCTCGAATCGTTGTTCTATCGTCCCACTGCCAGACGATAATTTTCATCACACTAAACTTACACAGTTATTACCACTAGTTTCATCCATTTATAAATGTCGCAAAAAGACCATATTTTATGGGTCAATCTACATCTCCATTTCGTCAAATCAGGAGCTCAGAGAATCAAAGGATCTGTTGTTTTTTGCTGTAGTATCCAAGTAACGAGATTTCCATTGCAATTTGTGTTAATTAAATCTTGTGGACATGTGAATTCAAATCTTTATGCAAATTTTTCCAAATGGCTGGTTTTAATAATTTCCATTTCATTTACGATATATTCACGTTCTGTAGGAATATTTTTAGCAGAAACTGCAGTTTTCGTTCTTTCTTATTTTGACTTAAATCATTTTCTTCAAACATCACGAAATTTATGATGAGTTTATTTTAATTGCGTAAGATATATATATATATATATATATATATATATATATATATATATATATATATATATATATATAAATTAGAGATTTTGCTTTAACCTAACCTAACCTAACCTAACCATATATTTATATCTGGAAACCTTATTTTCCTGGGTCTAGGATTATAACACACAACTCGCTCGTAGTGTTAAGCTTTTTCAAAACCAAGACTCGCTTGATTTCTAAAAAGAAAAAAAGAAACACAGGAAATTATATACAAAGGCGCAAACATTAACATACATACTGGAAACATTAAAAGGTTTAAAAATTATAAAATTTTCATATTAATAATATTAAATTGAAAACATAATTATTTTATTTTTGTTTAATTTTTTTTATAGAAGGCACACCCTCAGTGATAATATAATGTCATAATATAATAATATTAGGTATGCTACGTTTGGCAAATAAAATGTTTAGTTTTAACAAAACAGACGTATTTAAGAACACAAATTTAAAACCCATAAATCCAATATATATTGAATTTTTAATTTTTACGGTATGCACCTTGAAAGCGGTTTACATGATTGTGAAGCTAGTACAATAAAAGATATTAGACTGACCGATTTTTCCATAGTTTCTGGTCGGTATTCTGGAGAGGTAATTGAGATTGCGCGGTTAGTTAATCCTTTTATCATACTGTTTTTTTGGTCATTTAAATGGTTGGAATTAAAATTTAGATATCGGCCCGACCAAGTTTTTAGTGTACCATTTGGTTTTTAAGGTGTTATGTGCTAAATTTCTCAGGACTATTTTGTTTTTTTTTTGTCACAACAAAAATTATATGAACTCGCACCCCTCCCAAAACAAATTCCTAAATACACCACTGTTTTTATTAAATAGAATAAATTTTTTTTGAGGTAAGTATTATTTATTGAAATTAAATAAATTAATTTTTGCACTCTTGTGGCCGCCCGGAGATTTCGATATTAAATCTAGAGAGGTGACAGCCCTGATGATACAATAATAAAACTAAAATAATACACATATACAAATCATAGGTTTAAATAATCACTATACATTGTTTTTGTACTTAGTCTAAATCGTGAAACATCAAATTTATTTTATCTCTTTGTATATAAAACTTTGTTTCAATATACAGGGTAGCCCTAGAGGATAAAAGAGCCCTTTAAAATTACGAATATAATTATTTCCGTAACTATCATTTAAAAAACGGTAAAGCAGGGCAATTAGCATTCTTTTTTTGCAAACAAAAGCAGGTGAAACAGCTTCCTAAAAGCAATATTGTTTTTTAAGGGTGTAAAACGCTAAATTTTAATAAATAAACTAATAATGTTTTTAAGAAGCGGTAAAATAAGTTAACGGTCGACTATATTATATTTTTACATATAATCCTCAACTCGAGAAAATCATTGACGTACGTACGTACATATCTTGTCGTACTATGTTTGCCAAAATACATTTTTTAAATATTAGTATATAGTTAGTTAGTGATAATAACAGTTCAATAATAAGGAAAATGGCTTAACTATATATGCAAAACATAAACTCAGGTTTTGTCGGTATGCAGATTACATACATTTTTTAGCGTAGGTAATAAACTTGGTAATGAATATGCTGTTTTCACTTCCTCATATATCAACCGATATATTGTATTATTAATACATTATATTATAGGCAACAAAAGGGAAGTACTGGGTTTAATCGAAGGTTTAGAGCCCCTTGAACACGAGAAACATTTTTAAGATTCAAACTGTTTGATATCTGTACAGATATGTGTGTACGTACACAAAATTTTAGCCAACGATAACTTAATAACGACCAAATTGGCTCGTTTCAAATTTGCACAAAAAAGAATCTAAATCATCGTTTGGTTGAGATTAGATTTTGGGTGTATTTTTTAGAGGTATGAAAAATATAAAGAAAATCATACTTTGGGAATGCACAAACCAATAACAGACAAAATGAAAACAGAAGTAGTTCGGGTAAATAATCGGACATTGAAAAATTGTGGAAGTCACAGGCGTACATTTTTTCCGATTACATATAATTCAAAAAATTACGTAGAATTTAGAAAAGTTGCCAACACACCAGCCACATCTCAAGGCCAAACAACTTAACATTCAAAAAATTATCAAGGATATTTCGTATAACACCACCCACCAAAAAAACTTCAGGGTCATTTCAAAGGCAGACAATTTGACCTTCAAAACATTCTTAAGGTCATTTCAATGTCAAACAATTTAATCTTCAAAATAACAAGGTCAAATGGACCCAAGGTCAAGTGGGTGAGGCATCAACTTGACCTTCAAATTTTTAAGGTCAAATGAACCCAAGGTCAAATGGGCGAGATACCCTCAAGGTCAAATGACGTCACAGGGCGAGAGGCAGGGACGTAAGAGGAGGGGATGTTGACCTTCAAAAATTCAAGGTCAAATAGACCCAAGGTCAAGTGGGCGGAGCCCCTCAAGGTCAAATGACGTCACGGTGTGAGGGGGGCAGGGACGTAAGAGGTGGGGGTGGTCCAAAGGATATATTGTTACACTACTAAGAAAAATCAAAAAACGGTGAAATATTTCAAATTTCTTAACTTTTTTGTATATAAAAATATTTTTTCAACTATACGAAGTGGCCTTAGAAGGCTGAAACAGCCACTTGAAAACGAAGAAAAAATGTATTTCAGGATTAAATGCTTCTTTAGAAAACAGTGAAAAAATTCAAATTTCTTTTATTTTTTGTATATAAATCATAGTTTTTACTTCCCACGTAAAATAAAAGTATTGATATCGTGAAAAAGATACCCTCCCATGTTTTTCTTCAAATTATGGCCAAAAATCGAGGGTCATAAAGGGATGAAATGGTTACATTTTGGTAAAGATTAAAGATGGCAGAACAAAATGGCGGCCTAGTGAAATGTTAAAAAAAAATATTACTAAAAGACCACTTATCCAATTCATCTGAAATTTTATACAAAAATAAAGTATCAAACAATCAAAGATTGCGAAACAAATGGTCGACTAGTGAAATGATAAAAAATTTGTTACTAAAATACTACTTATCCAATTTATTTAAAAAAGATTTTTACTTTGCTCTATTTCTGTCATTTTAGCTTAAATAAAAGAGGCCCTGTGTAACTGGTACCAATTCAAGACGGCGGAACAAAATGACGACTAAATAAAGTGGTTGTAATCGTGAAAAAATCCCTCTTCAAGATTTTACGTAGTTTCAAGTTTTGGCGTTTTTAAAATGCCAAAAACCTGTTTTCGCAATTCCGTCGGTCTATCTGTCCGTCTGTCAGTCTGTCAATTTGCGGTATAGCTAAGGACGCTTACCCGATTCGCTTCAGATTTTGGTCAAAAATTAAAGGTGTTATGAAGATGACTTGTTAAAATTTTGGTAACCATACAATATGGCGAAACAAAATGGCAGCCTGATGAAATGGTAAAAAATGTATCACCAAAAATATTAAATTAAAATATTAAATTAAATATTCAAATTACCTCAAATTTGGTACAAGAATCAAGTGTTACATACAAATGTACTGGTATCATTTTGGTTTGAAACCAAGATAACGGCCTAGTAAAATATTTTAAAAAATCAGCCTAAAAAAACTACTTATTACATTATTTTCAATTTTATGCAAACGTTAAGTGTTATATAGAGATAAGCTAGTAAAATTGAAGTGCGAATTCAAAATGGCCCAACAAAACGGCGACCAAATAAAATGTTTAAGAAATAAACGTAAAAAAATCTCATTCAACTGACTTCAATTTTGCATAATTAAATATGATATAGGAATAAACTGGTATAAATTCAACATGACGGAACAAAATGTCGACGACAAAAAAATCAGTTAAAACTACTTCTACATCTTATTTTAAACTATGTCCAGAATTCAAGTGGTAAAACAATGGTACGAATCGAATATGGTGGAACAAAATGGTGCCCAGTATAAACGCCTGAAAAGATAAAATGTGTTAGGTACTAAATGCATATGTACGGAACTAAATTGGGTTACACTTCACTATTAGTAAAGGAAATTTACCGTTTTTTACCTATGCGGGGTAGTCCTAAGATAATGAAAGAATAAATAAAAAAATAATATACTTCAAATGGTCAAATTTCTTTATAGTGTACTATTTAAAAACATTTTCTTTCCGATAATACTGGGAAACCTTAGGAGGACGAAACAGCTCCCTGACGAAGAAAAAAGTATATTTCAAGAGCGTTTAGATTTTTTAATAAATGGTGAAAAACATCAAATTTGTTCTTTTTTCTGTATATAAATTAACAAGGTAGTCCGAGCAATATGAAGCAGCCCTTAATAGACAAAAAATATCTTTTTATAAAGCAATTAGTTGAAAAAACAAAGGGTGAAAAATGTCAAATTTATCTCTTTGTATACATATCGTTTTTTTAATTTAACGGGTAGGAGATACAAGAAAGCCTTAAAATTGCAAATATATTTTATATATTATATTTGCTTTATTTAAAAATGGTAAAAAACGACAAATTTTTATTATTTTTTTAAATAGATGAACATTTTTTTCTTTTGGATAGGTTGCTGTCCTGAAATAAAAAAAAATTAAACTATAAAAATTAAATCTCTAGCATCACTGTTCCAATGACATCAACACATCGCGATAATAGTCATAGCGTTCGCCAGAAAAACCAAATATCTGAACTCGCACCTATTATTTTAAGGTTCACCTACACAGACCGCATCCATGCTATGGAACTAGGGTGGATTTTAAATAAAAATATCTTTATTTAATATGATAAGGTAAAAATATGTATAAATATAGTTGACATACGCTAGCCTAATTTTTGGACTAACGAAATGGGTTACCATAAACCCGTGTTTACGTTAGCGTGCCATCATGACTTAAATGGAGGCGTGAAAAAAGACGTGGTCTCGCTTAAAGGTAGTGGCTTTTTCGACCGGCTTTTCTTCACGCTTCAAATTAGTTTTTCCAATGGGAATACTAAAGTTTTTTTACACAAATATTAATAAGTGCTATTTAAGGATTTATTTGAGATATATATGCGATACGCTAAGCATATTATGTAACATATGGATATTTTTGTATTCCTCAACTAAATTATTGTGAGGTGCTATTCAAATTAATGCCAATAGGATAACATTGGATGAAACACTACAGAATATATTCAGTCAGATAAATAGTATCTGATTGGATGCAAAAGTAAAAAACAGAGTTATATATAATATATAACTAAATTAACCGGATAAACGAAATTAAATTGATTAGCTTCCGTCGTCTTTAAACAGGCATTTCAGTTCCTCGTCTGAAGGCCGCAATGTGCGATTTTGGTTGATATTAGTAAATTGTAGTAGGATTTCAATGAGAAAGTCAAACAAGACAAGTATAAATTCCCTTGCTTCTCTGATTTTTGGTACAACAAATAATAGTGTCAGCCCTCTGAGGGCATTCTCGGCTTATCGCACCGATGGGTCTTATATATTTTAATAAACCTGTGGGCTATATTGGCGAAAGCTTGCTACTGATAAGGTCACTTATCGCAAATGTAACGAGCACACGGAAAATATTTTCAATCACTTGACCGATGACCCAGTGAATTTGGTATCAGCAGTTACAACAAATTTGGGAAATGCTGAAAAGTATGGAGCTTCTATACCAGCACTTTTAAGTGGATTACATACATCTTTTAAATATTAAGGGTCTTTAGCTGTTCCACATACTAAAACTTCAAGAAAAGGCATCAAGATTGGGGTTCAACCCACTGCCATAAACCGCAGAAAATGTAACATTTGTGGAAAAAGAAAACTGGTAGGTAGACCATCTATAAGTGATAAAAGCCAAGCTAAACTCCCCATTCGTTAAACAGTTGCATTTCCCTAGGCAAAGGTTTGGGGAGTTCTAAGCAAAAAAAATAGAGTTTTCAGACATCGTTTTGATACATTTTTGCTTAAATATAACTAATTTTTAAGAATGTCCTAAAATGTGGTAGGTGCTAAAAAATACAAATTAATTTTTTAATGCACACTCTTCGTGTAACCCTAATTTTGTTTAAGTAAAAGCTTTTATTTGTATGTCCCAAAAAATACCAGGCGCTAATAAAATATAAATTTAGTAATTTTTTATTTTATTCACGTTTTTCTTGTAACGATATATCCGTTTAAAAATAAATGTTTTTTTCTGTATGTCTTAAAATGTAGTAGGTAGTAATAAAAATGTTGTTAGTTGTATGCGCACTGTTCTTGCAACCCTATTTTTGTTTAAATACAAATATTTTTTATATCGTAAAATTTAGTAGGTACTAAAAAACTAAGAAAACGTAAATGTATTTTTATTTCATACACACTTCTGTTTCGTCTTTATAACCGACGTATAGAAATCAGACTCGATTGAATAGTATGTTATTTAGAACACTCCATTCGGTCGCAGTCCGATGGAGGGATTGACGGTTACTTAGTAATATGCTGCCGGGATACAGGTACCAGCATGTGGAACAGATAAGAGAGATAAATCGTTTTTTATAGAGGAAGACAGCGTCAATCCATTCAAGAGAAGGCAGTCGCTTGCTAGGACACTGTCTGGCTCTAGAAAAAGCTTGGTTTAGACTGAGTTCATTTTGTGATAGACGAAAAACTAGAACCGCCTGAAGAACGAACTAAGCGAAATAGAGAACAAAGTTCCAATGGACATTGGACACAACATTGAAATGAAGGATGGCAGTATTCAATGCGATATAGAAAGAGTAACCTGTAAAAATATGAAGAAAAAAACAGCAATTCAAACAACTACAGCAGAGGACAAATCCGCAGGTATCCTACAAGAACATACTAAAAACGTAAATACGTTTGAGACCTATTGGAAACTTCCAAAGAACCCGCCGGAAGAGGCGTTCTCCAGCTATACCAAGGAATCCGCTTAGAATAAGTGAAAGTGACCTGGCGGTATTTGGGGAAGAAATCAGGGAGGGAAACCTAGCTAGCCCGGATAAACAATTGGTCGTCGAGAAATATCCTGCCCTCAAAAAGCGGACGACGAAGAACAGAATTTTAGAAAAATTACCTATATAGGAATATCCAAAGCATAAAAAGTAACGACAATAAGGAAGTACTTTTCTACAAGGTAGTACTGCATATAAAAGCATTTCTAGAAAAACGAAACGAAAACAAGATTGTTATGTTTCATGCGAACGCTACCTACAGGAGAAGTCAGAAAACTAATGAAATGCATCCAAAAAGACAGAAAGGGAAATTGAAATCTAGACCCCGACCCCTCCAATCAAAAGTAGGAAAAATAGTCAAGCTACAATTGTTGGGAGGAGGGGCACTTCTCAAAAGACTGTAAAAAAGCTGCCTTTTGCCTTTTATTCAAAAATAGGGGCGCAAAACAGGAAGCAGCCTATTTAAAGTTTTATGGAAAAGCTCTGGAGGAAAGACAGAAATATAAAAGAACAGAAAGCAGAACTTTCACGTCTGTGGTCAATTAAGAAAGAATTCATGGTTCTTAGGATTAGACCTTTCCAAGTGAAATCACTTTCTAAAAGTGAATGAAAGTTATTCCATTTTGACACGGTCTATTCGCAAAAACCAAGATTTCTTAAGCACAAAAAGTTTACGTAAAAGCTCTACAAATAAAAGTCGACCGAAGGTGTCATGCACACGATCTTCTGTGGCAAACCGCTATAAGTCAGATCTTATTATAGTTAACGAGCCAAACCGCCAGATACCAAGCAGAAAACCTTGGTTTCTACGCAATAATCTCCAATTCAGCAATTATTATTGATAAACAGAAAGCTAAAAGTCACAGAAACACGAAAAAGATATAGTTTTGTCTCGCTAAAAATAAAAATTTTGCATATATTTAGATGTTACTTCTTTCCAAACGCGACGTTAGACTAACATGAATCTTTTCTGGGACACCTGGAAAATCAAATAAGGACAAAGACAAAAAACTCTAGCTGTAGGAGATTTTTCAGTAAAATCACCGAAGTGGGTATCACCCATCGAGAATAGAAGAGGTTCAATGACAACCGAATGGGCAACTTCGCTGAATCTAGTGGATAATACGGGCAGAATACCAATGTTTCAACGAAGGTAACAAAAATCATTTATAAATTTAAACCTAAACACTAAAGATATGGTTAGACAAATAAAAGATTGGAAAGTTCTTGATGAAGAAACAGGCAGTCTGCAGAACTATATATCATTCGAAGCTGATGTACAAAGTCACAGGAAAGTTTATCCTACCAATCCAATGTTTGAGAAACTGGGCCAAAATAAAAGCAGGGTGTGGATGTCAGCAAACACCACCAGCATAGCAAAACATAAAACAACCGAAGACCTAGTGAAATTTTTAAAAAAGAGCGAACCAGGAAGCCACGACATAAGCCAGAACAGATCAAATTGGACAGACTCCTTACTGGTGGAACGAAGAAATACAAAACCTAACAAAAGATGCTCTTTCAAACCAACAGGGAGTGAATAAACTCCAGAATATATAAAAAGGCTCGAAAGGGACTAAAAAGAGATTAAGAAACGGAAAGGTAAAATCCTGGCGGCAATTGGCTGCGGGTTTTGACAACAACATATCCTTGCTACATCAGGAAAACCGAAAAGCAAGAAACCATCAGGACCAGACAGGGTTCCTGCAGAGGAAATTAAAATGTTGGTCGACATACAATCAGAATATGTAAAAGAATAAGGTAACGAGTTGCTAAAGTAACACTATGGAAAATAGCAAACTTGCTCTCATTCCGAAATCTAGAAAACAACGGCTGAGTAGAGGCCTTTATGTCTGCTAGAGACGGAGGAAAGCGCGTAATAGTACAGAGACTAAATGATAAAATAGAAAGAACGGGAGAACCTATCGATCAGCAGCAAAGATTTAGAAAACAAAAAACAACATATCGTGTAATTAAAGGAATAATGAATATATCCAGAAAGGAAAAGAGAAGAGAAAAGGCTATGTGCCTTGATCCTACTGGATGTCAAAAACACTTTCAACATAGCATCCTGAAAGCTGATATTTCCAGAACTTGCAAGTAGAGAAGTGCCTAGTCAAGTCATCCGTATTATCGCCAGGTATAGCCAAATTAGTAGGAGCCAAAAAACAGAACTCACGGCTGGAGTACTACAGAGACCAATTTTAGAATCTACCCTTTAGCATGGCCTATTAAAAGAAAATATGCCAGAACATATTTAATTAATAGCCTTTGCAAGAGACGATCTTGAGATTTATGTTTACGATATTATTCAAATAGTGGAATATTGGATGTGATAAAAATTAGCTTCTGAAAATAGTGAAGCAGTTCTGCTATGTGAAAGAAGAAGACCAAAACAGCTTAGTTTCGAACATGGATACACAAAAATTCAAAGCTCTAAGATATTGAATATCTGGATATACCTGGATCTCATTATTGATCAACATACCTATGAAAGCCGACAGGTTACCCTGACAAGGCTGACGCCAATAATCGACTGCCACAATACTAAAAAAAGGAAAGTCGTAAGTTCGACTTTCAATCTTTTGTACGCAGCTCCAACATGGGTAAACAGTTTTTCTGAATTATAAAGAAATTTCAATTTATTGAATTTATTCTAATTAAATCTTCCACCCTGTATAAGGCCATATGGTACTCATACCTGTATACAAAACATACACAAGAAAATAAAATTAAAACGTTAGACCTTTGCATAATACGCATTAAACTAATTATGCCATACAATATCAGTGGCTCCGTAATTGCGCAGCCATTGAAAATACTCATTAGATTAATTTGCCTTTTGTAAGGACTGAACCGGTATAGACAAAGGTTTTCAAGTACAATCAAGAAGATAAGCTACTCTAGGTCGACCTATCTAGCAACTTAAGTACATGTGGAATATTCAGTTAATAAAACATTAAAATGCAAAATTGCTTTATACTATCACATTCAGCTGCTAACAATTACTAGCACGTTCCCTAAGAGGGCAGTTAAAGGATCTTTAAGAAACCCCCATCAGTTAAGGAGATGCCTTTTATTCTAAGTGTTTATTAACCGCTATTCATTTTTTAAAAAATTTGGAGTAATTTCATGCACTTTACTTATTTATTATAACAAATGTTCTGGTAAGCCTAAAAACCTGTTTTGTATAATTTTTGATTTTTTTTGACAAAGATTGAAAGGTTGAAAACAAAAGAAAAACGAAATTGGTATATTCGGCATTTATTATGAAGCACTTTAAGAGACATTTTCACTAGTAATCTCTCTAGTGCTTGAATTATTGCCGGAAATTATTTGCGAGTGGACGAATTTTTTGAAAATTTTGCCGAGTCGAAGACAAGAGAAAATTTTCTTAAAAAATTCGTCACTGAGGAAATAATTTCCAGTATTAATTTATGCACGTGGAAGATTCCATAAGAAAATTTTACAACAAAATTTATTTTCATCTCGATTTTCGTGTAGTTTGATGGCAAAGGACATATTGTTGTTCAATTATTGTTTATTTATTTTTTTATTTTTTTTTTATTTATACATACACTGTCTTACAGGACTACGTCCCAGTTACAAAACAGGTACAAAACAGCAATTACATATATAAAAATAGTTTTAGCAAAATTAAATACTTAAATAATAGGAAGAAACAAAATACAATTTAAACAATAAACATATAACAGTATACAAATGCAAAAAAAAACAGGAAATATAAAAATAAGAACAAAAAGCTGGTGGTAAAAATGTCTTTTGATCGTGCCCAGGTTACAATTAAAAATATCATATGAATTTTTGTGATTATTATAGTTACTACGTATTCGGTTAATTGGTGAAAACTTGTAAATGTTTGTCCTACAAGGGGGTAAATAAAAAGTATCAGAGCTACGAAAGTTTAGCGTAAAAACGCGAAAATTTAATTTTGACAATAGTACTTCGGAAATAATTCTGTTGTTAATAAGTTTATGGAGAAATAGCTGGGAAGAACATACACGTATCTCGTCAAGGCTGCGAATGATGAAAAGTCAGGATGACAGACTCCTTGTGGATTTAGTTTACGGTTATTTTAAAATTTTGTTTAGGTTCTTATAAAAAAAACATTTTTTTACGTTTAAAATTAAACTTTTCCTAAAAATTTAGTCATGTAAAATATTTTTTACTATCTTTACTAAAATTCAAGGAAGTATATTTTATTAAGTAAAACTTGCCAATTTAAATAACTAACAGCTACTTACGGTCATGTAGGAGTTTTTGTTACCTAGAAAAAAACTAATTTCCGTAAACTATACCAACAAGAAGTATATTTTATCAGATTCAGGATATTTTAAAGTTGAAATTTTGTCCTATTTAATATCATTAGATTTGGCGGAACTGCATGAAATTTATCCTGAGAGTACATTATGTAGGTATTATGTAAATTATCATATTAATCGTAAAACAGATATTGCCACGGCTACGACAAATGAATGTAACTAGTAAATTAAGAATGACAGTGACACCTACACCACGCAACGTATATGTGAAGAGTTTTTTAAAACTGATAATTTAAATAGTTGCACTAGATGTAAGTTTTGTAACAAGATTAACGATATTAAAAGAAACCACAGAACATTGCCTTGCATAAGTCTCTTTGCGGATGTCAAGAAAATAGTTTATCAAGAATCTTCTTCCGATTATCCCGAACTAAGTAGAACAAAATAGTGTCCAAATATTATACCTACTACCTCAAATATAAACATTTATGGAAATCTGATGAGTTGTACACACCTGAAGTACCTCCTTACTCCCCATTAAGAAAGGAAGAAGTAATGCAAGAATTTAAGAAATATTTTGATGCCTTAGCTGCTAGATTAGAATAATTCGTTGCTTATCTAAAGTAAATATGTAATATATGTTATTGACCAAATAAATTGTTTTAGTATTGAAAGCCCAAACTTTGGAATAAAATATCTAAACAATAATGCAATAATGTAAATTTTCTGACTCATCACATGACATATTTCAAAAAGATTTCCGGTGTAATCACCTGAAGCTTTCCCTGGAGGCAAAAAATTTCCCGAAATCCGACCCGTTGCTATGGTAACGTTAAAACGTAAAGGCATCTGATTGGCTATAAAGTAAAGGTGTGAAATTTTCACTAATATATAAAAAAAAATCGCTAAATTTCCTTTACCCGGAATTTTGCTCGTTATAAATGTTTCGTTTTATTAGGAATAGTGAAGTCACCCAATTTAGTTCATTACATAGTCATTTAGTAACAGCTTATACTGTCTTTTCAAATATTTTTATTGAACGCCATTTTGTTCCATCATATTGGATTCCTACCAATATTTTACCAGTTTCTACCTATGCCACACTTATTTTTGGACACAATTTAAAATATAATCAGTAAGTAGTTTTTACATTGACACACATCGTCATTTTGTTACGTAATGTTGAATTCGTACCAGGTCCTCCCCATGTCACACTTAATGCTTACACAAAATGTGAAATTAATTTAATGAGTAGATCCGGCCAGATTTTTTAAATATTTTATTAGGCCGCCATTTTTTTTTTTGGTATTTTATATTCATACCAAAATGTGACCAGTTTATTCCTATGTAACCCTTGATTTTTGTGAAAAATTTGAGGAAATTGGATAATTAATTTTTTAGTAATAATTTGTTTAACGTTTCAGTAGGTCACTATCATTTTGTTCCAGCGTATTATATTTTTACTAAAATATAAGCAGTCATTTCTATATGACCCTTAATTTTTGACTAAAATTCGAAGTTACTCTGATGAGTAGATTTTAAACCACGCCGCGAACTGAGAAACAGACGGACCTACGCCGCTGCCGACGGAATTGATAAAAATATTTTTTGGCATCTAAGGACGCTAAAACCTGAAAATGTGTAAAACCTGAGAGGGTGATTTTTTCACGAGGACAAAATATGCAATTAGTTATGGCACACAATTTGAAATCAGTCCATTAATTATTTTTTTCAGGCTGAAGTTTGAAGCCTCCATTTTGAATTCGTACCAAAATTTTACCAGTTGATTTCTACATAATACTTGATTTTTGTGCAAAATTTGAGATAAGATGCATACGTGGTTTTGAGTAATAATTTTTTAAACATTTTACTAGGCCGCCATTTTGTTTTACCATATTAGATTTTTACCAAAATATTACCGGGTTATTCCCATATGACCGTTAATTTTTGACTAAAATTTGAAGTCAATCCGATGAGTATTTTTTAAGCTATGCCGCGAATTGACAGACAGAGAGACAAACCGACAGACGGACCAGCGGAACTAATAAAACATATTTTTTGGTGTTCAGGGACCCTAAAGCCTGAAAATATATAAAACCTAAAAGACTGATTTTTTCAGGATTACAAATATTTTATTTGGCCTCCATTTTGTTCCGCCATCTCTCTGTACGATAATTAATTATAGCCAGTTTTTCAGGCAGAATTTTTAAACATTTTATTAAGCCGCCATTTTGTTCCGTCATCTTGGATTCATACCAAAATTTTACCAGTTGAATTCTGTATAATACTTGATTTTTGAACGAATTTTGAGATAAATTGTTAAGTAGTTTTTTATTTATAATGTTTTTAACATTTCACTAGGCCAACATTCTGAATTTTTATCAAAATGTTACCAGATCCTCCCCATATATGACCCTTAATTTTTGATTAAAATTTGAAGTCAATCGTATAAGTACTTTTTAGCTATCCCGCGAACAGACAGACCGACGCAATTGAGAAAACATGTTTTTCGGCATCTAGGGACCCAGAAACGTAAAGATCTAAAAGAATCTCGGAGGGTGATTTTTTTTCACGATTACAATACTTCCCTTTTACGAGGGAAGTAAAGAAAGGCAAATTTTTATAAAATATTTTCGCGAATTTAACATGTAAACCGTACTTCAGAAGAGTCGTTAATACATTTTTCTTTAATATCTGACAAAAAATATTTTAGTCAAACAAGCACGACTAAAATCTATCCTTTCATCTACAGCAGAAATGGCGCATCTATCAGTTACTTTCTGTACAGAATTATAAACTTTGTTATTGGAAGATTGTGGAAATGTAACCAGTGTCAGTGAATGGTAAACGGTTCTCTTTTACTTCCCTAGTAAGTTTCAGGTCCCTAGATGTCAAAGAACTGTCTGTTTGCAGTCTAGCTTTGAAACTACTTACCCGACTGATTTCAAATTTCGGTCAAAAATTAAAGGTCGTATGAGGATAACATAGTAAGATTTTGTTAAAAATTCAACATGATGTTTAAAAAATTGTACTCTACTTGTTCAAGTTACTTCATATTTTGCACAAAAATCAAGTATTACTTAGGAATAAATTGGTAAATCTTTGGAACGAAACTAAAATGGCGAAACAAAATGGCGGCCTAATAAAATGTTTAAAACTGTTAAGAAATCATTGATTTCTAATTTTGCATGATATAGAGATGAACTGGAAAAAATTTTACGAAATCATAATGATTGCAAAATAAATTGTTTAAACAAATCATTGTAAAAAAAACTAATTCTGTCAAATGTGACATAGGTGCTATAGAGCCAGCAAAATAATGATACGAATCCAACATGGTGGAAGAAAATGGCCGCCTAATAAATGCTTGAGAAAACAATATAAAAACATGGGTAAATGGCTTTACCTGGAACTTCCTTCGCAATTAACCCTTCCATTTATTAAGGGAATGAAAGCTAACATAATATGTATATGTACTGTACATATGAATAAAATACTACGTGTTGAAGGAAGGATTCATCACGAAGGAAGTTGTAAGACAGCCCAAAATTTAGTAGTGGGAATATTGTTATAAAAATCCTTTTTTTTGTACAATGTTAGAGTAATCATTCATGAGCTATAATATAGAAAAAGGTTAAAGAAATTACTAAATGCCTACTAATCTTAAACCATTTGCATTTTCTTTTACGTTTCACTTTTTTTTAATCGTGTATTTTTTATATCTGATATGAATATCTAGAACTTGTAAGCAAATATAGGCGATGACATTATAATACCTACCAATATATTACTATCTTCCTACAGTTCCCATTCACTTTGTTCTATTTTACCCAAATTTTCATTATTTATTAGAAAACCGTTGATCATACAAACAAGAATCATAAAGTAAAAAAATGATGCCAACTGGTTTTGTTGAGCAAAGAAAACGTTGTTTATTTCTTTTCTAGGTGCGCACAATAGTGGAAGAAACAATTATGACATGATTTATATCTTCTGTGCTTAAAACAAAATTGTTAGTAATATTACTACCTAGTAATAAAAAAGTTGCTTCCATGTATGACTTAAGGAGAACATTTGAAGATAAATCGCAAATATTTTATCATGACATCGTGTATGTGTTTATGCAAATAAACCATTCTTTGAACACTATTGCTCAAAAAAGATTCATCCGATCAACTTCAAGTTTGGTATAAAAATTATGTAGTATCTAGAGATGAACTGATTTTAGTAGCAATTAAAAATGGAGAAGTAAAATGGCAGCGCAAATTATTAAGATCTTCAGAAGTTAACAAATATGTTAATAAATTCACCTGTACCCAGAATTTCCCTCGCACAGAATTCCACTACACAGTCTATAATATATGCATATAGCGTGTAACAAAAGTAAGGAAACGGCGAAATATTCAAGTAGCGCTTACCTGAATTTAACGAAAATACGTATACTTAGGTATGAAGCTATGCCGGATCCAATGGCGAGTTTTGCATTGCTACCAAGTTTGCTGTTTTTCTGTTATAAAAGAAAAACTTCTTATTAAGAGTACTTTATATGAATGTCAAGGGTTTTTGCGAAAATAAGGGTCTAACATCTATAATTTAATGTATTACCTTTTATTAAAATACCTGCACACAAAAGGTTACCTGATATGTTTGACAATGTCAGTTTTGTAAATCAACAAACATGGATCGTTTAACTGAAACAAGAACAATTTAAATTTTAATTATACTGGGTTATGGAGATAGAATTCGAAACTTTTAATGACAAATGTTAAGGGGGAACTGCACGCAGTATTATGGATCATTTGCAAGCCTTCCGCCGCTGCAATATTATGTTAAAGCTGTAAGAGATATTTATTAGCTTCAAGGTGATTTAGTTAGGAAAATATGTATAGTTGGGCGCAAAATAAGATTTTTTATGAAATAATTAAAACTATAATTATAAAACAGAAATCGATTTGTCCATTTTTGACCATTTTTTTGACCCCTTTTTGACGCAAATGCCATCGCATATAATTTTTTTATCCACAAAATGGCTCTTTACCGCCTTGCATTGATCCTTTGTCTACATAACTGCAAAATTTGAAATGGTAAATCGTACTCATGTCTTTGTATTTCTGCAGCGCGTGAACCTCAACAGATGATGATAAGGCTCTAAATGTTTTAATCAGTTTAGAAGAAAATCCGCACCTTTCTACCAGAACATTAGGAAGAGAAAATGACACATGTCCGTAGACCGGCTATTAAAAGCCGAAAAGTTTCATGCATAGAAAATAACTTTGTAGCAACTCTGAGGGTAATCACGATAGGTGCTTCGAGTTTTGTGAAATCATGATGGAACGTTGCAATAACAATCTAAATTTTTTCAATCAAATTATTTTTTTGTGACGAAGCAACTTTTTTTTAATGGAAAAGTTAACTATTATAATTCTCTGTATTGGGCTAGGAAAAATCCACATTGGATACGTGAAAGTCGTACTCAAATTCTCTAAAAGATAAATGTTTTGTGTGGTATAAAGGGTGCAAAAATAATTCATGAAAGACCAATTAATTGAAGAAAAGTATTTGAATTTTTTAAGGACCGAAATTATCCCAGCTATTGCAGAACTGTTTCCGAAAAACCGTAAGTTCCTTACTTTACCTGCTATATTAAGTATTCAAACTTGATTTTTTTTTTGGGGTAATGGCGCACCAAATGATGAAATATGGTTTTAGCAGGATGGTGTTCCACCGCATTTTGGAATGTTCAGTAATATTTAGAAAATGTTTTTTTTTTCTTGGAAGATAGATTGGATGAAAGGGCACAACAGAGTGGTCACCTCCGGGGTTGACGCCCCTTGAATACTTTCTGATTTTTATGCGAAGTTTAAAGCCTATTCAATAGGTTTTTTTTAACATTTTGGGAGCCCATCATTTAGTTCAGCCAAACTGAATTTTTACCAAAATGTTACCATACCATTCTCATATAATCTATGATTTTAGTCCAAAATTTCAAGTCAATGGGATAAGTAGTTTTTGAGCTACGCTGCGTAAAGATAGACCGACAGACTGCGGAAATGGATGAACATATTTTTCGGGATCTAGGGACCCAAAAATGCAAATATCTAACACCAAACTGAAACTGGTTGATTTCTAAATTCTAAGTGGCCTTGACTATTGTGATTCAGTTCAACATAAAAGTATCAGTTCTAATGATAAACATAAATTACAATTTTAACATAATATTTGTATCAGGTATGTAACTGGACGTACGTATGATCAAATATCTCCAGTTTTTAAAAGATTTAAATTATCTTAATTAGAATTTAGACGCGAATTCAACTTATTTTGTTTTATACATAAAATAATTTTAAATAAATTGCCTAACTATTTATATGAAAAAAATCAATTTCGAAATAATATTCATATTTTAAATACTAGAAAACTAAATTACTTGGAAATTCCTTTTCATCAAACAGAAAAATATATAAATCTTTTAAATATATTATGTGTTCTATAATTTATAATAATATTCCTTATGAAATAAAAAATCTCAAATATGAATCATTTAAAAAACATATCGAGAGTCGAATCATAACTGCTAATCATAAAATGTTTAATTCAATTTGTACTAACAATTATATTTAATAACATTGTAAATTATAATTTACGAACAAGCCTACACAGTACCTTTGATTTTACTTATCGCTTCTTAGTTAATTTCAGTATTGTGACAGGGTTGCCGGCTAAGCTTCAAATAAATAAATAAAATAAATAAATAATTTTAAATATAATAAATAACCGCTCGATAACCCTGCTACAATTTAATAGTAGCAGCGTTGGGATAAAATGAAAGACTTGCAATTTTTTTTTCGTTGTTATGTTCTTATCGTTGAGTAGTTTGTTATATTGCAAGTTGATCAGTTTTATAAAAGAACTCATGCATTTTATTATCTTGAGGTAGTTTAAGTTTCATTTTTGTTTTGAAAGAGCAGTAGGCTCATAAATAATATTGAATGATCTCTTGATTTGAAAGTTAGTAAAAAAAATACACAGTTAGATAGATAGGGAATTTCAGCATTAAAGTCAAAGGTACCATTGGAAGCCTGCGATCGAGGCCAACATCACGAAGTTTTCAAGAAGCAGCAGCTGCAACGGTAGTAACTAACAAGTTTATTTATTGTTGTGGTTATTTTTTTTTGACGACTTGTTATTTTTTGGAATTTCGGATCGTAAACAAATGTTGGTGATATAATTTATATTTTTGAGAATTAGTAAATGCTTTGACAAGTTAAATATTTAAATATGGATGGTAAACACAGCAATAACTTTATTAGAACGTAGTTAGTTTATTAACTTGTGACATGCACAGACTCCTTTCATGTTTGCAGTGCAATGAAACATGATCGTATTTTATATGAACTGTTGCGAATTTGTGGCGTATTGTTTAAAAGATGTTATAATTTGTCGCTAATTTTTTTGTGCGGTTTTTGTGAAAAAAAAAGATATTTTTGAGTTAAGATGCACGTACAAATGAGTATTGAATTTTGTAGGTATATATTTTTTTGTGTGAGATTAAATTACTTAGTAAAGTAAAATACATTAGAAGGGAAATGTATATATATATATATATATATATATATATATATATATATATATATATATGTATATATATATATATATATATATATATATATATATATATATATATATATATATATATATATATATATATATATATATATATATATATATATATATATATATATATATATATATATATATATATATATATATATATATATATATATATATATATATATATATATATATATATATATATATATATATATATATATATATATATATATATATATATATATATATATATATATATATATATATATATATATATATATATATATATATATATATATATATATATATATATATATATATATATATATATATATATATATATATATATATATATATATATATATATCAAGGGTGAAAATATTTCAATGCATTTCCTATTAAATTCATTAGCCTAAACATTCTAAAAATTATTAGTTCAGTGGCCGCTTTTACATGCTTAGTAAAATATTGCTTCATCAATTAAGGAACACCGAACCTCCTAAAGCAGTTTCAGCAATAAACAAATCCGTGAATAGTAATTGTTCGGCAGATATAATATGGCGAATACAAAAGCAATCGCTGACACAGTACTATTGGCTGATTATTTAAAGGCTTGGAAATGCTTAGGAAAGGGGCAGTCTACAATCAGACAGTAAGTTGCTTCTGTTATATTGAGTTAAGTGACGGTAGCGTTTTCGCTAATACATAAGATGGCCCCAGCAATATATTTAGGTAAGAACCGTTTTAAGTTACAATTATTAGTCCTTGTTATAACCGCTTACTGTGTTCTTGATTATGTTCTTGTATTAATATATATATAGTTTGTTTTGGAAAATAGTTCTTTGTTATAATTTGGTAAAGATCCCAAACGTCCCTAGTCACAGCCCGACAAAATGGGGTGTGACATTGTGGTGGAGGCGCCGGTAGCACAAAGATAAATAAAAAATAACGGCCAAAAATTATGGTTAATCTAGAATTATATTGTTTTATCAAAGTAGGCTAGATTCGTTATTTAAATTATTATAGCAAGCTAATTTCTTCAATTTAAAAAAAAAAATAACAATAATAAATATTTAATTCTTAAAATTTTATTCTATTATGAATATGTCATAACGAATAATTACTCAGATCTTGATATTCTGCTAAGTTTTAAAAGGGAATTAGAGATATACTACTTATATAATAAACAAAAGAGAATTTTAAACATTTTGAAGAAATTAAACAGGATTAAAGTCACCACATATCTTTTAGAAACTACCCTAATAGGCAGATCAGTACATACGTTAAGAAAAATAATAAACATATACCTATATAGAGAAAAAATAAGAGTACTTTCTAGAAATATTGTACAAAAATGGAAGACAGTTGTCATAAACATGAATTAGGATTGGAAGACTGATTATACTTAGTAAAAAAACCTACCTTTTGTGTCATCTAGAAGATTTCTTTTTATCTAGTTTTAGTTCGGTTCTACATGGATAATATTGAATTGTAGTATTTTTATTTACGTGTATTTCAGTTACCTAGCACAATTAAATCAATAAAAAAATCATTTTAAAAAATTTATGCAGTTAAATATTATGTCTAGTATATTAAATCAACACCGTTCCAATTATCAAGATTTTCGTTAATCTAAAACAGCCTCGGTCCCCTCGCGTTATCCAAACGAACAAAGGTTTTATCGAAAAAATTTTAATTGGGCTGCCTTAAACATTCCTTAATGATATGAAGATGTTGTTCTTGGGGGAGTTTAATCCTTTAACAATGTTTCATTTACCAAATCCGTCATTAATTTTATTAACGACAGTTGTTGCCGAGTAATTAAATACAAACATAATTGTTATTTGCAATAAAAACACTTTTTTTTTTTTTTAATATTCCATTCCACCAGATTTTTAGTAACCAGGTACCCTGTGACCTGAAGATTGCATGGGCTAATATTATACTATGTTATAAGACAGAAGCTTAAACCTAAATTTTCTTTAAAACATGCTTATTATTGATCTAAATATATAAAATAATTCTTGTCAAAATATATTTTCAAGATATATAATACAATAAAATTATTGTATTATATATTTTGCGTCTTGTTTTATTAATTTCTATTCAAACATTTGACCAAACCGTATGAAAACATAGTAATAATCAAAATAAAAATTTATTTTCGAATCAGGCATCGTTATTTCAAAACACTTACCTATAATAAAATGCTGACACTCAAATAATTAATAAATTAAGGTTTCTACAATCGTGCAGTAAAGTATACGTTACAACACGGTTGCTAAATTAAATTTTTATTATTATTGTATTAATGAGTTTTCTTAGGTTAGTTTTACTTTTATATACATACCAAAACTCCATGTGTCAGACATTTATCCCAAATTTTCGATGCAGCAATAACGGATTTTATACTATGTTTAAAGGTTCGTCGATTTTTGTATTGTTGTTGCCTAAAAAGTACAATGTTCCATATTTCTTTTATAATTTATCTTGAATATTAGAATTTTTGTTTTGTTTTGGAATGTCTTTTGAGACAAAAGTACAAGCGAGCTACACATTATTTTAGTCTAAGTAAGATATAGTTGAAAAATGTATTTTATAGTTATACTAAAGTATAAGTAAGGGAATAACAAATTGAAATATACGTTGCTGGGTTTTACTCCTTTTTAATATTTAAATTTTCAGGATAACATTCCAAAATAAATGCGCACCGTTGTCATTTATTTAAAAAAAACTGTTCATAAAAGTTTCTATTTGATCTAAATAATCTTACAAGTTACGTTCCCCATATTGCTGAATGTGACAAATTCAATTACAGATAAGGAAATCTTATAAATATAAGCAAAGGACGGTGATTGAATCACTTGTTAGTCTGCTCTTGATCTTGAATCTTGTATTTTACCTTTTAATAAAAATTTGACGTTTTTTAAAAAGGGTGTTTTCTTCGACCACAACGTAACTGGCGCAGTCGTAAGGATAGTGAAACGTGCAAAAAACACGGTTTTTTCAAAAAATTTATTCACTAGAAAATCTACGTATTTCGACGGTTCGAGTCCTAAAAAATAAATAGTACCGATCTAAGGTGACTTCGAGGGAGTGCTCGAATCAAAGAAGCCCTGAGAAAAATTGGAGCTCATAAGAAGTAGACAGTGCCGATCTAAGGCGACCTCACGGGACCAACTTTGGGGAACCGGCGAGGAATAAGAACAGGACAGCTAGCAAGTCACACAAGGCATTACTGGGGAGGACAAACATCGCCAAACCAGCAGCCTAACCACCACTGGGGAGGACAAAAATCGCCGATCCAGAGGCAAACCACACTGGGGAGGACAAAAATCGCCAAACCAGCCTAGCAGTAAGGACCTAAGCTAAGAAAAAAGAAAAAAGAAGCCCATGAAGCTAATTTTTCTTCTAGTATTGTAAGTCATTGCAAACATTTTAATATTAGCATTTTTTTTTCTCTATTTGCAAAAATAAGTAATAATTTTTGATATAAATAATTCAAAACGTAAATTTGAAACTTATTTTTGGAAATATAGTTTATTTTAACCATTTTATATTTTTAAAAAAGTATACCTATATATATTTTATCAAAATTGAGCTCTTTAAGGAAGTAAACCTAGACGATCTAATTAATTCTCTAAACGATTTATCAATTCAATCTGGTTCAACTGACAATAAAAATAAAATAATGACAACTAATTATACTCTTTTACGTTACCAAGCTGATAACATTCCAAATTTTGACGGGAATCCAAAACTTTTACAGAGATTTGTAACAGCCTCCGAAAACCTTTTAAAAGCTTTTCAAAACACGGCTAATTTAAATGACCCAATAAATATTTGCTTATTTGACACCATATTAAGTAAACTTACACATAGGGCCGCCGAACTTATTGTATCTCGAACAGAATTAAATACTTGGGCTCTAGTAAAACAAGCCCTTACAAGTACCTGCGCTGATCAAAGATCAATCGATTGTCTTATACAAGATTTAATTAATCTAAAACCTTTTAAAAACGAACACCCTATTAATTTCGGCATGAGAATCCAAGATTCTAGAAGCCTATTATCTGCAAAATTAAATGGAACAAATGAAGATCCCGCAACCAAATTAATAAAAATTAACCATTACGATGAATTTGCTCTGAAAACATTTATACGAGGGTTACCTTATAATATGCAATTAGTTATTCGACTAAAAAATCCAACAGCTTTAGAAGAAGCTATGGCATTTGTGCGAGAGGAAGAAAATTTTATTTACTTTAAAAATTCACAAATACCACAAAATAGACCTGTGCCAATGAATACAACAAATTCGCAAAATAAAAACCAAAAATCGCCACCAATGTATAAACCACCTTATTTATATAATTTTAGTCCAAATTATACACCTAATTTTAACCCTAATTATTCACATAATTTTCCCAATGCAATAAATCCGAATTTTCCAAAATTCCAAAATAACATAATCGGTAATGCTGTAAATAATACTCCAAATTATTTTGGAAGAAACGCGAATTACTTTAATTCAAATTCAAATATAAGACCTAATAATTTTCAACAAAATTTTCAAAGACCCAATTTTTACCAACAAAGACCCTTTATGAGACCTAACACCAATTTTGCACAAAATTCTATAAGAACAAGACAAATAGAACCTATCGACACAAGTTCTGGAAACACAATTTTAAATAATAATATACAAAATAAAAAGGTAATTACCGAACAACTTTACAATCAAGAAGTTTCGGAACAAAACCCACAAAATAATACTCAATATGATTATACTGTTAATCATGAAAATACAAATGTTAATTTCCCAATTTTTGAAAACTTTGATTATGCTGATAATCAAGAAACACCAAATTTCGAAAATCCATTTTATGAACAAAGTTATATGAATACATATGAACCAAGTTACACAAACATATACCAAGAACAAACTCACGAACCAGAATATTTCCCAGAAAATACTAATAATGTAAATTTTACGGGAACGAGCCCGAACAACAATACGAGGTAGTATTTTTGAATAACTACACAGCCGAATTACCATATATTCATATACCCGAATTAGACGCAAATTTTCTACTAGATACTGGAAGTACTCGAAGTTTTATAAAACCAGAAATTGCCTATAGATATTTTCCCGAAAATATAAAAAGATAAATATTTCAAGTTCAAACAGCGCATTCTACATCTTTCCACAATGAAATAGCAATAATTCCATTATTTCAGACGTTTAAAACGCAAGGCAACCATACATTTTATTTATTTAATTTTTCAAACAAATTTGATGGATTAATAGGCTTAGATCTTATTATCCAACTTAACGCTAATTTAGATTTCAATACACGAACTTTACAATCGCCGCATACAGAAATACCAATACGCTATTTAGGAAAAAATGAAAAACAACTTTCGCCTGAAATTATTAAAAAAAAATTTACTTATATAATTTCACCAAGATGTATACAAAAAATAGAAATACCTGTGAATATCACAGAAGGAACAGGCATAATTTCTTACCAAAAATACGGAAATGTAGAAATTCCTGAATGTTTAGTAGAAATAAAAAATAACCTTACTTATACAACTATACTAAATCCAACAGAAAACCCAATTAAAATCCAATTTCTTGAACCTCTAGAAGTAGAAAAATTAAATGTGAATCAACTTAACTTCGTTGATTATAATTCAAATGAACAAAAATCTGATAGAGATCTAGATAACCAACTTAAAGCTAATTTAAAAAATTTAAGGTTAGACCATTGTAATTATGAAGAAAAACAAAAAATACGTAAACTTTGTTTTGAATTTAGAGACGTTTTTTATTGTGAAGGGATACCTTTAACCTTTACAAACGCAATAAAACATCAAATAAAATTAAAAACAGAAACAACAATATATAAAAAAAGTTATAGATACCCTGAAATTTATAAAAAAGAAGTAAAAGATCAAATTTCGAAGCTTCTAGATCAAAATATAATAAGAGAATCAAATTCTCCTTACTCATCACCAATATGGATAGTTCCAAAAAAGCTTGACGCTTCAGGAAAGCCGAAATATCGCATGGTTTGCGATCTACGTCGTATCAATGATGTAAGTGTTGCAGACAAATTTCCGTTGCCTAATATTACCGAAATATTAGATAAACTAGGGAAAGCACAATATTTTTCTACGTTAGACCTTGCTAACGGTTTTCATCAAATCGAAGTATGTAAAGAGGACATTCCCAAAACAGCATTTAGTACAGACTTTGGTCATTATGAATTTTTAAGAATGCCCTTCGGTTTAAAGAACGCCCCCGCAACATTTCAACGCGTTATGAACAACATATTAAGAGGTCTACAGGACGAAATATGCTTTGTATATCTAGACGACATAATTGTCTTCAGTACGAGTCTAGACGAACACATTTTAAAGCTAAGAAAAATATTTATAAGACTACGCGAAGCAAACTTTAAAATACAACTAGACAAATCTGAATTTTTGAAAAAAGAAGTACAATATTTAGGACATATCGTAACACCAAACGGAATTAAACCAAATCCTGAAAAAATATCAGCTGTAAAAAATTTTCCTATACCTAAAACTCAAAAGGAAATAAAATCCTTCTTGGGCCTTATTGGGTACTACAGACGCTTTATAGAAGACTTTGCTAAAATAACAAAACCAATGACGAAATGTCTAAAAAAGAACTCTAAAGTAGAGCACACGCCTGAATTTATAAATGCGTTCGAACATTGTAAAAGCCTGTTAATAAATTCGCCAATATTGCAGTACCCTGACTTTACAAAACCATTTATATTAACTACAGACGCGAGTAACTATGCTTTAGGAGCAATCCTATGATAAACCGGTAGCTTACGCATCGCGTACATTAAATGAAACCGAGACTAGATACTCAACAACAGAAAAGGAACTTTTAGCCGTAGTCTGGGCCTGTAAATATTTTCGCCCTTATTTATTCGGACGATAATTTTATGTATATGTTGACCATAGACCTTTAGTATGGTTATTTAATCAAAAAGATGTAAATTCGAAATTAACTAGATGGAGATTACGTCTAGATGAATATGACTTTAAGATTATCTATAAGAAAGGC
The DNA here is from genome assembly GCA_030620095.1 of Kuschelorhynchus macadamiae. Classification (NCBI taxonomy): domain Eukaryota; kingdom Metazoa; phylum Arthropoda; class Insecta; order Coleoptera; family Curculionidae; genus Kuschelorhynchus; species Kuschelorhynchus macadamiae. The sequence goes on along the minus strand of JAUTXW010002428.1, from coordinate 377,756 downwards.
ATTTTGAATAGTAATTGTGACGCCTTATCGAGAATTCAGTTAAATCTACACGAAAATGATTCCGTATTAAATAATCCCGGAGACGCTGACAACGATATAGTTGAATACTTGCGTAATCTTTCGGAAAATATAACCGTGACACAAAACCTTGACTCTCAAGTTGCAAGCTCAAGTAGAGATAACCCTGACTCAGATCAAGTTCGAAACTTAGATAACGAATTACCCTCAATTTCCGTAGGTCAAACGAACAATGAACAAAGAATAAACATTTTATCTGACATTCAAATTCAACCAGCTTTAATTACTTCTGACAATACTGTGCATAGTAATCAAAATGAGACAGAAAACCCCGGATTAAATATCTTAGACGAAATAATTAACAATAAGCCTTTGCAATATTTAATAAAGAAATCGCCTCATCATAAAATAAAAGTGGATTTCGAAACATTCGAAAGGAATTACATTAATAATGTAGAAATACCGGAAAACCCTGGTATCATTAAAGAATTTATTCGCGATTACATGAATAATAAAAAAACATGTTATATATATTTTTATAATGAAGAACTTATCCCAATTTTTACAAATATATATATACGAAATTTTAAGAAACCAAAAATAATACGATGCACAAAACTAGTCAATAATATTAAAGAACAGGATGAAAAAATTTTATTGATGACCCATCAACATCAAAGTAAAACTAATCACAGGGGAATTTCAGAAACCTATGATAGACTAAAACAAAACTACTATTGGGGTAAAATGAAACAAGAAATCACTCAATTTATAAATGACTGTGTTACATGTCAAACCCTAAAATATAGCAGACAAAAATCGTATGTGCCTTTAGTAAAAACCGAAACACCTTCTAAACCTTTTCAAATAATTCATTTAGACACATTTATTTTTGAAAAACATAATTGCCTTACAATATTTGACAAATTTTCAAAATACGGACAAGCCTATGTATGTCAGTATGTGACAAACTTATAAATTATTTTTCATTCTTTGGATGCCCAGAAACAATTGTTAGTGATAATGGCTCTGAATTTAATAACGAATTAGTAAAGGAATTATTAAAAGCCCAAAAAATAAATATTCACTTTACAACCCCAGGACACCATGAGTCAAATGGCCCTATAGAAAGATATCACTCTACATTAATCGAACATTTAAGAATCCTAAAAGATAAAGACAAAAATAAACCAATTCCCGAACTATTACCGTATGCAATTATAGCATATAATAGCTCGATACATAGTACAACCAAATATACACCCCATGAATTAATTTTAGGACACACAAACTCACGTGATCCTTTAGACTTAATATCAACAACATTCTACTCAGACTATGTACTATCCCATAAAGAAAAAGTAGACGCCATTTACAATACTGTCACTGAGAAAAGCGAAACACAGAAAGAAATACTGCTAGAAAAAACTAACCCTAAAGGTGACAAACCCTATGAATTTAAACTTAATCAAAAAGTGTATAAAAAACTGTCCCCTAGAAATAAAAATCAAGCCAAATTTAGTGGCCCCTTTATAATAAGAGAAATCCTTGAACATAATCGTGTAAAAATTGAAAATATCAAAAACCCAAAAAAGACAGAAATTATACACATAAAAGAACTAAAAAGACCTCTTGTTACAGATGGTCCTACACACGAGGAGACAGACCAAAATACCACGACTTAAATCTGAACCCTGGCATCTTACCCTACAAACTAGGACACGCCCAGAAGACAATTAATCACTGGACATTTGTTCAAGTGTTTAATATAAAAGGTATAATTGAGGAATATAAATCCTTGAGTTTAAAATATAATATGTTAAAATTACATTTGAAAAATAAAACTGACTATAATACGGAATACTATAATTCCTATATAATTATTGATAACCAAAAACAAAAAATATTACGCCAAATAAATGAAATACTACCCCCTAAACAAAGTAGGCAGAAACGTGGGCTAATTGACGGACTAGGAAGTATAATTAAAAGTATAACAGGCAATCTAGACGACAACGATGCAATTTTAATAAATAATGAAATAAATATTCTAAAACAAAATCAAAATAACATCAAGTTGTCAATGGACAAACAAATGACCTTACTCAGTAATTCTATAAAAGGTTTTCAAGAAATATCACAAAATATATCCCATAACCAAAATATTCTAGAATTTCGAGTAAATCAGACTATACAAACACTAACCAAAATCGAACTACAAGAAATATCTGATTTCGACTATTACCGAACTCAAATGGTCTTAACACAAATATATATGCTATATCAAAATATTTTTGACACATTAGCGAATATAGAAATCGCTATATCATTTGCAAAACTAAATAATTTTCATAATACTATAATTCAACCTAAAGAACTGCTATCAGAAATAAAAATGATTAAAAAATACTTAAATTCAGAAAAATTGCCATTTGAACCAAACTTAGAAAATGTCCTAAAATATGAGACAATCCTAGATATAAAAGGTTACGTAATAAATAGCGAAGTTACTTTTATTATAGAAATTCCTTTAGTCGAAAAGAAAGAGTATACCTTATTCCATTTGTTTCCTATACCCACACCCAATGGCGAATATTACAAAATAATAATACCCAACTTTAATTATCTAATAATTAATGATAAGAATTTTGGATACTCGAATGATCCATGCAAAAAAGTCACAGAAAATGAATTTTTATGCAGTCATATACATTCTGAAAATATATTTCAAACATTACCCTGCGAAATGCAGCTATTAAAATATTATCATAATATCACGAATTGTAAGCAAATTCCTGTAAAAATAGACAGCCTAGAAATTCAAAATATAGACGAAGGAAAATGGGTTGTAATAACAAATAAAGATATTACAGCAATGGAAACTTGTAAAAACACCCAAAATACTATTTTACTAAACGGAACTTATTTAATTGAATTAAGTCCTATATGTAGTCTTAAGATAAATAATATAATACTTAAAAGTTATAAAAACTCAAAAAACGAATATTTAAATGTGCCATTGCCTAATATTAAACTCAATTTTACAAACCGAACTATTTATAATAATATAAGATTTTTGAAAACAAATTCTATAAACTTGGAAAAATTTGATGATCTACAAAACGAAATAAATAAACAAAAAATTGAAACCTCTAAACTTTTAACCGACACTGTATATTATCATAAGACAAGTTTATGGACAATTTTACTATATGTAATTTTAATAATTATAATATTGTATATTTTGTACAAGTATTTATGGCCTAAGTTAAAACTTAATAAACTAAGAAATACTGACCAAATAAATGATATAATAATTTAATTAATTATTTTAAAATAATTAGGTCATAAAAACTTCCAGTTTATATGCCCATTAAGGGATGGAGGAGTTACGTTCCCCATATTGCTGAATGTGACAAATTTAATTACAGATAAGGAAATCTTATAAATATAAGCAAAGGACGGTGATTGAATCACTTGTTAGTCTGCTCTTGATCTTGAATCTTGTATTTTACCTTTTAATAAAAATTTGACGTTTTTTAAAAAGGGTGTTTTCTTCGACCACAACGTAACTTACAGACCACATAATATTATGACTAGTCATAAAGCATGTTTATTAATATCCACCAGGTTAGTGACCAGAAAATTTTCAAATAACATTATTTCTTGGATAATGTACCTGACAAAAAAATACGTAGAACGTAGTATAGTAGCGACAAATATTATCAAAATCAAAACAATGCATAAATATCATTTAAAATAGAATAATAGCACGTGCTCATTTGAAAATTGGGAAGTAGGTAAACCGCAAAACAATTTTTTTCCCATTTCATTTTGTCACGTTTGATCTTTGACATAAATAATTCTCTAAATAAACCCAAAATAACACGATATAAGATTGATTAATAAAAGTGGCCCAGAACGTACAAAAGAAATCGCGACATCCTAGAATACGAAGAAAGGATGACATCCGGAAACTAATGGGACTTCAAGAGGTAAACATGACATCTCACCGTAACAGGTGACCAAATGGAAAGGCGTATGTGGAAAATTAAAAACTTAATTTTCTTAAATATAGATGTAACCTATTTGTACTATTTCTGATATAAAATACTTGCTTTTGCATTCTCAACTTTTTTACCCGAATGAGCAAGCAAACGGGGGAAATATGTTTAGCAGACATGTATATATGTATGTATTCATTGGTTTTTACTACTTACAGGCCAAACGTCTGTACCGTTGTACATGAGTGAGGCATCTAACGATGTATCTGAACTCTGCGAGTGTTCTTAGTTGAATTTATCTTAAATAATATGCCATTTTGTCACAGGCCCAAAGCTCCATATTTGCTGCTAGATTAGATTTATATTCTATTTCTCTTGGTTAAGGAATTAGCAAAGTATAATTTGGAAAAAAAGCACAAATTATTAATTTAAAAAAAAAATGTGACCCTTTAACATTGAAAATTTGCAAATATCTCTTCACATGCTTTTTATAATTTTTAATAATACCTTTGTGGGAAGTAAGGTGAGAGTTATGCATAAAATTGATCTGCTAAGAATTAAACCCTTAATGAAGCATAAATATTCGTAATATTCGCTTCCCGTATTTTTGTTATAAATTGTTTAAATTGAAGAACTTACTTTTCACCTGTTAAACCGGCTCAAAACATGAATTTTAGTATAGGCAACTAAATTGAAGATATAACATTTAATCTAATATTTCATTAATTCAGACTGTCTTGCATAAACGTACCAATCAGGCAATTCTATTTATAAAATTAAACGATCAAACGAACTTACCTGTTGTAATGATTACCATAACGTAGTACTATTGTGTCCGTAATATAACACCACGTTATTAAAAATGGACCTACTGGCGCACACTCCTCACACAGTTTTCCTTCTATCCTCCCTTCGTTTCAGCCTTTATAAAGTTTAAAGCTATTTCACAACAAAAAATGCTTTTTAAGGGTTAACAATTGGGAATCTTTGGGTGGATGTAATCATCTCGAATTAGGCTTTCATATAATTACGATCGAACTTCACAACAAGTAAGTAAGTTTGTTTGATCGCTTAATTATATTACAAGCCTGGTTCTTCGAGATTACACATAACGTAGATATTTACAGTCAAATAATGTAGATGTTTAAAGCCAAATAAAAGCATTATTTTGTCTAAACTTTTTTAATGAACCAATAAAATTAATCCAAAGACTTCGTAATTAACAAATTTGTTGAATGAACAACATTAAGATATACTCTAAAAACAACATACTAATTATCTAAAAGAGATAAAGCAAAATTTTCTTCCTCATTTATTTTATTATAAAACTTCGCAAATACTGAAGATGTTTTTGTCCATCCTGCAGTATTACGAATAACATCCAAAAAGACTGCCTTTCCGAAAGCTTTTGAAGTAGCTAAATGTCTCGCAGTACGTCCACTGAACTGTCTAGTATCAATATCACTTTTTCATGCTTTGATCTAGCGACTGATTGCTTGCGGGCCAACAGCTTTATATGGTTAACTAGGTGCGATAAATACGTTCTTAAAATCTGTACGTTCTAAATAATCTAAATCATGAATTAAATTATTTGCAGCGCCTAGTTTTGGTTTCTTAGAGAATAAAAGGTAAAATTAATAAAGGTTTACATCAACCTGGAGATAAAGATTTTATGAAATTGGTTATTTGAATGTCATTTCTGGACTTACTTACTTACTATATATAAATAGTAATATTTTCTACATCTTTTAATAAAATAATTTGATCTCTGTGTGCTGTTAGTGTAGTACTAACAAAAGTTTTCTCGGTTAATTTTTTTTAGTGTTAAGGTCCCATGTTATGTTATACATGTTGCTTAGATATATGAGTAAATTTTTAACTGAAATAGTAAAGGGATTATAGGTTTTGTCTATACAAAAATTAGATAATAAAAGTATTAAAATAGTCAATGCTCAATAAGGAAGCTCTTTTAGACCATATGCTTGCCTGAAAATCGACCTTCATGTAATAAAAGTTACTTAAATAATGAAAGTCACGCTTGAGAACTAACACCACTAAGAATGCCTTCTGCTGTATCTACAATTTTTAAGACTCGTAAAACCAAAAAAGATGGGAGAAAAGCATAACAATAATCTTTGCCACAACAGCTTATAAAGACATCTACTGCTAAAGCCTCAGAATCTCTTTTCAACGATTAAAAAGATATTTTTTTTATTTATTCTAGATGCAAATAAGTCAACCTGAGAATATCCAAAATTATCTACAAATATTTTATACGCACAGCGCGCTAATTCCCACTCTGTATTAATAGACATCAGCAATTCTATTTACGTAAGAGATGACTTTTGTGTTGTCCATTCTAAGAAAAATTTCACAGCTTTTTAAGCCACTAGCAAAACATTTCAGGGCAAAAAAGTAGCAAATAAATTTAAATGAAAATAAATTAAAATAAAACTAATTAAAATGACATTTTTTTCTCCTCGCATACCGCATCCTGTAAATGACGCATCCCAAAAAATTTCACGTGTAAATTTAATGTTTGATTTAAAAAATCAGTATTTTTCTGGAAACTTGAACTAATAATATAATATTCGTACTCGGACAACACTAACTACGCATATGATGTAGACATTGTCTTCATGATTAGCTATGATGTGCTAGTAGAATACTATGCTTTTTCTAGGACTGCCCTCGTTTTGATGGATATTTATTTAATATGGTTCAAGTAACTGTAAAATTTAATCAAACAAATTATTAAGCAACACAGTAATTTTAAACTCAAATTGATATATGAAATTGCGGCCTCCGTTTTGAGACAGAACGTCATGCCTCAACAATGGTCATAACAAGCTATTATTTTAAGCAACGGAACTAAAGGGTCCATTATAGAAACTAAACCTGTTTTTTCGCACCGAATTTTAGTTATTCTGTTAGTTAATAGGTGCATATTTAAAATCGTTGGCGAGCATATAATCTGGGAAACCAATCGAACTTAGTAAAATTTTGTAGATTTATATTAGATATATATTTTTCTTTTGATATTTTATTTCGTTTATTTTAATTTTTTTGAACTGGGCTTAAACACAGGGATAGAAGAAACGTCAGCTCTGTGTATATGAGTCGTTTTTTTTCTTGCATCTCTTTCTTCTTTCTTATTTTGCCCAAGCCAAACAATGTTATATAAAAAAATGATGATGCATACGCCTCAAGTAAAATATGTCGCCGTTCGGATCTCCGGGTGAGAGGTACTTGTGGCGCCCCGTCTTCGAAATGTTATTTCTTTTTTACCAATATCTGCGGTTTGAGTAAAAACCTCAATTCTGTTCACCACTATCTTCTATTCTAGAAGCTGCATATTCTCTTCCTAACCGAAACCGAAATAAGCCGCAAAAATGCATCCAATCACCTTTTCTTTCCTGGCTGTGAACTTGTTTCATCATTCCGCATAAACGGTGGCGTTTGCACTTACGTTCGTAGTTCTCTATCCTGCACAAGACTTCCCAATCTTAAATCAGTCTGATATCCTGTGGCTCAAACTAGCCCTCAAAACTGCCACTAAATGTATTTGTTGTATCTATCGCTCTCCCTCAGATAATTCCTTCAACGAGCTTCTCGACTTTCTTTGTAGTAATGACTGACTTCCCTTCCTCTGAAATTCATATCCTTGTCGACTTTAACGTCCATAACAAAGAATGATTACGGTCTACTAAAACTGATCCCAAGGTAGAGCAACAGAGGCCTCTGCAATCAGCCAATCTCTGACCATCTTATCAGAGAACCTACTTACTTTCCACGCATCGTCACACAAAGCCAAAATCCATTGGACCTCTTTCTCTCCACTCACTCAGAGACTGTCCTCCATTTCCACTCCTTTGGGTTCCTCTGATCACGGTCTAATTACTGTTTCCTGTCCCATACAACAAGAAATTTTAGAATCTATGCCACTTCGTACTATTTGGTACTATAATTCGGCTGATTGGGATGGGTTGCGGAATTTCTTCTCTCCTTTCCATTGGAATGATGTTTGTTCCTCTACCAATGTAATCCAATTTGATATAGAAACCTTTATGCCACATTCTATTGAGACTTCAAAACCTCCCAAAAATAAACCCTGGTTTTCAAAATCCTGCGATAATGCCAGACTAGAAGAAATCCGTAATGATAACAATTTTCTTTAGAATCTCACAGCAAAACGAGGCAGGAAATTATTACAATGGCATAATTCGCTTGCCAAAAATATTGATCGAAACTTCTGCAAGAGCTCCTTTCCACCCCCAGCTTCTGGTCATGAAATCATCTCCACGTCTAAATAAACGTCTAAGCTTTTTGCAAAACAACTCGCCGCAAATTCTACTTTAATCCCTTCTGTTCACTCCCTCTTCCATCAGTACCAGCCTTGCCATATAATATACACGAAATTACCTTTAGGGTATTATCAAAACCTTTAACACGACAAAGTCTTCTCGTCTTGATTGTATTCTGGCCATAGTCCTTAAAAAGTCCCCTATCCTCACCAGATTATCCCAAATGTCCTATGAGAAGGGCATTTCTCTAAAAGTTGCAACTCTGATAGTGTACAACCCGTTCCTAAAAAAAAAGCTCTTCCCTCGAACTACAAACCTATATCCCTCTTCCGAATTATGAGTAAGGTAATAGAGAAAAATATCAATGATGATCTTTTAAATTACCTCGAAAAGTATAAACTTATACACGACAGGCAAAAGGGCTTTCGCCACAGCAAATACTCTTACCTTTGTAACCCACAACTGGAATAAATCGATCGAATTCCTCGGAGAAGCCCAAGTTATTGCCGTCGACATATTCAAAGCATTTGACCAAATCTGTGACGACGCACTTCATAACATACTCCCTGTCCCCTTCAAAACTTTATATTTGGATTGCCAGTTTTCTTTCCAACAGAAGTGTTTCTGTAGTGGTTGCCGGACATTCATCACACTTCCAACAAATCAATGCAGGCGTTCTACAGGGTCAGTGTTTGCACTCCTCCTGCACATCAATTCACAGCTATGCTGACGATAGCACACTCCACTCCAATATAAAATTTCCCAAACCTGTCTCCAAGACTCAAATTGATGATAAACGTAGAGTAACCACTTTATCCCTAACCGAGGACCTGATTAAAATCGTAGAATTGGGAACAAAAAACCTTGTCCAGTTTAGCGCCACTAAGACACAATCTCAAAAAGTATCTCCCAGTACCCACACCAATTAAATGAATAACCATATGCTTGAAGCCAACGATTCCCTTAGTCTAGTCGGGATCACTTTTCAGAAGGATCTTTATTGGCATGATTATATCACCTCAATTGTCACAGCAGCGGCGAAAAAATTGGGTTTTCTTTTCCTAGCACACTTCGCAAATCAGACCCTGCCTAGAGTGTTGCTCGCATATATGGGAAGCACCTTCTCCTTCAATCTTTGAATTTATTTAAATGAGAGCTATTCGCCGGTTTGAAGATGCACATATCACAAGGAAGCTTGGCGTCACTAGAGCATCTCCGAATTGTGAGCGATCTGTCTCGCTTTTACAGATACTACCACGAATTTTATTCTGATAAATAATCATCCACTATGCCCTCTTTAGTCATTCCTGCCAGGGAGACACGACCATCGATCCACATGCCTCCCTTCACCCTTCAACTTCAGAGACCAAGGTCCTCCCACTTTGTTCGCTCCTATATTCCAGTGTCCCGATTATGGAATGTGTTACCAGCAAATGCCTGTTTTTTTTTCTTATCTGCAAGTATTTAAATCCCGCATGAATAGACTTTGACTGTCTTTATTTAAAACAAGCAATGTACCTAGTACTTAGGCCTTCGGTCTTCGTGGTCTGCTCACAGATAAAAAAAAACGTGTGTAACACGTTTGTAGTAACGTGACTGGTTGTAACCCGTGATTACTAAGTCATTGCTTACTGGTAAGAGTAATAGTTACCTTACCTTACCAAAAAAATTTGATAATATAGACTTATATGTTATTTCGGAGAAAAAAAACCTTGTTTAAAGGTCACTTTAGATGATTACCAAACAATGAATATTTCTTTACTTAAAAGATAAATATACATATAATCTGATTCAATATATTTTTAATAAAAAATTAAAATGAATATTGATAATAATAATGTTCAGAAAATCAGAATTTGTTAGGTATTAAACAATATTTAGCATTCGCAATCAATCAGCAGATGGCGGCATTTAGCTTACCAGATGCCCCCGATAAATCTAAATCCACTTATAACGCAATTTTCGAGCTAGACAGTAAAATACTGCTAAAGCCACTACACACGCTGACTAAAATTAACGCCAATTATGTTTACTTAACAAACCGGAAAAAAGTTTCGATTTAAGCTCGTCTATTCGGTTCTAAATTGGTGCCCTTAGCTTTGTTTAACGAAATATATATTATGAAATTAATAAGCAAGTTTACAGTCTACTCTTTATTTGCTTTGATTTGGCGCAAATATAATTAAACCTTTTCTTTCGTTTACTTTCATCCTAATTAATGGATTAAAATGTACAGTTTTATTCCAAAATGTTGAGTCGTTTATATACTGAAAGCAAACAATAATTTAAAAAATAGAGTCTGATAATAAAAAAAAGGTGTTTTGTTAAACATAGTACTTCCCCATATATGTGTGTTGGTTTTCTCAAACTCAGGTTTATATGCCAAATTATAATAAATTTTTCGTATTTTGCCCCCTTTAAAATATTGTTAGTTTATTTATCGAAATTTAACGTTTCATACCTTTTAAATTTGCCCCGTTCTACTGATTTTTAAAAGAGCTGAGGGTTATGCATATTAAAAATATTTGCATTTTTAAGGTTCTCTTGTATTTCTTAGAAGATTAAAAAATTTTTGATATCTTTCACCATTTGTTTGTTTTTAATTAACCCCTTTAAAATAAAATATATTTTCATTTTAGGGAGACTACTTCATATTTCTAGAACTACCCTGTATAATAGAAAAAATATATTTATATTCCAAAAATATAGAAAAAATATGACGTGTTTCTCCGTTTATTTAAAAAGCTAAACCCGCTTGAAATTTATATTTTATTCATTTTCAGGGTGCTGTATAATGGAAAAAATGTTTTATATACAAAACTATATAGAAAGTTGATCTTTATTACTGTTTTCTAGACAAGGCATCTAAAATATATAGTTTTTTAATTTTCCAATAACCATTTTATTATCCTAGGAATACGCTGTATAGTTAAGACAATATTTTTATACTTATTCAAAAAAATAAAATAAATTTAACTTGTAAGCTAGGTAAGCTATATATATATATATATATATATATATATATATATATATATATATATATATATATATATATATATATATATATATATATATATATATATATATATATATATATATATATATATATATATATATATATATATATATATATATATATATATATATATATATATATATATATATATATATATATATATATATATATATATATATATATATATATATATATATATATATATATATATATATATATATATATATATATATATATATATATATATATATATATATATATATATATATATATATATATATATATATATATATATATATATATATATATATATATATATATATATATATATATATATTTTTATTTTCAGGTGGCTGTTTCATTTTTCTGGGGCTACTCAGTATCACAATAAAAAATCGGTAAATTTCCTTTACCCGGAACTTCTCTCTTTATGAATCTTTTCTTTTTTCAGGCATAGTAAAGTGTGACTCAGTTTAGTTCCACACATAGTAGTTTTGTAACACATATAAATATAATGTCTTTCCAAATATTTTTATTGGGCGGCGTTTGGTTCCACTATATAGGATTCATATCAATATTTACCAGTTTCTATCTACGCCACACTTGACTTTGGATATAATTTAATGTAAATTGAACATGAACATGAAGCATGCTGAATTCGTACCAGTTTATTTCTATATCATATTTAATTTTTGTAAAAAATTTGAAGTCATTTGAACAAGAAAAAATTGTTTTCTAGATTTTTTATTTTAACCATTTTATTTGGCCTCCATTTTGTTCCGCCGTTTTGAATTCGTACGATAATTTTATAAGTTTATCTTTATTAACTATTTTATAGATTTATACCAACATATTACCAGTTCATTTCTATGTAACAGTTGATTTTTATGCCAAATTTGAGGTAATTTGGTCAATTAGTTTCTTAGTGGTAATTTTTTAACCCTTCACCAAGCTAGCAATTTGGTTTACCAAAATGTTACAAGGTCATCCCTATAACATCTCTAATTTTTAACCAAAATTTGAAGTAAATCAGGAAAGTAATTTTTAGCTATACCCATTTTGACAGACAGAAAGACCTACAAATAGACCGATGGAATTGAGAAAACATATTTTTGAGCATCTAGATTCCTGAAACTTGAAGTTATGTAAAACCTTGAATTCGTACTACAATTTTATCAGTTCATCTCTATATCACGCTTAATTCTTGCACAAAATTTGAAATCAATCTAATAAGTAGTTTTTCATGCTAGATTTTTAAATTAAGCCGCCATTTTGCTTCGCCATCTTTGTTTTGCACCAAAATTTTACCAGTTGATTTCTACCTAATACTTTATTTTTATGTAGCATTTTTAGTAATAATTGCTTATTTAACATTTCACTAGGCCGGCATTTTCTTTCGCCATCTTGGATTCAAACCAAAATTTTACCAGATGATTTCTACGCAATACTTGATTTTTGTGTTAAATTTCGCGTAAATTGGAAAAGTAGTTTTCCATTAATAATTTTTTTAACATTTCATCAGGCAGCCATTTTGTTCCGCCATGTTGGATTTTTACCAAAATGTAACCATTTCATCCGCTTATGACCCTTGATTTTCGACCGAAATTTGATATTAATTGGATACGTAATTTTTGCGCTATGTCGCGTACATACAGACCGAAAGACTCACGGAATTGAAAAAAATGTTTTTTTGGCATCTAGGTACTCTAAAACGTGAAGATCTGTAAATACCTGGAAGGGTGATTTTTTCACAATTGCAATAAGTACTTTCCTTTTACGAGGGAAGTAAAATTCGCCCTAACGCCAATCATTAAACCTAAAAGGAACATTCTTTGTCATGGAAAAATCGGAAATGCGCATTTTACAAAGTACATGAATAAACAAACATCAAACAAAGACAAAAAGGAATTAAATACGAAATAAGATATAAATTGTTGCCATGTCCCATTTTGGGCAGGATGGAAACAGAATCCACTAAAGTCTAAAATAATAACTTGACTTGAAAATAAGGCTTCAGACCCATATTATCTTGCCATTTTTGACAGCTGTCAATTCAAAATGTAAAAACATGTATATCTAAAATAATATGTAGGACACAAAATTTCAAATACCGTCTAAATGTTGGATTCAAAATTAACTTCGGCAACTCTCAAATATTTTTATTGAAAACACCAAATTTTCTACCTATTATCGATGATCGAAATCAACCCATCCAATGACGAAAGTTGTAAAAAATATAAAATGAAATATTTGTTTCATTATTTTAAAAATATTGGTTTCCTAAAATAAAAAAATATCTTCATCTAACCAAATTTTGATGTAGTTTCTACGGGGCTGTTTCATCTCCTTAGAGTGAACCTATTATACACAAAAGCAAAAACAGAAAATAAGTTTGTCCTGTTTTAACTGTTTGTATCTCTTTTTTAAAAAGCTTAAAACGTTATACATATAAAAAAAATATGTTTAAGGGATGCTTTTATTCCCAAGGGCTATCTTGTATAATGTAGAAAATATTTCATGTAAAAAGAGATAAAATAAATTTAATGTTTCATAGTTTTTTTTTTAACTAACAGCTGTACAATAAAACATATTTTTGAAATACATATTTTTTTTTGTTTTCATCCTTCGACCACTGCATAGTGGGAAAAATATTTATATGTACAAAATTATAAAATAAATTTGACATGTTTCACTGTTTTTTAGGCAAGTTTAATGTTTCTGGAATACATTGTATATTGGAAAAAAATGTTTGATATACATAAAAAATAAAAGATATTTCTTTTTTGCCTATTTTATTTTCAGAGATTTTAGAGCTGCTTTGCAAAATGAAAAAAAAATAAGTACATAAATTAATATAAATTTGAAGTAATTCGCCGTTTTTCAAAATATTAAGTATATATTGTATATAAGTAAAAAATTGTATTTTTTTTCTGAAAATATTAGGTATATATTGTATATGAATAAAAAAATGTATAAAAAATTTTTAAAATATAGGTAAACGAAAAAATCCAATATCTACGTTAATGGCTTCCACAATTTTTCTATATCAAAACAACAACATCAGCTATATCTTTTCAATCATACTGTTATCAGTTTGTGCGTTCTCAAAAAAACTATTTTTTACGTTATAATACCCCTTAAAAATATCAAAGATCTACGCTCATGGCTCATAAAATCTAATTCCCGCGAGGCTTAAACTCATACTATTTTTGGTGCAAATTAGTTTGTTTGTTCTCAAGTTATCGGCCGAGTTAACTTTGTGTACACATTACACACATTCGTACAGGCATTATAATTTTTCTTCTACAAATATGTTTTTGATTTCACTAAGTTTACTAAAACCCCGAAAAAAATCTAACTTATATTTTTCAAAACATTTCATGATTACAATATCCAATCACAATATATGTGATTGGATATTGCTATTATATAGGAAAGTTAAAACATGATAAGGTTAATTGTCCTATTGGAAAATAAATAGTTTTATTCGTTTAAAATTTACACTAAGAAAACATTTTGCACCTCTCAATTCAGAATGCCTTAAACAACTAAAATACGCCTAATACGCTTTGCACTATAAATAGAATCCATATTAAATGCTATCATAGCCCATATGTAAAACAACTAGAACCCTTAATGGTCATGATTAGCAGTCAATATAAGCCTAATAGCTCGCCACAGCTTTAGAAATTGCAAAAAACGGCGACTTCATATACCTAGTACTTAATGTCATAAATTAAATTAAAGCAGATGTTAAATCTCTCGGCGACTAGAAAATGCCATTACTCTGAACCGGATTGCTTTAACACGCAGTAAATAATATATTACACGGAACCACATAACATACTAAAGTCAGCCACACTTTAAATAACCAATACAGCATGGGTATTAGTTATTAACAAGAGTGGTGCTGAATTTTGTTATTCTTGAGATTCAAAATTAAACACTTTATTAATAAGGGTAAGGATAGAGCTGTCTTTAGCTTCTGTTAGTTCCATCTATTTAAATAAATCCAATTTCTTACTTTTATCGCAATCGTGAATTATATTTTCAGGAAGTTTCAGATTGATACGTTGCAAATGGCATCCATTATTGATATTTGAAGAAAGTCTAGAGTTTTTCGCGATTTTATCGTAAACTAATCAACGCTTTTCCACCGGACATATCTTAAAAGATAAACTTCTGAAGTATTTAAAACTTTTAGAAAAACATTATTTATAGGCCCTACCTATTTTAATGTATACAAGAAAAAATCAATTTTCTGCACTTAAGCCGATTATTTATATATTTCCCCTAATTATTTTTTGGATGTATTTTTTTCAAAATAACATTATTTAGATGCAGCTAAACTACTAGCACAGTTATTTTTCTTATAGAATAAATTATTTTTGTACAATTTTTCTGGCCTATGTGTTTAGTTAATATTTTACTTCCAGTTTTATAGTTCTAAAATATTATGCATAAAATATTTGGTACATTTTGAATAAAATCCAAATCCCTGTAATTTCAAATTAAAGTACAAAAAGTTTGCGTTATATCTAAATAATATTAAAATAATTAAATTTTTGCTGTTTATTTATCCAGAGATAACTTAAATATACGGCGTCTGTTTATATTTTGAGCAAGGTAAAAATCTACAAGGTTTATTTTAAAAGGTAAGAAAACGTTAACTACAGGTTTTAGAATTTTATCTGAACCGCCTAAAAACCTACTAAAATGGTCATAAACTTTGTTATTTTAAATAGAACACCCTGCATATTTTAAAAAAAATAATTTTAAAAATATTTATTTAGTACAACAATAAGATCTGCTCTTTTTGCAAATATACTGGAATACTAACCAAGAACAAATGGAGAAAAACTGGTTCAACGAGAATATAATATGTATTTTATACATTTACAGCCCTAATTGTAAATACATCAGGAATGATAGGGCTTGGATAAATTTATTTTCAACTATTAATAATTTAAAATGTCTTAAAACTCTACTTTTTTATATTATATTGTCTTTTCCATTTTTGAAAACAATGATCAAAAATCTCAATTTTGGCATATATATATATATATATATATATATATATATATATATATATATATATATATATATATATATATATATATATATATATATATATATATATATATATATATATATATATATTTCATTTTCATCAGCAGGAAACGAAGTGAAATTACAAAAACATGGCTATATGCCAACACACAGTAGAACGTTGAATTAGGACGAATACAACCAAGCGATATTAGATTCCTTATTTATCTTAGTACGGTCGTGAGCACCTAAAATGAATATATAAGTATATATATATATATATATATATATATATATATATATATATATATATATATATGTCTTCTTGGGTATCTAGTTCTATTGTATATAGAGTAACAGAACTAGAGTGGTTTCATAAGTGTTTTAAATAATTGATGTTTCGGCTACTTCCACCTTTTTCAAAATTACATATGGAACTAAAAATAACAGTTTTAATGTTTAAATTGTCTTAGGCAATTTTTTTTAAATCACTTATCTAGACATTACACATTATGACAAAAACACACAAATTCAGTCACATGACTAAATTATTTGTTAAAATTTCAGAATTTAATTGGTTAAGGAATTGTGTGTTTGGTCCTTATGTTTAACGTCGATGTTTCTGTTTTAAGTAAGCGATTTAAAGAATATGACTTTGAGACAATTTATATATAAAAATTGTTCTTTTTAGTTTAATATATAATTTTCAAAAAGGCTAAAATAGCCGAAACGTCAATTAATTAAAACACTTACAAAACCACTATAGCGTTATATATCATAGCACCAGATTCCCAAGAAGAGTTTTAAAAAGATACATTGTACAAGATATATATATATATATATATATATATATATATATATATATATATATATATATATATATATATATATATATATATATATATATATATATATATATATATATATATATATATATATATATATATATATATATAATTAATCTAAATTTTACTCACTTTACTTTAAATCATTAGAAAGCGTAAAAATAAACTAGATTAGGCGCATAAAACGAACATTTTAAAACTAGTTTCAGTAATTCCTTAGAACTGATCTTTATCCATAAATTATGTAATATAGTTTTGTACTTGAAAAGTTTCTCTGCCTCCTCTATATTATAAATTTCTAATGTTTTATTTTTCTTTAATCCATTTATGATGTCAAGTTTTTTTTTTTAAGAAATATTATAATAACGTTCAGATCATCGATTTAGCTAAAAAATCAACAGATGTCAATCAACTTACCAAATACACCGATAAACCTAAATCCACTTAACATATAATAACTCAGTTTTCCAAATACAGAGTAATATGAAGCTAGACCACTACACACACCGACTAAAATTAACACCAATTATGTTCACTTAACAACCCGGGAAAAAGTTTCAGTTTCAGTCCGAAACTTTTCCGAAGCGACGACGAGGACGCGTGATCACTAACGCGCGCGACCCTCGCGAAACTCAGCCTGCCAACAGGACCTTATTATTGCTGCTGCGAGGCTACTGACTTTTGCGGCTGCAGCAAAATCTGAGCCTCCGCACGATCTCGACAGAGAGAGGCGCACGCGTTTTCTCCTGACCGATTCTGTTTGACACCTCTGCTCCTACCAGCCTATTCCTTTGGAGTTTTCCCCGATGGGTCGCCGACATATTTACCTGAAGCTGGAACTTTATTGCTGAATATTTATATAATTATTGTGTACGTATTGACTGCTAAACATGAATATGTTTAGGATTTTAAGTAATTGAATATCGTAATCTACTAAATTATGTAAAATTATTCCAATGTGTAAGAAACATATAAAATTAATCAAAAGTAATGACTTTTGTAGTCATTAATAGGTTAATTTTTAATATAATTATACTTTATGTTTATTAAATGTTTTCTTATTCTAGGATTTGTTAATATTTAAATACTAAATAATTTTTTTAGATAAGACATATACGTTGATGATAATAAACGACGTATAAAGGGTGGTTAAGGATAACATCCAAAAAGTCAAAAAACTTGTAAAAGTTTCTCAAATATATGTATCTAAATTTTAACCCAATAAAATGGATTAAAAGACGTTATCAAAAAAATTATTTTAAAGCACCGTCTTGTAAAGCTATGACAAATCATATTTCAACAGGAGAAATTTAAAAACTAATTCTGCAAAGATATTTTTGTTTTTAATCCCTCGTAAAAGCAAAGTATTGTAATCGTGAAAAGTTCACCCTCTCAGGTTTTTACAGATATTCACGTTTTAGCGTCCCCAGATGCCAAAAAAATATGTTTTCTCAATTCAGTCGGTCTCACTGTCGGCATAGTTAACAACCCACTTGCATGACTGATTTAAAATTTTGGTGAAAAACTAAGGGTCTTACGGGATTGACCTGGCAACATTTTGTTAAAAATGCAATATAGAGACCTAGTGATATGATAAAAAATGTGACTAAACAACTACTTGTCCAATTTACCTCAAATTTTGCGTAGTATTACGTAGGAATCAAATGGTGAAATTTTGGTACAAATCCAAGATGGCAGCCTGAAAAGCTGTTCATTGTATTGATTTCAATTTTTTGTGCAAAAATCAAATGCGAAAGAGAACTAAACTGGTACAATTGTGGTACGAATTTAAGCTAGCGGAACAAATTAGCGGCTAAATAAAATGTTTGCAATTGTAAAAAATGTTGGTCAATAATTGAAGGTGAAACGACCTGGTTTCATTTTGTTAAATATTCAATATGGCGGAACCAAACGGCGGATTGGTAAAATATTAAAAAAACTATTACTTAAAAATTAATTATCCAGTTTACCTTTAATTTTGTACAATAATTAAGTGAAAAAATGAACTGGTAAAATTCTGGTATGAATTCAAGATGGCGGTATAATAAAATATTTAAGAAATCAGCCTGAAAAACTACTTATTAAATTAATTTCAAATGTTGTGGAACATTAAGTGTGAAATAGAGATAATCTAATAAAATTGTAGTACGAAATCAAATTGGCGGAACAAAATGTCGGCCAAATAAAATGTTTAAAAAATCAACGGAAAAAATGTTCCTTTTCAACACATAAAAATTAAATGTAACATAAAAATAAAATACTACGAATTCAACATATAGGAACAAAATGGCTCTCAATAAAAATGTTTGAAAAGATAGTGTAAGTATATGTGTTATGACTACTTATGTGCGGAACTTTTCGTACAGTTGCTTAAATTTTTAGTATCTCACTGTTTATTCTTCTTAAAGTGCGGTACCTATATTTGGGCGTTAGTGATAAACAGTGAGTGCCTTGAAACATATATTAAATTAGGATGTATCTGATTTTTTCTGCTTTGCACTAGACTATTATACTAGGGAATGTCTACTACGTAGTTGAGTATGTATTACTGTTCGCAGTCCACCCAAAGTCTAAAAGCAAAGTCATTATTTTATTATCCCAACGAAACCGAAAAAGTACCCCATCACAAACCTCCTGACGGCAAACTCTTACCACTGAGTTACCGAGGTGTTAATGTTTATTCTAATTTGATTTAAACATGTTGCAAGTGGTCAATATTTTGGGCTGGATTAAATGTTTACTTTTCTTGATCGAAAACTACAAAAATTTTGTGATGTGTGAGATTATGATTGGTAATAACAACATGTTGGAACACAACAATATGTTCTAGACTTGTTTCAAAAGTATAGTAGATTAGTTTTTTTTGCGACACAGAGTATTGGTCGTTTATATCCGTTTTATCGTTTATTTATACAATTCTGTTTGGTAAAAACTCTAACTAAATTATAAGCACATGCTCTATCGTACTGTTATTTATTCGAGTATTAATGTGTTTTGCAACTGCAGAAATTACATATTTTTGCGATTTTACATATATATATATATATATATATATATATATATATTATATATATATATATATAAATCGTAGGGCTAAACTCTACAATAGATAAAAATGTTTTTATATACAAACGGATAAAAGGAATCTGGCTTGATCACAAATCTAAATAAGCTGAAATAAGAAAAATAACTTTAATAAATCATTTTTCATTAGTTGTCGAGATATTTACATACACTTTTTGTTTTCATACAGACGCCATATTGGATTTTTGCATTTTTGGAATGTCAGCCAAACTAAGTAGTAGAAATACTTATAAAAGTGAAAACAATATTTTGTTTCTTCATAGTGGCGGCCACGCGTCTTTTTTAAAGCCTACTATCAAAAAAACAATAAATTCGCTATTTAGCACATAAGTAAAAAAATAACACAGACTTGTGATACATTATTGAAATGCTCTTGTGGAGTTCTTTCCAAAAATGCAAAAATACATTATGGAGATCGTATGAAAATAAAAAGTTTATGTAATTATCTCGATAAAAATGTAGGTAGAAAAATGGTTTTGCCTGAATTAGATTTCTTTAATAAAAGTGTTCTGATAAAGTATCAACGATAAAACCATAATACTAATCGCTACAGGCAAAAGTTAAAAATCCACCATTAAGGCGGATTTGAGTTTGCAATAAAATACTCTAAAACTTTACTAATTTAACCAATCTCGTAGCTATAAAGGTTTCCGAGATAGATAAACCAAATCTGGGACACACAAAAGTTCGCACCATATAGGAACTATGCCTATCAGCTCTACTTGTCTTAAAACCAATAATTATATAAAAAAATTATTGTCTGATATCTAGTTTACGTCTAATTTGGCATTTTTTTCTGAAATGTGCCAATATTGAGGTTTGTGACAATTGTTTTAAAATATTTTGGAAAATAATTGTTTCTAATTAGATTTTATGCCAATACGCAAATTTTAGATTGAAATTCGGAAAAAAATTACCATTTTATTAAAAAAAATCTGAACTCATAAAATGTTTCTCATACTTAACCAATGCAAAATATCTACAACAGTAAAATTGTGTTAAAAATCTTAGAAATTAAAGAACTATGGTTATTTTATTTTTATTATATTTAGATTCGACTTTAATGCAAAGTTTATTTAATTTCTGAAATTGAGAACACCATTTGAAATTATTTATTTAATTTTATCAAAAGCTCTTGAAACAATTTAATATATATCAAATATCCAGTATTAAAAAAATTAAAGTAAATATTTCACTCAAATAAAGCTTAAAAAATAAATAACCACTGCAAAAAGACCCGCAGTGGGCTTATGGAAAAGTGGTCCCGGTCAAACGACTTGAAATTTTAATATGATGTAGTTTTCTCGAACCTGAGCAAACCTTATCATTATCGCGACAAAATCGTTCAAGTGATTTTTGAGCTACAAGTCGTTAATGTTCAGAATGTAAAAACCCTTATTTAAAAAAATATATATTTTAGTATTAAACCCATGATAATCGTAAAATTATTGAAAATAAAACTAATAAGATATTATTACAGTATGTATTACTACATATATAGCAATTACAAGTTAGATCTAACGGGACATTAAAACATTATTATTGACAATAACTCAACTAAAGATTTTATTGGTGATGTGTTCATCTACAATGACCTACATATAATTTATTAAATACACAATAATTGGTCTCTGGAATAAAGATATTTTATATAATTAAATAATCACTATAGACAATACACATATTGCATTATACAAAGCGAGTATTGAGAAAATCCTTAACTATATTTCTGTATGCCGTCCATCTCGTTCGAGGCAAACTATAGTTCATCTTCTTTTTTATAAATTTCTTGGGAAATGCAACGACACAACCCTTGGTTATATTTTCTAGGTACTCTATATTCCTAAAAGGTCATTCTCGATATACGTTGTTCTTTAAATAACCTCGCAAGAAAAAATCGGGTGCAGCTAAGTCAGGCGATCGAGGGGGCCACGGGTATTCTGAAAGCTGATTCATGTTCCCCAAGTTTTTTATCTAAAAATTCCGTGACTGGTATGGTGCTATGAGCTGATGCACCATCTTGCTGGTAAAAGTTGTCGATGCCCTAGGTTAATGCCACCAAAGGCATTGGACAGTCCATTTCCTAAAAATTGAAGAAAAATAAGCCAATTATTTTATTATTCAGTAAACCGCGCCAGGCATTGGTTTGGAACGAGTATTGGTCCCTGCATTCTATTTCAAAATTGGGATTTTGCTGCGCACACCATCTACAATTTTAAAAAGAAACGACTTCAATAGAGGAAAATGTTGCCTCATCGGTGCACCAAATATGACTGGCACTAAGTCGATTTTCTCCTAGTTTTCCCTGGTACCATGCGGAGAATTCGAATCGTGGTACAAAATCCCGTTCTTTCAAAATGCTGATGAACTTCAAATTGTATGGGCTAAACCGATTCTTTTTTCAAATACCTGCTAACGCTCATGATTGATATGTTTGTATTTTTAGACACAGTTGAAAATGATGTCTGCCCATGATCTATAACTTCAAGGCACACATTTAACTGCACTTTTTCCTGACGGATTACCGATTTATTATGATCTTTTTTAAAATTACTTGTGACGGTACCGGTTTCTTTAAATTTAAATAAAAGTCTATTTGGCATTATAAAATAATTTCGATTTTTTCTTGTAAGAATAGCATCTTTTTATAAAATTAAGACTTTACTAACAATAAAAACTTTATTGTTAATATTATAATATCAAGAGCGTCAGAACGTATCTAAAGTATGATGTAGTGTTTTACCTCCTGAGAAAATCGTTATTGAGCTGGGCGTCAAAAGCCAGGAAAAAACCCTTATTTTAATAATGTATTTTACTACTAAACTAGTAATATTATTGAAAATAAATAGGATAATATTACCGGATAAAAATTATAATGTAAATCTGAAGGTAGGATTTATATTATCTGGGTATTACAAAGTATGTTTACGCAATATACGGAATACGGGGGGTAATCAAAATATAATAAAACAAAGAAAGGGAGAAAGCATCCAAATCATTTTTGTTAAAGTTATATTTAAAAAAATATTATGTATGACTTGCTACAGGGAAATCACACAAATACCATTAAAACACAAGGACTAATCAAAAACTTTAGTAAACATTTTGGTTATGGCAATTTGCATTAGTAGAATACGTATATGTTGTTTTACAGCCCAGCTAATATTTTGACACAAGGATAGATAAATACTTTTTGGAGATACATACACGTTTGTGTAAATATATTTCTTAGTTTTTTGCAGAAACTCTCTCGACAATAATTTGTGCAATTATCTTAGAATTTTGGAATTTGTGGTGCTTTTATTAAGGAATATGGAAAACCTAATGCATGAAGGAAACAATTATCAACACAGACATTAGATTTTTAGAAACTTTTCACAAAATGAGTAGGTACCTTACAAGAATGAGTAAAGCGAGAACATTTTCCAGAAAAGCATGCGGGGTGGGGGCTTTTAGGAGAAAAACTTGTCCTAGATTTTCTTCATTTAAACATAGAGTCTTAAATGATATTACCAGCTAAATATACCAGTCAGATCTTGCTTCTTCTTATATCCAACATATCACTCACAGGGCTTTAGATAATCAGTTACGAGTTGAAATCCGTTCAAATTATGAAAATATTATTGGATTAAGAATATTGTCAGGGCATACTGTTTCAATTTTTCATCGCGTATAAAAACAATATAATCTAAGGTTATCCCTGTGCAAGCCTCGTGCACTTTGGGGAATTGTGCATATTTCGGTGCCTTTCTATGGTGCGTAACTATTTTTAGATTTCCGGA
Source organism: Kuschelorhynchus macadamiae (assembly GCA_030620095.1). Taxonomy (NCBI): domain Eukaryota; kingdom Metazoa; phylum Arthropoda; class Insecta; order Coleoptera; family Curculionidae; genus Kuschelorhynchus; species Kuschelorhynchus macadamiae. The sequence continues at coordinate 353,654 of JAUTXW010002428.1, read as the reverse complement.
TAATACTTTATTGAAAGTATTTCTGGATGTTGGACTTGGAAATAAAAATCATGGTGTTCGAATTATTGCTTTGAAGATAATTAGTATTGTAAAGAAAATTAATACATTTTTTATTATTAAAAAAGTATAAACTATCCATATTTTAGAAGAAATTTCGTTCATCATTTACATTTTGTGGCTTCAGCTTTTTTCTACTTTTAATTATAAGCTGCGTGGTTAGTTAAAATATTACGAAATTGACGTACACTATATTTATGATAACCAAAACATATTTTTAAAATCTCCGCACACACTAGTTAGCCTCTTTGCTATTAGATAATTTGTATATTTGCTTCTTCTATATTTGTAAATATTTTGGTGATTTCCCGGTATTACCGTAATTTATACGCAATATTGTTCCACAGTGTAACTTTTGATAAGAAATGTGAAGCAGTTTTCCTAATTTCTTTGTTTTATTACATTTTGCTTACCCTTCGTATATTTACGAGAACATATTTTACAACGACCAGGTAACTAGATCGTACCTTTAAGTTTATCTTATAATATGTATCCTATTGATTTTCTTTTGAATAATATTACGATTCTCGCGCGTTTAATACTAAAATATATTTTTGTTAAAATAAGGGTTTTTATTTTCTTATAGCTATAAAACTGCTTGCAAGATCGCGATAATGATAAGATTTACTCAAGAGGTAGAAAACTACATCATATTAAAAAAGTTTTTTAACCGAAACCACATTTCTATAATTTTTTTTGAATAAAATAAATAATTTTAATTACTGTTCTCAATTTAAGAAATTAAATAAATTTTACACCACGGTTGTCAGCTCATCGAATCTAAATATAATAAAAATATGTTTTAAATTTATTATTTATATTTAATTTCTAAAATTTTTAACACAGTTTTACTGTTTTAGATATCTTGCATTGATTAAGTATGAGAAAGGATTGAAGAATTCAGATTTTTTTTAGAAAACTGGTACATTTTTGCATTTTGCACAGTGACATAGAATCCAGGTAGAAACAAACTTTTTTTTCATAACATTTTTGAAAACAATGATCAAATATATATATATATATATATATATATATATATATATATATATATATATATATATATATATATATATATATATATATATATATATATATATATATATATATATATATATATATATATATATATATATATATATATATATATATATATATATATATATATATATATATATATATATATATATATATATATATATATATATATATATATATATATATATATATGTGTTTTCATTCCGGGTGTACATCCGTTCACTACTGTCGTTCTGAAAAGAACAGTTTTGCTGACGTTTCGCCAAAATCACATTTGGCATTTTCGAAGCTTTCTTTCTCGCGTCCGAATAGAGACTGAAGTGTTGGTGACTGCGACGCTTCCTTTTATACCCCCACTCGGGGCCGAAGGTTATATTTGCGCAGGCGTTGGTCGTTATTTATGTTTTCCGGATGGTGCTGTTGTTGTTGCGCTAATTGCGCTTGAGTTTTTGCGATTTTAGATTTGTCTATTATTGTCTTCCATACTGTTGGTAGTTTTAATGATTCGTCCCTTTTATTTAAATCACCTTGCTTTTCAATTTCTATGGCTTCTCGGATTATTCTGGTCTTATAATGTTCTATATTGGCAATCTCCCTACACCCATCGAAATTTATTTTATGGCCGGTTTCCTGATGATGTAGGAATAAAGCTGAGGTTGTTTGTTTATTTCTGATGCTGAGTTTATGCTCTTCCACTCCTGCTGATATTCGCCTGTTAGTTTGCCCTACGTACAACTTTTCACAGTCCTGGCACGGAATACTGTACACTCCGTGGTTTTCCAGTTTGATTTTATCTTTTGGGTTTCCGAGTAGTTTACCTATAGTTGTTTGTGGCTTGTGTATTGTTTGTATGTTGTGTTTCCTCAGAATTCTTCCGATTCTGTCTGTTGTGCCTTTTACGTATGGTAAGACTACTCGTTGCTTTCCCGGTTCATATTTTTTGTTGTTTGTTGTTCGGGAAACTTGTGCATTAATAGCTTTCTCTATGGTGCGATTTGTGTAGCCATTTTTCTTTAAAGCACTAGATATTACCTTAAGTTCGTTTTGTCTCGTCTGTGTTTCAGTTAGTCGCACGGATCTAGATATTAGAGTATTTGCCACAGCTTGAATTTGTGCTGGGTGATGATGTGATTTTGCATTTAAATATCTGTCTGTATGTGTTGGTTTTCTATACACGGTGTATTCGAAATGTCCGTTTTGTAGTTTTGTGACCAAAACATCTAAAAATGGTAGTTTGTTGTTTTCCTCTAACTCTAGAGTAAATTGTATTCTGGGGTGGATTGAATTTACATGAGTCAGAAATTTTTCGAGCTCTGCATGACCATGTTGCCATATAATAAATATGTCATCCACATAACGAATCCATAATTTGGGTTTTAAACTTGCTTTCTCAAGAGCTTCTTTCTCGAAGTATATCATAAATAAATTCGCGACTACTGGTGATAGCGAGGACCCCATTGGAGCACCATCCATTTGTTTATACATTTGCCCGTTGAAAGAAAAATAAGTATTTTTGAGGCAATGCTCCGAGAGTTCTATTATATGTGCCTGGAAATCCTCGTTCATAGCAATCTTATCCAATGCTTCGTCGATGGGAATACTGGGATATAACGATTTGACATCTAGGCTTGTATGATGTCGTTTTTTTCAAGGACGATATCTCGTATAATTCGAGTGAAATGCTCCGAGTTTTTTACAAATGAATCAGCTTTTTCTACAGTTGGTTGCATAATTTCAGAAAGGTATTTCTCCAGTTTTTGTAGCGGCGAATTAACAGCACTAACAATAGGTCTGATAGGCGCGCCTGGTTTGTGTATTTTTGGTAAACCATAGAGTTTAGGACATCTGCTCGACTTTTCCCGTGGTATGATTTTTTGTTGAATTTCGGGGTTTATTGGTGAACTTTTTATTTTATTTTTAGTTGTTTTTTCTAGGTACGTTGTCGGGTCCCTTGGAACAGGCCTATAACAATTGTCTTGTAGGATATCCTGCATTTTTTGTACGTAATCTTGAGTATTCATAACCACAGTTGCGTTCCCTTTATAATAATAATATAAATAATAATAATAATAATAACGACCAACGCCTGCGCAAATATAACCTTCGGCCCCGAGTGGGGGTATAAAAGGAAGCGTCGCAGTCACCAACACTTCAGTCTCTATTCGGACGCGAGAAAGAAAGCTTCGAAAATGCCAAATGTGATTTTGGCGAAACGTCAGCAAAACTGTTCTTTTCAGAACGACAGTAGTGAACGGATGTACACCCGGAATGAAAACACATTGTATTTTTCCATCCGTGAAGGAGTAAAAATCAACACATATATATATATATATATATATATATATATATATATATATATATATATATATATATATATATATATATATATATATATATATTCGTTCCAGTATAAACATAACTGTCATTACTTATAACTTTGTTTAAATAATTAAAAAAAAAAATTGTAGTTCCGTTCTAGTCCTATGCTCTAGTGTCTTTTTATCATTAACTTTCAATAAAACAGTCTAATTAATTACAATTTATTTTGTGCCTTCAGTACTGCTAAAAGCTGGTGCCACGCGTAGGTAAAGAAGGAAGGTTACACAGGTTACAATATCTTATTGCAGTAGTTTTGTGAAAGTCTGGAGCAGGATCCAAAACGAACAGGTGTGCACTTGATGCGCAGAGTTTCTACACATTCAGATAGTTTTATTATTTAATCTTGTAATAGCAGCACCGTAAATTTGCAGATGAGACCTGTCACCCTCTGGAAATTTAAATTGCCATAATAGTTGCTTTAAGATGACTAATAAAAATATAATCCACGTTTGAAAAACATGGTCTTTTGAATGATGATATTTATATTCATATGCAAAGTATATAGCTAGACAACTTAATAAATAATATAACCTACAAAAAAACTATTCTAAAAATTATTTTTTTTTAGTATTTAATATAATTTAAATTTCACTGTAAAGACCTCTTTATAATATTCATTTTGTATTCCCGACTTTATCTCTTTTTATCTAATATTAAGCTGCAGTTTTAGTTGATTAAAAGACTAAATGTACTTCAGTTTCGAGCGCCCGATTTATAAAAATTACTCGCAAAGCTGAAGTAAAAATTGTAACCTGGGATTAATTTGCTAAATAGAAAAATAGAGAAAAAGTTTTCATTTTACTAATTACCTACTTATGCTAATTTGGGTGTGGACCTCTTGGGCATGTTTTTGAATTAAAGCATAAATATCTTAACTATTTAGCTCAAAATTTTTAATATCTTAATTTTAAGTCTTCTAAGAAAAACATCGTATACAGGATGAAATACCGTACAAAATATCGCACTAGAACCATTTTAATAAAATCTACTGATGGTGGTCTATAAAATATCAGAGAAACGTAAATTTTATCTGTTATGTATATATTTAAAATTCTACTAACTGTTCTGCCTTTTCCGTTAGATAATGCGATGAGTTTCCAGTGTAAGTTTAAGAATATGTGGCGCATTCACCACATCCTCCAGAAATGTAATTGAAGAAGATCATATTTGTTTTATATAAAAAATGCGCAATAAAATAATACAAAAAGGCCTCGGTAACCAGACGAGCATTTCAAAAAAATATCATGTAAATTGGTGCAGTAGAACTCTGTCACGAACTGTCTGAAAAATCTGGCATAGTATTTCAAATACATAGGAACCAAATTTTCAGCGAGTTCGTGAGAAAGTTGTACTGTTCCGAGATTTATATGATTTTTTTTGAAATGATCGTCTGGTGACCGAGATTTTTTAACACTAATTTTTGTATTGTCAATTTATACAGGGTGTTTCAAAATATCAAGTCACTGATTGATTACGATTCTGCTCAAACCGCTTGAAGTAAAAAGCTGCATTTTGGCACACAGGTTGAAGGAAGGAGGTTCGATAAGAAGGGATTTTTGAAAACTCAAATTTCGAGGGAGTGAAACCGCCATTTAAATATTACAACATTTTTTATTTCAAAAACGGTTGTTTTTTTTTTGAAAAACGCTTTAACTCGCGTATTTTATTTAAATATTTTAAAATTTTTAAAAAACGTATACAGGGTGTTTGTCAAAAAATCAGGTCACTGCTCAAACCCCTTGACGTAAAAAGCTGAATTTTGGCACACAGACTGATTGTTGGATGTAGAGGTTCGATAAAAAGAGATTTTTCAAAACTCAAATTCCAAGGGGGTGAAACCGCCCCTTAAATATTATAATATTTTTTAAAATATATTTTAAAATTTCTTAGAAAATTAGTAGGATGTGGAGGTTTGATAAGAGAGGATTTTTCAAAAATTAAATTTTAAGGGGATGAAACCCCTTAAATATTACAATATTTTTTATTTAAAAAACGGTTCGTTTTTCAAAAAATCGAAAATAATTTCTAAACAAAAATCTCCCAAGGCAAAATTGAAAGAAAATGCAACAAAAAACGTCGGTATTTAAATAAGATATTTAAGAACCACTTTATATCTTTCGTTATCGCCATATGGGAACGAAGTCGCGGGTAGTCGCTAGTTTTAATTTAAAATATCTATAATTTTAAGTGAACATTTATATTAAAGTCAAATGAAATAGTATTTATAACATAATATCTGGTTTTAACATACCTCGTCTCTTATCCCTCTCTGCAAATTGTTTATTTGAAATCTGAAAGAAGGCTGAATTAATTCTGAAACTACAAAAACAAACATCTCAGAAAAAAATAACATGACAAAACTATTTTCCTCGGTCAATATTCTAAATTCATTGAACTTTGTAAACAATTATCTTATATTTGAATGACCCACTTTCGTATCAACAACCACGAGAGTGATGTTTACTAAGATCGTCCTTCTTAATGAATACAAATTATAAAAAACAGGCATTCTGCAATATCACTCGAATTGTGCCAATTATGTTTTATAGCTCAAGAGAAAAGAGGGAACGGTCAATTTTAAGAAACTGTAAGAAAAAAAAAGAATTCTTATTACATATGTAAATGCAGGTTTAATTAAAGTAGTTGGATAAATCATCAAGGATAAAAAAAATTATTTTTTCAAGCAATAGTTCCCTTCATACTCCTTGATTCTCGAACCACTTCAAGTTGGCCTTAGTGTACGGGGTATTATTTAAGTACATAAACAAAGTTGCAGGGATGATTGCTAGACTTATTTGAAGGTAAAATATTCATATAAACCAATGGCTGAAAAAGCTCCGTTCTCAAAATAGAGGGTGTTAAACTTTTATAAAAACTAAGAATTTTCATTCATATTTAGAAAACCCGTTGTGTTTAAAGTGCTACTTTTCCCAACTAAAAGATATCTTAGACAGCCACCGGTGATTTTTGTTTAAATAAAAAAAGAATGCCATTTTTTTAAATCTTATATTTTTTTTACAATTACCACCCAAAAAGTCTGAGCACAATATCCCATCAAAAAAAACTTTCTACTGTCTTGAATGACAACCTAAAAAGGCAGTTCTAAAGTTTATTTAAGGCTGTATTCCGTTTCCAAACCTGATTAACCGGTCCAGTTGACAGAAGTTTGACAGCGGTTTCTGAAAAACCTTTTAAAATCCGAACGCCCGTCAAATAATAATTGACAGTTCGGACATTGATTACCCAACAACCAACAAAATCGGTCGTTCTAGTGACACTGTTGCCAGTTATTTTCAGGAAGCGTGTTCCGTAAGTAACCGATTTTTCAGATAACCGTTAAATACGGAACAGGAAACCGAAACCAAGATTGGAATGAAATACGGCCTAGGTGAGATAAAAAAAAATTGTTTATGAAAGATTCCACTTTAGAGAGTATTTACTCAAAGGGTAAGATATATTCATTGAACTTCTTAATATAAAAAACTAAAAAGTAATAATTAAAATGAACTTCACTTAATAAAAAGTATTTTTTTATTCATTTATTAAAAAATCAAAAAATACCAAAATTATTATAGGAATATTACAAGATATTACCAAAGCATCTTCTTAGATAGTAACTCAAAGGGTAAGGTATATTCATTAAACTTCTTATTACATAAAAAGAAAAACCTAATAATTAAAGTGAACTTCATTTACTAAATTTAAATTAAACATTTTTTTCGTTTATTAGAAGACCAAATAATAACAAAATTATTATAAGAATATTACAAGATATTAATAAAGAAGCCTCTTAGAGCAACTGTTGAAAAAGAACACTTTCGACTTCAGTGCGAAAATACCGGGTATATTTATGTTGATATTACAGGTATCTTGTATTCTATTTCCAATCATTTTAATCTGGTGTTTTATCCATTAACGATTTAAGATAGATCCAAATGAAGAAATCCAAAGAATTTACGTCTGGCGATCTAGGTGGCCATAATTGTGCTCTAAGGTTCCCAATCCGGCGATCAACATATATTGAGTTTAAATATTTCTGTGCAACCAAGTTAAAATGCCTTGACCACCATCGTGGATATACCATAGCTAGTTTTTACTTAAGAGATAAAAGGAATTTGACAGGTTTCACCGTTTGCATTTTTTACTAACCGCTTTAAACAAAAGTATTTTCTTTTTTTAGTAACTGCATCATATTTCTGAATTAAAAAGAATGAAAAAGAATTATTTATATACAAAAAAAGCTAAACGCTCTTGAAATATATATTTTTTCGTTTTCAAGATACTGTTTCATCCTCCCAAGGCTACCTTATGCAGTGAAAAAAATGTTTTATAAACAAAAAACGAAAGGCTTGACCTGTTTTACGCTGGGTTTTTGTCGTTTTTATTTTTTTTTTCGTTTTCAGAAGGCTGCCTCATTTTTTTTGTCGAAAGATATACAACACGTTCCATACAGATTTAACATAAAAGATGAAGTGTTTATTGCGCAACTAGACCCGTACAAACTTTATTTACTTTTATTTTGCGACACAAGTAATAACTTGTCTCAACACAACATTAGCCATATATACTGTAAAATTACCGGAATTGTTGTCGGAAACTTAGCCAAATATAGGAAATAACTTTTTAATGATAATACTAGGCATCGTCACGCTAATTAACAAAACTGGATTTAGCAACTGTACTGTCAGGAAAAATACTAACAATTTCTACCCATTTTTGAAAAAATTGTAAATTGTTATTACAATAGTAACTAATAATAAAAATATAATAAATAATAAAATGTACCGCACACCACCTACATTAGAATTTTATATAAAAGCAAGGAGCGATTCCTCTACATTTTGGACAATGTGCGGTAATCACTTAAATTACGTACTAAAAATATACCTGTTTTTAAACATTCTAACCTCATTCTAGTCCAAATACATTAATTAGGCTAATAAGGAGGTATTGATTCACATAAACCTCTTAATGACTAAAGATGCTGCAATTTAAGATAATATCAATTCCAAAATCTTTCCTTTTATTAGGAATAGAGAAGTGTGACTCAATTTAGGTTAAATCGGTATATAGTCATTTAGAAACACATATATATCGTCGTTTCAAATATTTTTGTTAAACGCCATTTTGTTCCACCATTTTAGATTTCTACCAAAATGTTGCAAGTTTCTATCTATGCCACACTTGATTTTTGGGCATAATTTAAAATAAATGAGATAAGTAGTTTTTACAGGAACACATTTCGCCATTTTATTTCGTCATGTTGGATTCGTACCAGTTTTAGCCAAGGCCGCCATCTTGTTTCAAAATTTTTAATTTTTACCGAAATATTAGCATGTCATCCCCACATGAGCATTAATTTTTTTTCGCGATTACAAACATTTTATTTCGCCACTATTTTGTTCCGCCATCTTAAATTCGCACCACAATTATACCAGTTCATCTCTATGCCACGATTAATTATTATTGCAGAAAAGTTGAAATCAGTCCATTGAGTAGTTTTTTCGGACCGAATTTTTAAATATTTCATTAGGCCGCCATTTTGTTCTACAATATTGGATGTTTACCAAAATTTGAAGTAAATCGGATAAGCAGTTTATTAGCTATGCCGCGAACAGACAGACTGACAGAAAGACAGACCGACGGAATTGAGAAAACATGTTTTTCGGCATCTAGGGACTCTGAAAGGTAAAGATCTGAAAAAATCTCGGAGGTAAATTTTTCACGGTTACAATACTTCCCTTTCACGAGGGATGTAAAAATATAAAATAATTTGGGTATTTAAGAGCTGTCTAGCTACGTTGGAGCAAACCCGAAAATGGTCGAGACTCGAGATGTAACAAGCAAGAAAATAAATGGGATATTGTTTTAATGTGATCCTTGAAAATATAAAAATTTTAATTTTCTTGAAAATGAATTACTATGCATAAAGAAATCTGACTATTTCTTCATGCAAATGGCATCTTTTACCGTCAGAAAACTTTTTCTCATAACAGGCACTGATGTAAGATAATGCAAATAAATTGTGTTTTAAACCAATACTTAACATGATTTGCAGTCAGAAAGCAAGATAATTTGAATGATTGTTTTACGCATCTTCAGCCTTACAAAAATAAATATGCTATTTTGTTCTAGTTTCCACAGTGGAATCCAAGCATTTAATTTTTTTATAATCTATATATTTAAAACACAGAGCGATTTTTTTCCTGGTTTCACCAACAGCTCCTACTTGACCAGTTTGGAGATTTTTTTAGTAAGACTCCCTGCCCTCAAATATGTTATCATTACTTATTATTACAATTTTTACATGGAAAAACAAACCATAAATAAATTGTTGCAGCGCTACTTGCGGAAAATGCGCATGCCGGTTACGTAAAATTCTAGGGGGATCAACTGGTAATATATTTATGAATTCCATGACGGTGGGACAAAATGGCGGCGTATTGAAATGTCAAAAAAAATCGGTGAACTTTGTACACAAATCAAGTGTTAAACAAAGATAGATTGTTAAATTTTGTGTGCGAATCCTTTAGGGCAAAACCAAATGGCGACCTAATAAAATATTTAAATCACTGGCCGACAAAATTTTTCTAACACAGGCCAGCTCTTTATTTTTGCAATGGAAAAACCTTCCCAATAATAAAAAAAATATTCGGAAAGCCTAATATTAATTAATTAGAAATTTTATATTGACAGGTAAACAATTTTATTGTGGGGCGGCTAAAATGGGTTCATTTTACAACGGAAAAATTACCTAGACAGGATTGTTTACAACCTTAGACATAAAATAAACATTAAACATCACTCTTCTGTTAAGCCTTCCGCCGCTGCAATATTATGTTAAAGCTATAAGAGATAAGTATTAGCTTCAATGTGATTTTAATAGGGAAATATGTACAGTTGGGCGCTAAAAGCGAATTTCTATGAAAAGATCAATTCTAGAGATAAAATAAAAGTAGATTTGTCCATTTTCGACCAATTTTTTACCACTTTTTGACGCACATGCGTTCGCATATAATTTTTTTTTTCCAAAAAATTGCAAAATTTGAAATGGTAAATCTTACTCATGTCTTTGTATTTCTGCAACGCGTGAACCCTTTTGAACCCATTTTTAACCGAAATGTAATTTAAATTACCTATAAATAACACATTTTTTTGAGGTCGGACGTGCAAGAAGTTTTTTTCAATGCTTAGGTACCTTTTCATCTTACTTTCAACTCGACTAGACCTTATCGCTGGTTTTTCACTTTTTGCGTGCAGTTCTCCCTGTTTCGAATTGAGTGGTTCTCTGTGTATTGATAAGCCAGTGTATGTGAAGACGACACGACGAGTAAAACGCGCCGAAGTTGCAAAATTTCTCCTGGCAAATTTTGTTATACTTGTGGAGAATTTCTGGTGAAATCACAAGCCAGGCCATTTTCCGAAAATGTAAAAAAAGCCTACTTTAAATATTTTGGTGTGTTAATTGTGGATCAAGATAAGCGGTGGGCTCCCCATGTGTGTTGTGTTAGTTGTAGTGTATCATTGGTGCAGTGGATGAAGGGAAAGAGAAAAAGTATGCCTTTTACAGCTCCAGCTCCAGCTGGTATGGCAAGGACCCACCAATCATTCTGACGATTGTTATTTTTGCCTGACAAAGATTGAAGGTTCTTCCAAAAAGAGAAAGCACAATATAGAATATCCAAATTTGCAATCTGCCATAAGACCTGTTTCTCATAACGCAAATTTGATAATGGAGATAACGCATCATCAGGCAGCTCAGAAGAACAGTGCACCGATCCCACTTTTACCACAGGCCCTAGTTCCGGTGAGCCACATTTGATTGTTCAAAGTGAATTAAATGATTTAGTATGTGATTTGGAGTTATCCAAGCAACAGTCAGAACTTCTGAGTTCCCGTCTTAAGGAATAGAACTTATTGGCCAAAGAAACAAAAATTACGAATTTCAGAAAAAGAAATGCTATGTTTTCTGAATTCTACAGTATGGAAAATTCGTTGTGCGGGTGTACTGATATAGACAGTTTAAGACGTGAACTTGATATTGAACATTCTCCCCGTGAGTGGCGCTTACTCATAGACTCATCTAAATATAGCTTAAAAGCTGTGTTATTGCAAAATGGAAATTTAAAACCCTCTATACCAGTTGCCCATTCAGTTGCAATGAAAGAAAATTACGAAAATATGCGCACGATTTTGGTTAAAACAAACTAGAATAGGTATAAATGGCAGATATGTGGGGACTTAAAAGTTATAGCGATTTTAGTGGGACTTCAGGGGAGATTTACAAAATATTGCTGTTTTCTTTATTTATGGGACAGTCGTGCAATAAATCAGCATTATGTAACAAAAATTTGGCCAGAAAGAAGCGAATTTCAACTGAGATCTCAAAATGTTAAATTTATACCTCTTGTTGATCCAAAAATGTCCTTTTGCCTCCTCTTCACATTAAATGTCAATTTTACGGAAAAGCTTACCAGGCAGGAAGTCAGAGCATGGAATTCATTTGTTAATTTAGTAAGAGTATTTTTAGGCAACAATATGGATGAAAATTATTAACAATTAGTTAATGAACTCTTAGATGCCTATAAAGCGCTTGGTGCCAGAATGTCATTAAAAATTCACTTCCTCCATTTCCATCTGTCATTTTTTCCTAAAAATTTGGGAGCTGTTAATGACGAGAAGGGTGAAAGGTTTCATCAAGATATCAGAACAATGGAAATTCGGTACCAAGGATGATGGGATCCAGCCATGATGGGTGACTACTGTTGGTTTTTGAAGACAGAAGATAGGACATCTCATAAACGGAAAAAAAAGTTTAATTAGTGTTTTAAGTTAATATTTTTCTCGTTTGCTTTTCTCTTAGATGTATAGTATGTTTAATAGGCGAAAGCTGTAAACATAGTCAATAAACATGGCTAAGAATTTTCTGAAATCATTTTTTCTATAGATATGAAGTATCGTAACATTCGATATGGTTCTACAACTCTAACAAGAAAACCCTACGTGCTACAACTTTCTATTTGTCATTTTCGTATTTGGATAGGACCATTCTATTAGATTATTTATATATATATATATATATATATATATATATATATATATATATATATATATATATATATATATATATATATATATATATATATATATATATATATATATATATATATATATATATATATATATATATATATATATATACATACATAAACAAAAGCAATACCAACGTTATAGCTATACAAAATATCCTGTGGTGTCCATAATAAATAATATCTATGCAGTTATGCATAAATAGTATGCTGGAGTATTATCTGGTAATTGTTTTATCATAGACTTTCAATACGCAATTTAATAGAGCAGGAAATATTAACAGCAATTAACTTTTTCTTAACAGATGTAGAACTGGAGACTGCGTAGCTCAACAGTTTAATGTGAATAATTATGTACCTTGAGTCGATTGCAGGAACCAGAATCGCTACTGGATACCTGTACCATGGTGTCCAGGGGCTTTTTGTAATAAACCGCTTGTTTGAGATATCGAGCCAGCCCATGCAAGTGGTGATTATGTAAGAAGAAGGGTCATAGAAGATTTAAGTTCGACCGAGATCATACAAACTGAGTACTAGAGTATTCTGACCTGAAAGAGATCGATAACCTCAAAGCGATATACGTTCCAGAGCCAGGATCAATTATGGTGTGATCTTGGTAAGAATGGACGGGCTTGGATTTTATTCGAGAACATGTAACTTACTGCTCAAAATTATACTGAGTTAGCAGCATGTTCTCCCAAGTCCATTTTATTGTACCTAGTTTTTTGTTTATGAAGGATAATGTGCCCTCTTTAGATGGCAGATGTTCAGGATTATTTGAAAGAAGTCGGGAACATTATGGACTTTACGAAACAAAAATGTATTTATATTTACACCATAATACGCAGCACAACCAGAGCAATATATTTAAATTTATTTTATTTTTTTTTAATATAGATAAATAGGTGGATTATACGAAAAAGAAATTTTAATAAACGTTACGTATTGAAACATGTAAACGGTAATAAAAAAATGTAGAATATTTTATATGCTAGATTAATCCTCTTACTAGTTATCTAACATCATGTTCCTAAAAACACAATTTTTAAGCCTTTAACTGTTTTAAACCGTCAGACATTTCAGCCAATTAGCCCATTTAAATCTGCCCTGTCGAAATTAAATTTGTATAATGTTTTTAGTTACTTTCAGGGGTTAGACGTCTGACCCAACTTTCAAATAAATCGAGTTGTCTGGCCCGATATTAATAATTGAGGTTTGAAGTAGCAGCCATAAAAAGTGGGATACATGAATAATATGAAATAAAGTATTTTAACTCTTTAAATAAACTGAAATACTCCAAATACTATTTTGAATAAAAATAAATTTTTGTCAGATCCTTTCCCAAAGGCTATTATAGTTGCTATAATATAGCTATTATATAGCTATATTATAGTTGAAAATGCTTCTTCACTTCTACTCTGCATTCTTAAACTTATTTCTAAATGATTTTCCAGGTAAGGATAAGCTAAAAGCCAAAGTTCTGTATCAAATTCATGTTGTATAACCCTCTATATCTATTTCCATGTCCGAAATGTCGTTTTTTTGCTCGAATGCATTTTATTGCCGATTTTTTCCAAGCAAGTTCCCTCGTTTCGTATTTAAATGATATTCGACTCAGTGTTGTCAGGCTTTCGGTCCTACACTTCGACACATTTATAGTTCAACAAATCCTCCGCTTTATTCTTTTTTTATTGATGAAATGCCCATTTTCGACCTTTTCCATACAATTTCAGTCGAAAAATGTTTAGTCGATGGATTGTGAGGAATTTACTGTTTAAAGAAAGTGTATGCGCCTTTTCATGTAAAGCAAGAGTCTAAATGCAGAGACTATAAAGATATAATTTTAAATTAAATTGTCATATATTTTTCTTGAACTTCGATTATTCTGTACCGCTTATGTGACAATGTTACGATCATAAACTCAATAGACTGTTATTATTCAACAAAGGAACTTTATTAATAGTTAATATTATGTTAAAACTTCGATTTTTTTAGGAAGTCTAAAAAATTAGTATGCTAAGTGTATTAAAAATAGCTAGTAGTTTTCAGTCGGGTTATTTTTCTTCTTCGTTTTTTGTCATATTTTCGCTATAAATATTCGTGAATGGAATGAAAGTCTCTTTTTACAAGAAAAATTTTAAGTTTAGTTTTAAACACATGGATTTTCAGTTCCTTATATGTCTGTGGCAAAGCATTGTTATGTGTCTTATAAGTATGATTTTCAAAATGTGTGTGAAACCGATGCTTTCCTCTATGTATGTCGGGAACCTGGCAAAATATGAACAAAGAGGGAATTATTATTATATTGGAGGCAATAAAGAGAGGTTTGCAATGTTCAATTGGGCCAACAGCACATAAAACCCTAACTAGCCGCTTCTGAAATCTAAAGAACCTAATTACTCCAGAAGAACATCACTGCAATGTTATACCATACGCCAGTCGAGAGTGGAGCAAGGCAAAGTAGGCTGCCCTCAAAGCAGTTTATTTTTAAGCTGTCCTTATAGAAACACCATACTTAAAAGCTTTCCACAAAGTGTATCTACATGACATGACCAAGATAATAAACCATCAAGCATAATAACCAGCATTTTGACTATCATCCGAACCTGCAGAACTTAAAAATGTTAACACCTGTGACTTTTCTGGATTACATTTCAAATAATTTGAGGCAAACCACCATAACACCCCTAATGTGGTCATCCAAATCGGACCTCCAAATCGGAAATAACAAATAAAAGAGGGCCCAAAACTGATCCCTGAGGAACACCATGCCTCACCTGAAGTATGAGTCCAATAGATTGAGAGGCTGACCCCTTATGCCACACCTTTCTAATTTTTGTAAAAGGAGGGCGTGATTGACAATGTCAAATGCCTTGGTGAGGTCACATAATGTAACAACTGATTGAAGTCCCCGCTCAAGACACCCGACTACTCTGATCTGGTTTTGAATAGTCATCTTGTCAGTTTATCATAATACCTATACATACATTCATATATCGAACAATCATTGGTATATATAATTTTAGATCCATTTTGTTTTGATTTAAATTTAAACGGTGATTCAAAAATATTGTTGTGTGTATGGTGTTGTAGGTATGTGTGTGTATATGTGGGATTCTTATGCTCTTGTATCAGAATTGATTAGCAGCGTAACAAAGAAAACTTGCATTTAAAACAAAAACTGCCTAATTTTTTTGTTAGAAAATAACGTTTTAGTAGCTTTTATCAAAACGAAAAAAATCGATTCTTTTAATGTTTAAACCAATTTATTTTCAAAACCAAAATAGCAAAAATATATTTTCATTGTATATATAGGTAAAAACTGAATTGCTTTGGTTATAATTTAATAATATGTTGATACTCGTAATCATATGCTGTGTAGTTATTTGTATAATTTATTTTAATACAGTACTATACTCAGACCGATAATAAAAATCTAAATCATTAGAGGCGTCTTCATTTTCAAAAAAATTATAATTAATCACCAAAGAAAATTGGTAATTTTTAAAACATGAAATAAAAACATACTGTTGCTAATTTTGTTTTAAAAATAAATAGGTTCAAATATTAAGACAATTAAAAAATTCATTTTTTGATAAATAATTTAAAAAGTTATTTTATATAGAGTTTTTGGTTTAAAAGTAATTTTGCTTAGTCACACTAATTATTATGCCTTAAATGGGAAAATAAAATCTAGGTTTCACTCTCGTCTCACATTTTTCTTGATTTTGCCTCGGTCTCGCAAGACGTGGCGAGACGAGACCTAGACGGGGTGAGAAACTCAAATTGTGAGACGGGAAGAAATATTTTTCATAAAAATCTCCCGAGACGCGATGATCAATATGCGAGATCGAGAAATCTCGTATTATACGTAAGATTTAATTTCTGTCTGTAGATATTTTTCTTGTAATTTTTTACACTAGTTGTTGAAGCTTGCTAAAAATTAATGAATATTTCCTTTTATTATAGTAAAGTATGATCCGATATAATTCCGCACATAGTCATTTAGTAACAAATTTCTTTCATTTTTGTAAATAAAAGAAAAAAATTAGGAGGGAATTTCCAATTAAATTCCTTTACTACTTGGTTTACGTTGTCTATAAATTAAATCTGCGAAATATTTAACTACCAAAAAGAAGTCCAATTCATAGTCAAATAAAATACAGAGTAATCTATTAAAAATACGTTTTTTGCACAATTTTTGTAACATCTTATATACCTTAGAATATTCGTAAAAATTTTATCAAGGTAAAAATAACTAAGAAAAGGCCCGTTTTTAGTGACCTCCCCAGTCATATTAAACAACTGGAACTGCAGTATTTTTTTATGATTTATGTTAAATTTTTTATTTCATTATTCAATCAAAATACCCCCCGCGCTATAATCATAAAAAACTGTTTTGCTAGAATAATAAATATAAATTTAATAGAAACGCAAAAAGTTTACAAAATTGCTTTACCCTTTTGAAGTATTTATAAAAATATAGATTTATGTTTTCTATAACTTTTTTTTTTAGTTTTAAATATTACAAAATATTTTTATTTATAGCTTAAACTTTATTAAATTTAAATCTTATGAATACAACATTTTTATTTCAATGTATTTTTAGAGTTAATTCAATTATTGAAAGGGTTTCCTTATGTATTATGTATATATATTATAAATTATTTTGGCAATTATCTTTAAATTTTTAATCGAATCCGATAGATAACCAAAATAATTTCACAAAGAAAAGATTAACGTGGAATTGAAATGTACACCTATTACGTACTCAGTTTCGTCGATAATTTTACCACAGTTTACATCAAACTGTTTAATTCAAATGAATGAAATATATATACAAAAGTTCCTTCTTTGATGATTTTCTGCATGCAAATTTTATCTTCTAACTACGATAATGTTTAATATAAATAGGGTTGATATATCCCGTTGCGTAGATAGATATACGAATTTGTTATACCACTATAAAAAATAAAGCAAAGTTAATTTCTTTATGATGAGGTTCGCAATTAAAATAGTATTATATAATTTTACGGATTTAATAATTTAGTACATATAATATATACATATATATATATAAAAAGTAGAAAATATATAACGCGGCAAGAACTAGTATATAGTAGAAAATGGATTCTTTGGGATGACCGCTAAAGCAATGGAATTTGGCTAACCGTAGACACGTGTTTCTGACTTAAGGTCTTCATCAGTACAGTCAACTAGTTGAAAGACGAGTACAACTAGCGCCAAAAGGAATACACAAAACAATATAAATATATATATATATATATATATATATATATATATATATATATATATATATATATTATATATTGATTAAGTAAAATTTTAAAAATATTTCGAAAAAGCAAAAATGAAATTAAAAAATGTAGTACCCACTGCTATGCAATTTAATATAGATAACTTCTTGCGAAAAACTTACATATTATGAACATAATTGATTATTTTAACATACTGGCAGGAACTCCTGTTTTCGAAGCTATTTTTATGCATTGAAAACGAAACACATAACATTTTATGTAGTTTTTTTAACCCTATGTCCAGAATGTTATAGTATGCTCTTTTGGGATAAGCAAATCAAGGATTTTCTATTGTTGTGCTTTTATTAATTATTTATAGTGCTAGAGCAATTAACATTGAACAGTTCTTGAGATATGTGTAATTTTATGTATAAATTTAATTCAAACATAGGTTTTATGCCAACGGAAATTACTGTATTGATGAGACTGACTATAGATAGGTATCTGGATATTAAAACGTGAATATAAAGCTTATAGGGATATGTCTATATTATTTTAACTATTATTATGAGTATTCAAGTTAAATAAATTTGAGTAAATAATACTGAGATCTTCTATGTCAGTTTTTATTCAGAGAATTAGGCTTTAAATATATTTCCACCATCTCTAGAAACAGTCTGTTATTATAATCGGTCTCCTTACATAATATATGTGTTTCATTATAATTAAATAGGTGCTCTGATTGGCTTGTGTGTTCTGAGAGGGCACAAATATGGGCTATATATACGCCTTCACATTCAGAACAAGCAATACTATATACAATATTTGATGACCTTTGTATTTCATCCCTATCTCTTAATTTAGTGAACGTGTTGCCTACTATTTTATTATGTTTAGAGGCAATTTTAATTGATGGATATTTTAGTTGAAATTTCTTTTATGTAAGGTAACTGAAAATAGTAACTAAGTCGATTCTGAGAGTTAAAAAATGCACTGATCTCAGGTGTAATCTCGTTATTTGTCTTTACATGGGTACCCGTTGGAGCAGTGTTAAATATTAACTTTTTAATAATTTATGGGGGTATGAATTCTTGAAAACAATGTCATACAGTCTTTTTAAGTTGTTATGTCGTAGACTGGGGTGGCAGCCTCTTTCAATGGGTGTTTTTAAAACTAATACAAGGTTAATTTTGATTTTTTTTGAGCTGGTTGGAATGAAAATTTAGATATCCACCAGAACTGGTTGGTTTTACATACCAGTGTAGTATAATCTGATTGTTGCCATCCATAATTAATTTAGTGTCCAGAAAAAGTACACTGTTGTTGCTTTTTTTTCCACTGTGAACTGGATATATTGGTTATAGCTATTAAACACTTGTAGAACCTCTCTAACCCCCCTACAGGCACAGAAGTGATTAAATCATCCACGTATTTTTTTAAGAAAGGTAGTTGAAAAGATAGTTTAGGAATGCAGTCATCCAACAGATCATCCATTACGTATTGAGAAATAATGGGAGAAAGTGTGGCTCCCATAGGGGTGCAAAAATTTACAATAAGTACTGTCAAGAATTAATTTTAAAATTTCTAATAAGGGTGAAAAAAAACATTTTCTTTTTTCATATTTTAACGCTGAAGAATGTAACAGGGATTACCGAAAGCTTGGCGTAGCTAAAAAAGCAATTTAAATCCAGCCCTAATCAGGACCGATACCCCAATAAAATTAAATTTGTTAGTTTAACGAGTCGGCCAAGACTTCTGCTTATATATATATATATATATATATATATATATATATATATATATATATATATATGAAAAATAGGTTTTGAAATACCTTTCTTAGATCTATATATAGTCTTCCCCGAGACAGGGGTTAACGCACAAAGAACGCTGTCTAAATAATATGCACTCTCGTCGTTATTTCTATGAAACTTGTTTCTATTTCACAGTTTTAAGATTTAATATACCGACTTATTTTACCCAAAGGATAGCATTTCGCTCTAATGCTCATGTTCGAAACCTATGTAAGCGGAGTTTATTAACCATTTCTAAACAGCATAAAAAACTTTTTAAAACACATTTTTCATATAGAATTGCTAGGACTCTAAATGATAATTTTAAAATATTTGGTTTTTCTCTAATTTGTTCTTTCCGTAAAAAAAATCCACAATAAGTTTTTAATGCTTCATTCTTCATGCGCATAATTCCTTCCCCTAAATTCTTAAAACACCTATTCCTATCCTACTTCTTAATCTACGCAACTTTTTTACTTCTTGTTTTAAATATTAATGTCATAACTGTTTTGAACCTTTTAATTTTTATATTATTGATGATTTTTTTAGAGCAAAAATTATTATTCCATTTTAAACATTTTTTTTGGCCACAGAGGCGCCTGCATTTATGTAATTGGGGAAAGTTGCAAAAAATTTTTGTTTTTCACTTAGTATATATGGGATAGTACTATGTAAATTAACGTACATCTTTATTACTAAATAATTATAAATATAAATAAATCAGCCAACATGCAAATTAAGGAAGTGTTTTTAAAGATAAAATCTAAAACTTGGCATTTGAAATCAGAAAGCGCATATATATATATATATATATATATATATATATATATATATATATATATATATATATATATATATATCAATTTGTTTCTTAAACCCGGTGTATATTAATTGGACTTCTTTCTTGGGTATAGGTTTATTTGCAAAATCAAACAATGGGATTAACTTGACGTTTCGCCTATCATAGTAGGCTTTCTGAAATATTGCTCATTCCTTTATTATTATTTTTTTTTTTTTGGTATATATGGTTTTCCTTACCTATCTACAATTAATTTAAAAAACATTTAGTGGTCTAATTATAAAATGACATTTACAATTTTTCTAAAACTGATTTAAAATTTTATACTATTGACAATAATTATTACAAAATTAATAAAATAAGGCTACATACCTCGAAAAATATATGCTGATTATTCACTTATATTTGAATGATAGGTAGCAAGTTAGTGGTTTGCCAGGCACCTCATGACACAATTTTAGGTAAAAAGTGTTCTTATCGTAGTACCGTTTTTTTTGAGGAATTTATATATATATTATTATATCACTGTGTGTATAGACCGCGAACATGCAAAATAATTGATAGTTTATTTTAAGTTATTTGCTATTTGCTCTGGGCAGGGCGGCATTACCCATTCGTCAAAAAGAGGGCCCGCCATCGCCTCGATGCAACAAAAATCGTTTAAATAATTTTGCTTTTATCAGTAAGTAGGTAATTTTTAATTATTATTATATTGAAGGAGGGGATACGTTTCTGTTATATGGAAGAGAGGACTTAATCCGGCACTGGTTGCAATGCTTTTAGGGGATAGGGCTGATAGGGGCCCGTAATCGGGCCTAAGGCCGACAAGGCAACAAAAGTTGTAGATGCGGTACTGACTTTGGTTGCTTATTGTTAATGTTCTGCGTTGGGTGCTAGACTAAAACAGGCAGTGATACTGATTTTATATTTTGTTTTGTGAGCGTTGTAGTTGTGATAAAATGAATTACAACCACTAATCGGGAGCAGCTTAAAGAAAAAAAAAACTGCGGAAAACGAAGCAAAATCGAAAAAGCATGTAAAAATAGACAATTTTTTCAAGTTCTAGGCAAAAGTAACGGCAGTCAATCGTCTAATCATAAGTTGGTGTAATTAGAATTATTATTATGCTTTAGAATGTTGTTTTGCATGTTTGTTTCTTTTTTTGTTAAGAATAAATATAGAATAGTTTATATGGAATATATTTTGGTTGATATATGACCTTATTTTATTTTTCTGTGATACCTATCCGATTTGCTCGAGCTATTCTAAATATTAAAACAAGATTTTAATATTTTTTGCGATTTATGAAATCTCCTAAATTTTTTTTATTTATATGTACTTATTATAGATTTGGCACCAGGGCCTACGTTGTCTTCTTACGCCACTGGTATTACCCATAGTCTAATACTGCAGAAAATAATTAATAATCGTTTGGGCAGCCGAATAGTTTAGGTCTAATGTCTTTTGTAATTATATTGAAATGTTGAAAATAAAATAACAGGAATAATTATTATAGCTGATTTATTATTTGCCGCTGCAGTTTGCCTATGATATAAGAGGGTTCCTGGGTACTAATCGCTGCAATTCACCTAGACCCTTTAAAAATTTCGTTACTGCTGCTGTAGTTTGCCCTCGCCGCTTTTATTTATGATTCTCTCAGTTTCATGACAAGATCGTAGTGTGTAGAAAAAAAACCGTACCTTTTTTTGCACGTTTTTAACTGTAAGCCTAAAACCGTGCACCATAATCGTTGTGTGTGGATCTCATTACTTCATAATTTTCCATATCTATGAGAACAAGTACAAAAAAAATGTCGTTCTAAAATACTACTTTTCTGTATCAAGTATTTATCATTTTACAAGGTACTACTAAAATATTTTATCCAAACGAGTTGTAAAAAAACTTCTGAGGATTGCTAGAATTATACATTTTTTGCTGTTAAGCGAATTTAAAATGCATTGCTACATATTTATGGAAATTCAAATTTTGATAATTCGGTAAAAGCTGAAGCAACTATCTAGTTAAGTTATTAAAGTTATTACTATTAGTAAATTTATTTAATAAAAAAAGTATGTTTAAGCTAAAATATTACCCCCCTAAAAAATTAGGTAATACGTAAAAACGAACTACTCTTTAAATAAGTAACCATTAACAGATGAAGGACTAACACATTTTTTTAACCAGTTGAGTATAAATTAAAATAAAATATTATACAAAATAAATGATATTTATTTTCAATTGCATCTAAAAATGTGGATTACTTTTATTAATTAAAAGCCGTAATCGAAAAAACTCTTTAAAGATTGAGTATTCATACACTGAAATATTAACGTTACCCAAAAAGAAAAAAATATAAAGGAACCATTTGATATTCAGTTTCTTTGAACATATTTAGCTTTTTGGCGGGTTAATGTAAGTTAAATTAATTGAGCTTTAAAAAAAAAAGAGGGAAACTAGATTTAATAGGCTTATTAATAACTGCACGTCAACAACCAATAATTTTCTACGTTGTATTTTTCTTAGTTCTGCCTAAAATTGAGTCTAATTAAATTTGTCTGCATAGAGCAATAGGCAACGTCGTTGAAAATTAGACAGCAGTTGTATACTGAAATACAGGACTAAAGTAGCTTCTTTGCAATAATGTTAAAACAAGGAATACGAAAGAGTTATTCTTGCTAAATTAAAAAAAACGAGAGCAATATTCCCAACAATTTAATAATACTTTAATAAATAGCATTGTAGACCAAATATAAATAATTAATTTCATAAATACGGAAAAGCATTTATAGGACACCTCACAAGTTTTATGAGTTTTGGAGTCTAGTGGTTTTTCCGACATTTTGACTTGGTATTTAACACATTAAATCGGGTATTTTTACTTCCCTCGTAAAAGGGGAGTATTGTAATCGTAAAAAAATCAACCTCCCAGGTTTTTACGGATCTTCGCGTTTTAGGATCCCTAAATGCTAAGAAACATATTTTCTCAACTCCGTCAGACTATCGGTGTGTGTGTGTGTATGCGGCATAGCTCCCCAAAAACTACTAATCCAACGGACTTCAAATTTTCGACAAAAATCAAGGGTCGTAAGGGGATGAAATGGTTACATTTTGGTAAAACTCCGCTGAGATGGAATAAAATGGAATCATGGTGAAATTATTAATTAAAAGCTACTTATCCAATTTACCTAAAATTTTGCACGAACATGAAGTATTACGTAGAAATCGAATGATAAAATTTTGATACGAATCTAAGACGGCGAAACGAAATGGCATAATAAAATATTGTAAAAAATTACTTATTAGATTTATTTCAAATTTTGGTCAAGAATTAAGTGTGATACAGAAATGAACTGGTAAAATTGTGGCACGAATTCAAAAAGGCGGAACAAATGGCGATCAAATAAAAGATTTGTAATCGTGAAAACTATCCCCAACCAAGGTTTTATATTAGCATTTTTAGACGCCGCATGTTTACTCAATTCCATTTGTCTCTCTGTCTGTTAATTGACTTCAAATTTTGGTCAAAAATTAAAGGCCTTATAGGGATGACCGGGTAACATTTTGGTAGATATCGAGTATGGTGGAACAAAATGGCGGCCTGGTGAAATGTTAAAAATATTATCACTAAAAAACTAATTATCTAAATTGCCTCAAATTTGGCACAAAAATCAAATGTTACATAGAAATGACCTGGTAACATTTTGATATGAATCCAAGATGGCCGCCTATTAAAATACTTAAAACGTCAGCCTGAAAAATTATTTACTCAATTAATTTCAAATTTTGTGTAAGCATTAAGTGTGATATACAAATAAACTAGTAAAATTGTGGCACGAATTCAAGATGGCATAACATAAATTCCGACCAAATTAAATGTTTAAAAAATTGACTTCAAAATTATTCACAAAAATTAAATGTGATATAGGAATAAATTGGTACGAATTAAACATGGCGGAACTAAATAGCAGTCTTAAAAAAAAATAATGTAAAAACTACTTAATCAATTTATTTTAAATAATGTTCAAAAATCGGTATATAGAATCTGATAAAATATTGGCACAAGTCCAATATGGTGGAACAAAGCGCCCAACAAAAATAATTGGAAATACAGTATATGTATATGTGTTACTAAATGACTATGTGCGGATCTAAGTTGAGTCATATTTCACTATTCCTAAGATTCATAGCAAGGGAAGTTCCAGGTAATTTTTTTTCATTGCGGCAACTTTCAACTCTTTAATGATAATACCGAAAATTAAGCTTACCGTTTATATTGGTTTAATTATTGCGTTATTTAGATTTCCACACTTAACATATGATTAATATAAAACCCCTGAAAAGAAAATATATATTTAATACAGCTCTAATATGACATTTACATTTTTGACGAGGTCATTGCAGAGCCGCAATTCAACTTTTAGTAGGCATATTTAAAATAAACGCAATTTACTAAAAATTACACTTACAGAGTGAGCAATAATCGAGGTAAAAATAAACAAAAACACTTCACTTTGAAATATATAGCATTTGTACTAATACTATACAATGTGATTTTTGATGACGCATAAGTGAGTTGAGCAAAAGTTATATAGTAAAACATATTCCAGTACATTTCACTATGAGTTAGGCGCGACAGTCAAATTTGACTTCAGTACCCTAGATATGTGTTTTTACTAAATAAATACTTTGCACTGACTTGAAAACTGTTTTAAACGGCAAGAGCAGAGCCGGCACGAGATTTTGCAGGGTCGCCCTTAGACATGGACAGAAACCAATTATCCACTGATAATTAAAAGAAAAATCAAGCAACTATGATAAAAGGATGACTAAATAAAAAATCGGTAAATTTCTGTTACCCGGAACTTCTCCCGATATAATTCTTTCCTTTTATTAATAATAATGTTTAGTTCAGTACATAGACGCCATTTTTTTCCCAGTTACATACACTTCATTTTAAAGCATAATTTAAAATAAATTCAATAAGTTTAGTTTTTACATTGACAAACAGCGCCATTTTGTTACTTCATGTTTAATTCATACTAGTGTATCCATATATCACATTTAATTTTTCTGCAAAATTTAAAGTCAATTAAATAAGAATTTTTTTCCATTGATATTTTAAAGAAATTATTTGGCCACAATTTTGTGACGCACACCGCCATTTTCTTGAATCCTGTTGGATTTGAAATTAATCTAATGAGTACATTTTTCAAACCGATTTTTTAAATATGTTATTAGGGTGCCATTTTGTTTTGTTATCTTATATTCCTACCAAAAAGTTACGAGTTCATTCAATTTTATAACGATTCACTATTCCGCCTTTTGCGGACTATTGGATTTGTATCAAAATATTACCAGGTCATCCCTATATGACCCTTAATTTTTGACTACAATCTTTACTCTGATGAGTAGTTTTTAAGCTATTTCGCGAACTGGCAGACAGACAGACGGAATTGATAAAAATATTTTTTGGCATCTAGGGGCGCTAAAACCTGAAAAAAACTCAGAGGAGGATTTTTTCACGATAAAAAAATATTTTATTTGACCTCCATGTTGTTCCGCCATCTTGTATTAGTGCCACAGTTTAACTGGTTGATCTCTATACCACAATTAGTTATGGCACTCAATTTGAAATCAGTCAATTAAGTATTTTTTTAAGCTAAATTTTAAAATATTTTATTAAACCGCCATTTTGTTCCGCCATCTTTGATTCGTACCAACATTTTATCGATTGATTCCTACATGATACTTAATTTTTATGCAAAATTTTTTTAGTAATAATTTTTTTAACGTTTCACTAGGCCGTCCTTTTGTTCCGGCATACTGGATTTTTACCAAACTATTACCAGGTCATCCATATGAACCTTAATTTTTGACTACAATTTGAAGTCAATCCGATGAGGAGTTTTTTAGCTATGCCGCGAACTGACAGACAGGCAGACAAACTGACAGACGGACCGACAGAATTGATAAAACCAAAATATTACCAGGTCTTCCCAATATAAATACATTTCTGATTAAAACTTAGGGTCAATCGGGTAAGTAGTTTTTTAGCAACGCCGCGAACAGACAGACTGGCATACGGACAGACCGATAGACAGACAGACAGTCAGAGAGACCGACGGAATTGATAAAACATGTTTTTCGGCATCTAGGGACGTAACGTTCTGAAAAAATCTCGGACGGTAATTTTTTCACGATTTCAATCTTTCCTTTTACAAGGGAAGTAAAATGCCTTTTGTATTTCAGTTATGTCTATAATAATTGCAAGAACGTTGCCGGTTGAAATCCTAGACCGGTCTAATGCCGTGCACTACACCTCTCGACCGTGCCTCGCGCTGGCCAGTAACAGTAAGAATATCCTAAATTGAAGTACAAAACAATTATGTTGGTGATGTGTTACATTATAAGGAATATTTCTCTCATGTATAAAAATTCCTATAAGTACAATTTTGGCAGAATTACAGAGGTAATTCTACAGTAGAAAGGATTACAGCGATAATCCTATAGAAGCTTTTAAAGATGCTTGTAAAAACAGACCATAGCAGTTTTTTTAGGAAAAAATACTTATGAAGCAAGAAGTATTTTTTTTTAAGCACTAGTGGTATTACCCCTGACAATCCTTTAACACCTTATTACTTGTGGACAATAAACGGTAAAAGGAATTATTAACATCTTTCATATCAAGGTTTGATTTCCAAATCTAGATATTGATCAACATTTGAAAGTTTGGCTGAATTAGAATCACTGTCTTATCAGGATCATTGAAAATGGAAATAATGGTGCAACAACCAGCTATTTCGGAAAGGAGCAGATTATCAATAAGAGCTAGGGTAGATTTTTATTAAAAAAATAGAATTTCTATTCTTGCTATGAACGAGATGCCATCATTCATTGCCAGTGAAAATTTTCATAACAGGATTAGAATTGAATAAATATTTAAAGCGTTTTGGAATTTTAATTTAGCAGTAATTAATACACTGTATGAAACTGGAGAAATGATTAATGAAATTGTTTCCATTCCGTTGTATCAATTATAAAAGGTCTATTTGTTTTATAAATATCAACTTGTAGAATTATATAATAGACAAATAGTAATGTTAAAAAAATTTGTAATTACTTTATTAAGTAAGCGCAGGACATTTCAGGTGGATTTTTAAAATCTATTATGCATTTTTCATCCCCCTAAAGCAGCATATATATATATATATATATATATATATATATATATATATATATATATATATATATATATATATATATATATATATATATATATATATATATATATATATATATATATATATATATATATATATATATATATATATATATATATATATATATATATATATATTAAACATACAACATTATATTTTTAAACAATCTAAAGCAGTATACGGCAATTCTACGTGGACATTTGGTGGTCTAGTTTATGTTCAAGATAGTGAAAGTGGCAGAAAATTGATAAGGGATGTTTCGGATTTACCGGACAGTGAAGTGGAGGTTTTGTAAATTTAGCTGGCTGGGAATATTCTGTTATGTAAATATAATCTCTGGTATGTGCATTGTATTCTTTAATGTGTTCGTTGAATAACATTCTATATAGATTAGATATGAAAATATTATTTTAATTTAAATTTATTTTGATCATCAATTTCAGTCGTATACTTATTTCTTTAACATCGGTTATCAAGTATATACATTAATAGAGGTCAATTTAGGTATTTTTTTATTTCATTCTTGGCTAATTTTTAATAAAAAACATTTTTATTTTACATACGTTTAAAATATAATGATGTGTATACTTTTAATATACTGCTGTATGATTTTTATTAGTTAATATTGATCGATTCTGCTTTAGGAATTTCCTCAAATTATTTGTCTTTTTTGCAAATTTTGCCTGTAAAATAAATACTAGATACCTACACTTTTAAATTAATTACCTACATTTTTAATTTAATTTAAAGTAACAAGATATGGGTCTTTAATTTTAAGAATCAACTAATTGTTATTATTGGTTATGCATTTTCATAATCATTAATAATATGAAAATTGCTCATTTGAACGTTAGGTCCATGTTTAATGGCTTTAACCAATTTTCACTTTTAGTTCAACAAAATAATTTTGATTTAGTAAGGGTCACAGAAACTTGGTTGTATGCCGGCGTCCCGCCAGAATCATTTACAATTTCTGGCTATAAATTTATTCGCAAAGATATGCTGCAAGACAGGGGTGGCGGCCTAATGGCTTATATAAGAAGTAAACTCTCATGTAGTGAAATTTTATTCGACTTTGAAGTAAGTGAGACAACTGAATTCATATTCCTAAAATTAAAACTATCTAACAAGTTTTATTGTGTGGGAGCTATATATAGACCACCAAATACTCGGAGTGACTCATTTTTTGAAGACATAGGCAATATTTTCTCTTTTGTATGTTGTATTTATAATAACGTTGTATGTCTTGGCGATTTTAATATTAATTTTTTCGATACACCTAACCCTGTTTTAACATGCCTCAATACTTATAATATGACTCAAATAATCAACGAACCAACAAGAGTTTCTGGGAGCTCCAGTACTTTGATCCTATATTTCTTTCTTCTTCGTTAATCCCAAAAAACTCTGGGGTAATCGATGCAGATTTGATTTCTGACCACCGACTGACTTTTTGTGAAATATCAGCTCTTAAAAATAAAATAATTCCGAAAATAATTACGTATCGTTGTTTTAATCATTTTAACTATGAAAATTTTATCTCCGATCTTTCAGCACTTGACTGGTTTTCAGTAATTAATAATAATAATATAGATCATAAACTAACTATTTTTAATAATTTTATCATTTCTTTATTTGACAAGCATGCGCCAGTACTGACACGTAGAATAACTAAACCTAAAGCAGAGTGGTTAACTCCTAATATAAGAATGTTAATCAAAGATAAATCTAAGGCTTTGCAAAAATATAAAATTTCTAAATCTCGGGGGGACTGGAGTAATTACAAACAATTGAGAAACCTTACTGTATCTATGATCAGGCGTGAAAAGCAAAACTACCTAAATTCAATAGCATTAGAAAATGATAGTCGTAAGACTTGGTCTGCTTTGCGCAATCTTAACATTCAGTGTAATAACACTAGTCAGAAGGATTTACCTGTTAGTCTTTCAGATCCAAAAGCCATAAATACCTATTTTGCTCAATTTTTCCAGGATGCTACTTAACAGTAATATTTTTGCTGCAACTAACCAATTTTCTTTTAAACTCAGTGATATAAATGAAATTAACAAAACTTTCCATGCTTTAAAGAGAGATTGCGTGGGTTCTGACGATCTCTTAGGACGCTCCGTTACTGTAGCCCCCACATTGACGTGATTTTACTTCACATAATTAATTGCTG
Organism: Kuschelorhynchus macadamiae; assembly: GCA_030620095.1. Classification (NCBI taxonomy): domain Eukaryota; kingdom Metazoa; phylum Arthropoda; class Insecta; order Coleoptera; family Curculionidae; genus Kuschelorhynchus; species Kuschelorhynchus macadamiae. Next base: position 323,845 of record JAUTXW010002428.1, on the reverse strand, counting down.
CATTGAAAAATCTTATTTTCCCACAGTTTGGAAAAAGGCCATTGGTATCCCACTAAACATAATGATCCACAGACTTTTTCTGATATAAGAATTATAAGCATTTTACCTGCAGCCTCAAAAATTTTCGAAAAGATAATTTATAAACAAATTTATAATTACGTATGCTCCAATAATATAATACCTGATGTTCAATGTGGATTTACATCAGGATTTAGTACAGCTACAGCTCTTGCTATGGTAACTAACAACATATCTAATAACGTTGATCACGGTCTTGTTACTATTCTCATTCTTTTGGATTATTCAAAAGCTTTTGATACCATTAATCATAATCTTTTGTTCGCTAAATTTAAGTATTTTGGGTTTAAAAATACCTCGTTGAAACTAATTGAATCTTACCTATCTGGCAGAACACAGAAAATATCTTATAATAATAATAAATTTGACGAGCTTTCTATTTTATCAGGGGTTCCCCAAGGGTCCATCCTTGGACCCCTTCTTTTCATAATTTATACTTCAGATATTCTAACATCACTTAAAAAATGCAATCTAACAGCATATGCTGATGATACCCAAATTTACTTTTCTTTTAAGCCTGAGGAATTTATCGAAGCTAACAATATTATAAATAGCGAGTTGAATTTAATTAACAATTTATCTAAAGAACATAATTTAAAATTAAATCCAATAAAGACTCAAGTAATGATATTTGGTAATAGTACTAAATCGGATTATTTAAAAATGAATATGAATATTTTTGTTGAGAATGTCAAGTTAAGTTTTGTTCAATCAGCTAAAAACCTGGGAATTATTGTTGATTCAAAGTTGCGGTTTAATGATCATGTGAGTGCGTTAAGACAGAGAGCTTTTTTTGAATTAAAGGTTCTATTTGCAAATCGACATATACTTAATTTTTATCTTAGAAAGACGCTTACAGAGTTTTTAGTACTCTCACAATTTAATTATTGTAATTTTATATATTTCCCGTGTTTAACTTACATAGATAAAAACAGGATACGGGTTATTCAAAATTCTTGCTGTCGCCTCATTTTTAATATGAGCAGAAAGGAACATATTTCACACAAAGTAAATGAATTAGATTGGTTAAGAATGGATAATAGATGGAGGCACCATCTAGGTAATTTTGTTTTCAACCTTCTAAATAATCCTGCCTCGAGAGTTATTTAAGAGAAATTTTGCAAACCCGGTCGTCAACTCATTCTGTGAATGTAAGATTTAAACACAAATATACTACGCCTCGTTTTCGAACAGTATTTTTTAAAAGATCTTTTGCCTATAATGCAGTCTCACTACTCAACCGACTGCCTGATGAATTTAGACGTTTTAATTTTAATAAATTCAAATACAAACTTAAGTGTTTTCTGTTAGTAAACCAAAATACTTAAAATTAAATGCCAGTGGTTGTGAACATGGACCTGTTTTATTTTATTTTTTTTATGTTATTATGTTTCATCTTTCTCTTTTAGTCAGCTCTTTTCTCATTCTTTGCACTGCCAAAATTAATACATTTACATAATACCTGTGTCCCCTTATTGTAAATTAGTATCAAGTCAAAAGAAATAAAGCATACTTTTCTCGTTTTTTAAGTATTTGCAGTTTTTTTTTCAAATACTTTTTCATTGCTTTAGCTCCGTGAATGTTAATCAAGTTTAAGGTTCAGTGGTACTTGTAGATTCTATATGTTATTTTTATTAGTATCTATTCGTATTTTCACAGGTTTTTAGCAGTGAAGCAAATATTGTAGTATTCACAAAGTACATGACCATATTTATCTTCACATAACTGATTAAAATTTTCATTTCTGTGCCACTCTAAGTAGTAATGTAATATGTATATGTAATGCGAGGATATAGACAAGTTATAATAAATGTACACTTTATTGAGATTTTTCTTCCGACTGTAGCGGTTATATTTAAGCATTGCTGTGCTATGTTTATTGTGGGGATTACTATCTTTTCCCCGCTGTTCTCCTACTTTCTGACATTTGCTGACACAGTAGTTGAATTCTTTTTTGGCGTTTTTGCAAAACATGGCAGCTCAAAATTCTTGTTTACCGACCACTGATTTTGATAAAATACTAAATGGCTACCTTACAAGAAGACACCTGCGGTTTGGTATTGTTAAGATAAAATCTTTTCTTCGGAAAAGATTTCATAAAAGAGAATAAATAGGCATTTTCTTTATCGTAGTTTCCGATATCCTAAAGGGCTCTAATATGTACATATAGGACACCATTTTTTCCTTTCTATTCTGTATAGCTGTGTCCTAAGTTTTTCCTCATCTTTTTTTATTTTTTTTGTGTTTTATTTATATTTCATTTTCTTCATCTTGATGATTTTCATCTGGGCTATTTGGATTTTCTTCACCTTCATCAATACAACCAAACTCGCATTATACTTCTGTCAACCAGGGTATGGTATAAGCCACAGTTTGAAAGAAAATGAATTATTTGGGTAAATAGCTAATTTATTATATATACACATTGTTATAAAATGTTAATTTGTCAAAGGATCATTCAAGTAATGCGATATAATGTTTGATGTAGCTGTAGCAGAAAACAGAGAGAGAACCGTAATGCATTTAAAAATTCGTTTTCGTAAATGACATCCCTCATTTAACATTTTCATTGGAATATATTGTAGTGTAGTTTATCATTAGAGGTATATTACATTATTGCTTAATTATATTTTAGATGCAAGGTCGTTATTAAATTTGTATACATACTTTTTATTACATCTTTATTCAAAAAAATTGGAACATGTCATTCTTACTGAAAATGTTGCTTCCAGTTTTAAAACTAGCATGGCTTGTACCTTTGTACTAGTAATAAAATGAGAATTTCAAACTAGTCATATTGCTTCTGTGGCACCACTTAATACCAAATAGCTGTAAGTTGTATTGTGCGACTTGTGCTCTTTATAGCCAATTTGGCCAACGGTAAAATAGAAGTGATGATTAAACATATTGTTTTTCTTTTGTGTAAAATTTTAACATCAAGATTGTTAGTACTTTTAATCAATTTGTTAAATATAATTGTAGAGGTATCGTTTTTCAAAAAACTTCGTTTAATGGCAGTATCGTATCAATAAATGTTTCATAGCGGTATCAACTGACACTGAAACGTAAAGATCTGAAAAAAATCTCGGAGGGTGATTTTTTCATGATTATAATACTTTCTTTTTACGGGGTAGTTGGTAATACCTAATATAGAAAATTTGAATAAACAAGTAGTTAACCTATTTTCAAAGAAAAAAGTGCGAACAACGGACTAGAGTGTAAATTATGATGTAACTTCAAATTAAGGAATTAAGTTGTCATAATGCTTTTAGACTTTAAAATCTCTTGGTGTCCGCTGGGTAATAGTTACTATTTAGTCTAATTGCTATAAAATTAAAAAATGTGCGATTTTTTTTATTTGTGTTAGTGCCCTTTATACATCTTTGTACCCATCGACATAGTTTTCATGAGCTGCCATTGACTAGTGTAATGCAAACTGTGGCTTTTAGTTAAGATGAACGGGAGCTAAAAGCTCGTGTAGGTAGAACTCCAAAACCTATTTGTGATTTAATTTTTAAGTCCAAAAAACCTTACATAATTAAAAAATATAATCCATTTTTGGCAGTTTCTTATTTATATACGCGGTTTATTTAGCGTACTAACAAAATCTGTAATATTCTTAATCGCCTTAATAATCAGACAAAAATTTCATCAGGCTGATATAAAGGCTTTATTGAATGCCGTGGAATGGCGGGATAGCAAAAAAGGTCTATATTTATTTAATTGGAAAATATGAAGTGGGGAATACATGAAGTGCTTGTATTGTCGATATTTTTGAATGTTCCGTTAAGACCCTATGATAAATAAACGTGAATTTGTAATAAAAATTATTGCCTCAAAAAGTCAATAGAAGGACTTATCTCACTTCTTAACGAGATTTTTCTAATTTTTATATGTGATGCAGTTCTAGATTTCCTAGTCAAAAATTCTCATGAGTACAATGAAATTCTATGACTAGTTAGACAGAGAGTCTTAAACTTTGCCCAAATCCCACATGCAATACATGGGGTAAACAGAATGACACCAATGCAGTTTTTTCGACATCTTAAACGTACAGTACTTGAGATATATAGTTTACACAATAATACCTTGTATATCAGGAACAAATATATGTTCGTATAAACCATTTTTTATTTTGGGACGTACTATACGTTAAATATGCTTAAAAAAACTTTTTAATTTAATGCTATCCGGTTTTCTCCATGTATTGTATATGAGTTTAAGCAAAGTTTAACATCTTTTATCTTAAAAACTAGTCACATGATTAATCGTGCTCATGAGAACTTTTAATCAAGACATCAAGAACTACATTGTATTAGAAATTAGAAAAATTCACCGAAGACAATTTTCCATAGGAATTGAAAGGGATCGTATCTATTATCTAACCAGCTTAGTATTTATTGTTACACCACTGTTCACGGTGAGTACTGAGTACAGAGCCTTAACCTCGATATTCTTCTACGGTATGTTCCCGGATGGAGCTGACAAAAATTCAAAATGACAGAAAATATAATTTTTCGAAAACTCTTAACAAAATCTTCTACTTGCTAAAAAAAATACGATTCACGTTCTGCATTTTCGAGTTTATCATTCGGGGTGGATAGAAAATATAAAAATATTAATATTGTCAAGTGTAAATTAGTATAATTTTCCATTTTAAGGTATACCATTAGGCGACAAAAAAATTCTATTGAATAGATTAAATCCAGAATATCAGTTAAATATTCAGAAAAATGCCTAGACTATGAAGACTGTGGGTTCCATTAAATACTGACTTTATTTCTTTTGTAATGTATGGTGTCTAAAAGATTACAAAGCGTACAACAAAGTTGGGCGGTTGTCCTTGGACATATCATGGGATTGGCTAAGTGTTAACTTTTTTTTACTATTTTATTTTACTACTCCTATTTTTCAACAGTCCCGTCTGATATTAGTTTGTTTATATTCGTATTTTGTTCCTGTCGACGTGGTTTCGCTCTCTCTTGCTCCTAAGATTCTTCCTTGCTCACTAAATATTTTATTATTCCTGTACCATTATATCCAGATACGCTTAATTTTAGTTTCTTGACTTTTTGAAACATCTATAAATATGAAACATTTTAAGTTTATTTGTTTGTTGTTTTTATGCGTTGGACAGCTTCGCATATGCACCGGGTCGGTGCATATGCGGTTTTTATAAACAGCAGGTAGCCATAATTAAAACAAAAATAAATAAAAAGTATTTAGTCAGTTGAATAGAATGAATAGAAGTAGGTATTAAAATTAAAAATACAAAATTATGAGATATACGGAATTTTAAATGTTTTTTGGATATTTCACTGATATTTTGGATTTAAAATATCTATTTATTTTCATTATATGTAATTGTGCCTTAAAACAAAATATAAGGAAGTTGGGCATAGTTTTCTTGTGTCTAAATAGTGTCGACACTTGTTCTTGGAATCGTGCCCTATTTGACACTGTGTCTAGTTTTAAAAAATGTGTCGACACAATTTTAACTCATTTGTGTTAAAGAAGAGTTTGCCTAACTGGTAATTTTTTAGATACCATACACCTAGAATATTCCCGTATTGTGCTAGTTTGGATACAGTAACAAAATTTGAGCATCATGGTGCCGATACTTTTCAACACGTTCTGAATATCAGTTAAATATTCAGAAAAATGCCTAGACTATGAAGACTGTGGGTTCCATTAAATACTGACTTTATTTCTTTTGTAATGTATGGTGTCTAAAAGATTACAAAGCGTACAACAAAGTTGGGCGGTTGTCCTTGGACATATCATGGGATTGGCTAAGTGTTAACTTTTTTTTACTATTTTATTTTACTACTCCTAAGATTTTTCAACAGTCCCGTCTGATATTAGTTTGTTTATATTCGTATTTTGTTCCTGTCGACGTGGTTTCGCTCTCTCTTGCTCCTAAGATTCTTCCTTGCTCACTAAATATTTTATTATTCCTGTACCATTATATCCAGATACGCTTAATTTTAGTTTCTTGACTTGTTGAAACATCTATAAATATGAAACATTTTAAGTTTATTTGTTTGTTGTTTTTATGCGTTGGACAGCTTCGCATATGCACCGGGTCGGTGCATATGCGGTTTTTATGAACAGCAGGTAGCCATAATTAAAACAAAAATAAATAAAAAGTATTTAGTCAGTTGCATAGAATGAATAGAAGTAGGTATTAAAATTAAAAATACAAAATTATGAGATATACGGAATTTTAAATGTTTTTTGGATATTTCACTGATATTTTCGATTTAAAATATCTATTTATTTTCATTATATGTAATTGTGCCTTAAAACAAAATATAAGGAAGTTGGGCACAGTTTTCTTGTGTCTAAATAGTGTCGATACTTGTTCTTGGAATCGTGCCCTATTTGACACTGTGTCTAGTTTTAAAAAATGTGTCGACACAATTTTAACTCATTTGTGTTAAAGAAGAGTTTGCCTAACTGGTAATCTTTTAGATACCATACACCTAGAATATTCCCGTATTGTGCTAGTTTGGATACAGTAACAAAATTTGAGCATCATGGTGCCGATACTTTTCCAACACGTTCTGTTTGTATTTTGTCCGAAAATGTTTTCCTCTTTTTTACTAAAATGTGTTGAATGTATGCATTTTAAACGCATAATTTTCATTTTGGTTTCGGGAGTGTGTTGGATGGGCACATTTTAGGTCTCGTATGGACTAATTTCATACACCTAGTTTCTATTTTGTTTCCAAAATATGTTAGTTTACCTTAGATGAGTAGATTGGTCATTAAATAAAGTTGATTCTGCGAAGTTAACTATAATTTTAAAAAAATGCCTTAAAATAGTAGAACTACCACGCCAAAAGTGTAGAACACAACTTACTACCGTTGTGTATAAAAGGAAATAGAGGAAACCCAAAATAAATTAAATTTTTACACAAATGGGCCCAATCATATTATGTCAGAAGTGTCAATAAATGAGGGGAAGAAGAAACCTGTTTTCAGAGATGAAAACGAGGGTGCAGCATTCAATCCGTGTCAGCAAAATGTCAATAAAAATGTACCCTTGGATTCCAATTGTGAAAATATATGTTTTAATGATGATGAGTACAATTGTGATTTGAGTGATAATAACAGTAATTTTGAAGATGAACCAAAAACACAAGTGTCGTTTATGGAGAATCTGAAAATGTGGCACTTACACATAAAATTACGCATTAATCAAACTACTCAATTTATTAAAAAAAATTTGGCCACAAACTGGATACAATTGTGTCGATTTGGGAACCGTAAAGACGCATTTCGGTAACATTTTGGGAAAAAGAAAACGTAACGAAAACACAGGAAAATTATTTTGGACACACATCGGTAACAATGTTTGCTTTCCTATGTTTTTTCTTTTTATGTTTTTCTTTTTTTAAGTCTTCGGTAGCACTAGTTCCACCCATGACTACGGTTTAAAATACATGCAGGGGGTGCATTAGCTGCTTTACGTGGTTAGGTAGAGTGCCTGATACGATCGCCGTATATAAGTATTTTGCGGATAATACGAGCACCTCTTAACTTTGTTATCTTAATTCACATGCGAATGTGACCATATTTATTTTTAGGTATTGTCTGTCACTAAAAGAATTATTTTATTTCATTTATAAAAACTAATCCACAGAAAAACTTTTGTTACGCCTTAATTGTTCGATTATTTGCCTTGTTTTTAGTGCCTCAGAAATCAAATTCATCTTGGTATAAGATAGGTTTCAAGCCACTCACTGCTCATCGCCAACACCCGAATATGGGTACGATAATTCAAGAAGTGAGGCCTAATATTTTTCTTTAAAATGACCAATCAGCTTCTAATGTTGGACACCTTTGCCCTAAACCGTAGGTATACTTTTATGTATAATATAAAAATATTTCTTCGAGTTTCTTCTTTTACAATAAACTTAAAAGCATTTTTACTATGGCAGGGGGGCATCAAAATTTTAAAATCACCGGCCCTGCTCACAAAATTATATAAATTATATTATAATTGTGACAAGAATCTATTTACACTTTACTTTAAAATTAACTATAGACTCGACCTATGATGGCGCATTACTCTGTAGTTTAAGTTGCTTGTTTTTATGCTTTTTAAATTAAATCGCTTGTGGTGGATGTTATTCACTCTGTGCGGTTCTAGGTAATAGGTAAATATTTTGATATGTCTTGTACTTCATATTAATATAATTAATATTACCTATTGTTTTTAAATGTAATAATTATGTATGTCGAATACAAATATTATATTATTAAATTCTAAAATTTTGGATCAAGAAGCAAAAGGCTACACTTTACAGAATTTCTCCATAGTGCACACTTCAGACAAATGTGCAATGTTACAACTAAATGCCATGTAAACATTTGTCTAGGTCCCGTTTTTTAAATATTTATTAAATCTTCAAACCTTGTTTGTTTTTATCTATTTTGAATAAGTAAAGAAATCACTTTTACTTGAGTTTTAAATATTTGACGTATAAACATGAGGCGTTTTTATTGTTTTATGCTAATCATTTTAAAATGTGCATTTTTTTTAAACTACATTGGTACGCTTATTGACCAACAAAGCCAAGTTCCCCTTTAGAATAACCACAGAAATATTTTGCAATCAGCCTCTCGAATGATATAAATAACAACAAACTTTTCAATCTACTTGGAAGGCATGTCTCTCTGGAGCGGTATTTATAAACCCCAATGGCCCGACAGAATATTTCTTTTTACGGTATACGCGCTTAGTCCAGCACAGGGCTAAATTATTTTATGTTCGAAGTTTTGCCGTTTCTTCATTCAATTTGGAAAACCTGGAAAATCAGGATATATTATCTTAACTTGACAACATTTTGTGATAATACGTTTCCATTTGATGGTAAATAAGATTTTTGTTGTGAAAGTATATCCATATAAAATATCACTATATTTGTTAAATCTTGTATTTTTATAAAAGTTTTTAATACTAAAACATGCAAAATCAATATAATGGCAATAAATTAAGTAAAAAAGAAACATTCAAATCTTATTGAAGTAGTACAGGTTTACTGCGTAATATGTATTTCTTTATCTTTTAATCCATTACTTTGAATTTTGGGGAACAATATTTTGGAGTATTGCTCGGAAGCTGATATATTCTTTTTTTTTGTCAACCAGTATAGTGCTAATAAGAGTGATCATGATAATATCAATGTCTTTGTACAAACTAAAATATTGTTCTTGGGTTTTAACTTTGGACAGTGACAAACATTAAATTCGGATATACTGCATTTAATTTAGTAAAATATACTAACCCGATTTCAAAGTTAACATACCTAAATACATCTTTAGCCAGTTTTTACAAGTTGTTTTCTTAGTTTTGAACGTCAGGTTAAAATATTTAATCGCAGCCTACAGAGTGGTTTGAATAAATATATATTTTTAGAAAATTCAATTCAGTGGTCTCCTTTTTTTAAACACCTAGTATATGTTTTTTTTATTACAACAGGTATCTATAAGTGTAGTCTTTAGAGTTTTTGGAATTTCAGATTCATCTCTTTTTAATTAAAAAATAACTTTAATAAAACTATAATGTTGAAAACATTTCGAAAACAGAAAATCAACACTTCTATAAAATTAGAGTTATAGAAAAACTAAAAACTAGTAACTATTTGACATGGCATCGGAGTACAAGTTATTTCATGTTCTATAAAGAAATTGTTTACTATACTTGCTCAAGGTGTCTTCGTACAGTGATTCACCTAAAGGAAACCTGAGTCCTATGCTCTCCGATCTATATAATATTAAGCATCCACTGTAGGATTACCAAAAATAGCTAAAGCTACCAATGTTATATCATCCACTTTTCTTGTAAGGGGATGATGAATGTTGTCTCTAGATAGATATTGGCATTAGTCCCATGCGGATGGCCACGGGTAAATTGTATACAAATTCTTATATGAGAAGTTCAAGCGAATCGTCGGCATCTTAAACTTACTCCTGTGGGCTGGTACAAAATTTGATTTACCTTTGTTGAGTTTAGATGTCGATTCCTTAAAACAGTTATTTTCAAAACCTATCATTGCAATAACGTCTACCTCCACTCTGGGCAAGTGTATGTGATTTCCCACATACCTTCTTTAGACACGATTTACAGAACGGCTAGATACATTTAAACTTCTCGTCGCGAAAAACCTGCCTAAATCATATCAATATAACCTAGGAAAATAGCATTTTCTAACTGAGACAGATTGAATTAAGCAGTGAATTTTATTATTATTAAATATAAATGTCAAATACTTATTGAAACGTGAAATAATTTCTTAACATTACCTTTAAAATAATTTCCATTGAATATACTAGAAGTCCATTAGATATTAACTTACATATTGTTGATTGAAGGATAATCCTTCTTGTAAAATTTGTTGTATTAGAGAAATAAAAACATTGTTAATTGCTTTATTTGGGTGATTATTTATGTCTTTCAGAACGGACATAGAGTCTGAGCATATAGTAACATTGACTACTCTTGGTTCTACGCACCATTTGAGCACATTCCATATAGCCGCAGCTTCAGCAGGAATTATGGATTTGAGTATAATAAAAAAAATTTATTTTATAGGTGATATATGAAAAGCACTGCTGTCCCTATGAGTTATTTTGATCCGTCAGTTTAAACAAATGTAGATTTTCTGAATAAATTATGTATTGTATTATAAAAGAATTGACTATTGTTTATTCCAAATTAATTTGGGAAAAAGACAGTTTTTTTTTGGTTGTAAGAATAGCTGAGATCGTATATAGTGAATGGAATTATACTTTCGAAAGGTAAATTTATTTGTTTGTAGGTCAGTAGGTCAGAAGTATATTTCCCAAAGGAGGGTATGGATCTGTTAGATTATTGCTAATTTGTATACCGTTAATGTTATTATACCTTTTGTTGATAGATTTAATAATATATGTACAAGATAAAAATTATGGTGATTCTGGGCTTTCTGCCAGCACTACCTCATTGGGGCTAGATTTCATTAAACACATGCATGCATATTCTATTGCTTTAGTCTGAATTCTACCAAGCTTTCCTAAAATGGAATTGCTAGATGATCACACAGCCATAATCTAAGATGGATCATACATTAAATTGCTTCAAAACTGGAATTTTTTCTTAATAAGTTTTACACTTTCGATGTTTGGCATTCTTTGTCGTGTGAAATACACTTCCACTGATTTACTATATGATATAGAGAAGGCCGTGACCAGGATACGAACCTGGATTAGCACGGACACAACTTAAGGTCCTAATCACTAGACGATCACAGCCAATACCAATATATATATATATATATATATATATATATATATATATATATATATATATATATATATATATATATATATATATATATATATATATATATATATATATATATATATATATATATATATATATATATATATATATATATATATATATATATATATATATATATATATATATATATATATATATATATATATATATATATATATATATATATATATATATATATATATATATATATATATATATATATATATATATATATATATATATATATATATATATATATATATATATATATATATATATATATATATATATATATATATATATATATATATATATATATATAGTATATATAATTTTCTTGGGTATAGGTCCGAAAAAAGAAAGTAATTGTGACTGAGGTTTTGGTAGTGTCACATATATTGTCAGTGTCTGCCCAATATAAACACCATCACAATCCTTGCATGGGCAGACACAACAATAACTACAGTCCAGATTACATGGCCACAAGTACGATAAGAAAAACCAAACTGCATTATCTAAACACGCACAACAAAATAATCATACTTTCGATTTTGACCGAACAAAGATTTTAAAAACTGAGTTACATAAAAAGAAAAGAGAAATCTATGAGTCAATAGAAATAAAAAAAAAAAACAAACATGCCATAAATGACAAAAAGGACATAGATGTGTTAAATAAAATCTATTTCGGTATAATATAACTAAAGTAAATACTGCCCCTCCCTTCCATACCAACGATGGGTTATTTTCTTTAAAAATAATAAAATCCAAATCAGTGTGATATCGCCCAAGAGCGAGCAGCAAACGATATGTTGTTGTCGTCTTTTTTGTTATTTTCGTATGTTCGTAAAAATAAGTGAAATTTGTTCTTTATTAAGATTTTAATTTTAAATTGATTAATTACGTTTCATGGTAAGTTAAAAGTGATAGGTTTTTATTGTGAAATGTAGGGTATGTTTTTGGGTTTAGGATAAAAATTTTTTGAGAAAGGCAAGGGTGTTCCTGCCGAAACGTCAAAAATGATATTTTTTTAAAATTGACAATATATGTGACACTACCAAAACCTCAGTCACAATTACTTTCTTTTTTCGGACCTATACCCAAGAAAATTATATATACTAACAATATAAAAGTAAGGTCAAAAAAATCTTTAAAAATCAATATATATATATATATATATATATATATATATATATATATATATATATATATATATAATTTAACATTTCCCGTGTATTTCTTTAAAAACTGGATACGCTGACTTGCTATATGTGGCAACTCGCATAAAAATCTTCGATTACAGTCCTTTTTATATCTAAAACCCAACATTTTTATTAATTTTGACAACGATTTTAGTCCAATTTCCATTATGCCTCGATTTTTTTAAAGCTTCTTTTAAAACTTGAAGGGTTATATTAGTTTTTGATGTGTATAAATCGTAAACTGCATTATGAATATCCATTTTTGCATTGTAACTTAAGTCTTGTGTCCTTGGCTTTTTTCGTGTACATTTATTAATCTTCTTTGGTAGTAAATTATGCTTTTTTCACGCACAATTTTCTGCACAGTCCTTATACCAATTCCCAGAGCTTTTGCTTCTGTCTCCTGGACATTGGCCGGTGAATTTTCATTTTCGTAATATTTTGTTAGATTTAATACCATTTTTTTCGCTTGTGGATGCAAAAAAACCTGAAAATTGTTTTCTATTACTCATTTTGTCACTGACTTCTCAATCTGACTTTGAAGTGACATCGCTCAAAGATTTTTGCAACTGCTGGTATTCATATGTTAGTCCTCTTTTTTCATATGAAAATATCATAGGTCTATCTAATTCATCTTCGGGATTTTATGCGGAGGATATGATTACACGTAATAAAAGAAAAACAAACCTAAAAAGTTTGTCGTTGATAAATCGTATGACCCGCACGATAACACTGTTTTTGACTATACTTATTTTGTTTTATACAATGATATATGGTTGGCAGTTGCTCAGTTGGCGTCTGTTTGTAAGAAATTTTTAGTTTAGTCCACAAATGCGTAAAACATGTTTGAAAAACACTTTTCACATTCATGAAACTTTTGACTCTAGTCTAGGTGTCGTGCCACCAAACTGCCACAATCGTGTGAAAATAGTTGTGTTCAAAGCTTTGTATACAACTTACTATTTTTGGTAACTTTACTTATTTTTTATTGTTATGAATTCCCAATGCAAAGATCATGAGCACTTATGATATTTAAATAATACAATGGTTTTCATTCGAAAGTGGATTTATAATAAATTGACCTATTAATATATTTGAAAATTGTTGCTATCGTGGCCAAATTGCTTGTACTATTGTACAAGCAATTTGCAAGCAAAGATCTCTTTTCTTATTGATATGAAAACGATTAAGAAACACACAAATTGCAAAATCATTCGAAAATCACTAATTTCACATACAGTAGGAAATCATTTCCCATAGCTCAAATTGATTCATCATTTTTTCTTTTACGTCAATATTATTATGTGGTTGATAGTTGTCGTTACTATTCGTTCGTATCCCACCAGTCTATGGGAACTCAAATGTAAAGATGAAATCAATAACGAGGTAGTTCTGACTAAGAACCCTAGACAAAGCGCTGCCCGTCGACGAAGAGGCACGAAACTAAACGAACACATCATATGACTGGGATGAGGGAGAGCAACCAAAACTAACGCCACCATCCATTTAGTTTAACTTTGACGTCAAATGCTGTTTCGTTTGTGTATGTGGTGTTTTGTGTTTTCTCGTTGTGTTTTGTCAGCAAAATGGTTTTTAAATTCTGGAACAGTTAATTTGAAGAATAAACCTATGGACAAGGTTCGCAAGTCGTATCGCGTCTGTGATGTACATTTTTCAGTTGCTGCCTGCTATGTAGGATCTAGATACAAGTCGACTATAAAATAAGATTCCATCCCATTATTACCCATGGAGATAGCTGCAGAAAAAGGTTAAATATAAAGAAGTAAATGTCTTTTATCTATGTAGCCTACTTTTCAAGGTCAACAGGTCAAAAATATTTAATAGTTATTTATGTACCAAAGGTATTAGACCGAGGGTTCGTACGTCTATCAATAACTGCGGTGCATACAAACCTTTATGTCATACTAGTTTATTATTATATCCACAATATAAATATTTTAAAAAATCTGAAAATTCAATTTGATTTTAACATTTTCATTTTATCATAGTAGAGACTATCGTTGATAAGGAAAAGCTGTCACACTTAAAAAGTCAAAATGTAGGAAAATTTCTGACTAAATTGCAAAAAAGCAGAATAAGCAACCCAAAACTTGCTACCGAAAAAATCAAGAGACGCCTACGACATAAAATATGACAAATTACTAAACTAGATGGCAGAAAACTGTATAGAACAAATTAATGAAACTGTGCTGCTTGGATACTTCGGCGATCTCCCTCAAGGGTCAAAAAGATACCAGCCCAAAAGTCTAAAGTTCTGTCTACAGAAGATGTTTTAAAATTTATTAATGAGGCACCGACTGTGCATTAATATTTGGTATATTTGGTGGATGTCGACGACAAGAAATTGTACATTGTTGTTACTCACGTAGAAAATAGAAAATCAGTTTTCGTTGTAAACGTAACAGAGTTAAAAATAGATAAAAGGCGCGTTTTTTTTTCATAAATTCATGAAATGAACATTTTTAAACTAATAAGAAACTACATGTCTTTACAGTCACATGGTTGTTCAGAAAAAAAAATTTCTTACCTTCAGACAAGGTCGCTGTACTGTAACAACCAGTTGGAAGAATACATTTGGAAAAATCGCGTTCATGATTGGGAAATAACTGGTTTTGAGCGATCCTAAAAAGTATATGGGTCACTGTCTCGGTCCAACATCGGCAACTCTTTTTGCAGAGGCTGGAGCAAGTATCACCACGTTAAAGCCCCATGGCGGATGGAAGAGTACGTCATTAGCTGAAGGATATTTGTTGCAGGCAACCTAACTATCATCGGATCCTTCCAGAATTACAAGTTTTTATTTAAATTTCTCTTTAGTTTCATATGTTTCAATTTTATTAATAAAGGTTATTAATTAGTTAATCAAAAACTGTATGTGTATGCACTTTATGCCCACACGGACATAAAATACACTATATGTAGTTGGTAACTAAGCTGTAAAAACACAATAATGAACTAGTACGTCAGAAAATATTTTTATGTCGTTTAAAGTTAACCTTATCTTGTAAAAATGGAGAGTAACAGATACAGTTGTAGAAAAAGTACACTGCATAATACGTTTAGAAATCATTTTCCAAGACTTGTTATACAATAAACTACTTTAAGCTGTCGTTCTTTTATAATAAAGCTTTTTGCATTTTTTGTATTACATGGTATTACAATAATTAGACTAAACATTACGTTCGATATCTGAAGCCCCAGGATATTTTATTACTAGATAAAAAAATGAGATCTTTTATGCGTCTTCCTAATATTTTATTGGTTGAGACAGTTGAATTTTGAGACTAGGCGGAACTTATGTGTTCTAATCTCAACACACACACTTCATTCAAAGTGTTCAGATCAGTTAAATTTCATGGGTCGGTCTGACTTTTTGCGCCAGTCTAGCGTTTTCGGTATTTCGGACCACAAGAAATTTCGGCCCATGCAAATTACCTGAGTTGCTTGGAACTATACTAATGATTCGATTATATCAGTCTAGACAGTCTATATACATGTTTAGTAAAAAAGAAGCAGAATATACGTGGGTTAATCTGGGTAACCAACTGTAATATAAGTATGGGAGCCCTTAGTAATAATTATTAGTTTCAAAGAATTTTTCTAAAATTTTAACCGATAAAAATAAGTAAAAGAGTTCATATAAATCATATAAATGTGGGTCTTAAAATGCCTCGTTTCGGAGATACAGGGTGTTGAAATCTCGAAAAAAAATCGTTTTTTTTTTGTATTTCGTAATAAAGTTTTTTAGATTTCGAAATGAGAGGCACCGAGACGAAATTTTAAACATTTTCGATGAAAATAACCGCTTAAGTTCCCGTAATGCTGTTAGAGTGTTACGTACGCGAAACGTTATTGTTCCAAAATCAAAATATTAAGTACACTTCGTAAAAATGGAAAAGGCCTTATCATTTACAGCCTGTCCAACATTTATTACCAGAAGATGGTCCAAGACCGATAAACTTTTGCAATTGAATTCTAAAGCCAGTTGATGCAGACAGCACATTTTTAAATAAAATTATATGGACCGATGGAGTAACGTTTATGAGATGAGGTGTAGTAAAGTTTCATAACTTACATGTTTGGTCGCATGAAAATCCACATCAAATTAGGCCTCGCTCATTTCAAAATAAGTTCAGTGTTAATGTGTGGTTGGGAATCCCAGACAATCATCTTTGTGGTCCTCATTTTCTACCTCCCTGGCTTAACTCTCAACTATTTTTACATTTTCTGGAAAATAACCTAACATTGTGTAACATTGCGATGGACGTTAACAAAAACTTGGGCATCGGGGCGTCTTCTATTAGAAAACTTTATTCCATACTCTCTTGCCGCTTCTTCACCGTTTCCATTACAAAAACCGTAAATAAAATTAATATCGGCGTATTCATTATTTTTAAAGAGGTTTGGCATTTTCACTGACTTTCATAAGTACCCATACTAAATAGCAAATTACAGCTATTGCATATTACTTTTTAAAACATGGATCCAAACGTCAAAATTTGAAAACAAATTGCAAGACATGGCCAACTCTTCGAAATAATCGGCATCAAATAAGAGCGACAATTAATTCGTTGCGCCAAAGTTGTAAATGCGTAGACGTTAACGGTATGCATTTGGAACATCCTTATAGTGTTTTAATATTGTTTTAATTATTATCACTATTATTCATTTTAGTGGTTACTAACATTATTATTTGTTGTAAATAAGACATAACCTGGAATTGTTGTGTGAAAACCCTGTAATGTACTACCTGTTGGTTTATTTAATATCATTATAATTAATTTTTTGTTGCTAGTAACATTGTGTCTAGAAACGACCAAAACATGACGCTATGTTTGTTTAATGGCCAAGGAGCCATCTGCTACTATCGGTATTAAAACCGAAATGCCCAAACTCTAAAACAAACAAGATGTCTTGTCGTTCAACTTTGAAAGTCGACGAGAGAAATAGGTAACCAATGGCGTCATCTATAGGTACTATGGTGCAGTTAAATATTTCTAGATGCGACCTACTTTGGAGCTCAAGACGACACATCTGTGCAAAAATACAAGAGAAACCGAAATATCAATTTCTGTGCGATTCTTGACTCTTAAACAAACATAGTGTCAAATTTTGGTCGTTTCTAGACACAATGGTGAAGGAGTAAATTTCCTTAACGTTAGTTGTTTTGTTTCGTATAACTTTTTACGAACCGCACAGAAATTGATATTTCTGTTTCTCTTCTATTTCTGCACAGATGTGTCGTCTTGTGCTCCAAAGTAGGACGCATCTAAAGCGATTTAGTTGCACCATAGTATCTACAGATGGCACCACTGGTTGCCTATTTCCCTCGTCGACTTTTAAAGTCGAACGACATGACACGTTGTTTGTTTTAAGGCTTGGTTATATCGGTTTTCATACCGATACCCCCCAAGGAAACTGCCTGATGAGCCTTGCCGGGGCGGATACCACGGTAGCAGATGTCTCCTTGGCCCTTAAACAAACATAGGGTCATGTTTGGTCGCTTCTCGACACAATGGTGAAGGAGTAAACTTCCTCTCTGTTTCTCTTCTATGTTTGCATAGTTGTGTCGCCTTGTGCTCCAGATGTATATATATATATATATATATATATATATATATATATATATATATATATATATATATATATATATATATATATATATATATATATATATATATATATATATATATATATATATATATATATATATATATATATATATATATATATATATATATATTTTTAGTAGGGATTTGGAATGCATATCTGAGCACGCCCAGGGGAGTGTAGGTGTTCTGTTACCCTGGAAGTGTTGGACTCCGGTCATGGCCGACCAACTAAACTTTCCCTACTCCACAGAGACAACATGATGGAACCACCCATGAGTATTACTTCATCATATTGCCGCGCCATGTTTTATCTTACTCGTCTATATTCTTCCTTTTCTTTTTTTGACAAGATACAGGTTGCCATATGGGTCACACTTTTCCATGCTTCTTCGGGACGTAGCATTAGTTGCACAATATTGTTCGGCGTCAACTGGTTACCCACTTCAAGTTCAGTTTTCATTTACTCTTCCGCCCATCTCGGGCAAATAAAGAAGGAGTGTTCTACACTATCCTCTGCGTTCTCGCAGTAAAGACAAGATGGTGTCTTCCTTATCTTAAAACGATGAAAGTATGTCATAAAATATCCATGTCCAGTCAACATGAGTCAGGTAATAATTTAGGGAGCCATGCTTTCTTTTATACGACGGCAGTATATTTGGAATTAATGTTTTTGTGCTGCCACTATTACTGATTATATTGGACCATCACCGTTGCCCATTCGCCAAAGAAACCTTTCGGTTAGTCATCCTAACCGTCTTTTCTTTTCCATATGTCCTCTTTCTTTCTTGTACCTGCATTCTGCCAGTAAGGGAACGACATCGGTTGATACTCTTCTAAATGCGCTGCAGATTCTGATAGTTAGGTTTCTCTGAATCTTGTTGTGTACTTTTTGTATCTTAGTACATCAGACCAAGAAGAGGCTGCATACAACATGACGGAATGTTGTCACTGTACTTATTAGTCTTCGCTTGCTTGACATTGGACCATCTATCCTTGGCATTAGTCGGCTTAGTGCCATGGCACTAATGCCAAGGCAGATGCTTCAGTTTTTTTGCATGTATTTACAATTTATAGTTTCATAGTAGATCCGTGGTCGATAAAAACTCCCAAGTATTTTATTTCTAGTTTTGTGGTAATAGGTTAACGATTCCTCAGTTTTACCAGTCGCTACTATGGCAAGATCGTCCGTATAGCCAACAACAATTTTGATATTTTCTGGCAATTCCAAGCGTAACACTTTGTCGTATTATACGTTCCAGAAAAACGGACCCAGGACAGATCCTTGTGGTACGCCGCAGGAAATTGTCATACTTTGACAGTCTCCCACCAACAGTTCTCGATCTTCAAAGTAACTTGTTATCATTCGTATATATATATATATATATATATATATATATATATATATATATATATATGTATTTATGTGTATATGTATGTGTATATATATATATATATATTATATCTGTATATATATATATAATAAATTTGGATAATTGAATTGTTACAAAACCCCCTAATCCAGAAAACTCTCGGAAAGGTAATGTTTGCCGTATGTTAAAATATGTAGTCGATTTATTTAACAAGGTAAAGTATTGTAAACGTAATGTAAGTTAACGCGAAGAAAAATAGACTCCAACTGAAATAAATAGAGCAAAATAAACTGTGCAAATTTTCGGAAGGCGACGCTTGAAGAAATGCGGCTCGTGTTATTTGTCTGGGAAACAAAGAAGTAACAAGTGATCCTTCAACACGTACAGGTATAATTTAATCCGAGAAAGTTTTTCTCGGATGAAACTTAATAAATTACAAGTCCGGAGGCCATTTTTTTGTAGAAAAATTAAGAGATATTTCTTAATATAAAATTCTTGATAAATTTTATCTAAGTCATCTCAATTTACAAAAATATAGTATTATAACTTATTTTTAGCAGTCCAAACTATCATAATACACCATCAAAATGTCACAATAAAATGTTGTTTTCAAGAATGAACAATAAAAAATTAATTGACCTTGAAAAAGACTGGAACAAGAAGGAAAACGTGGAGCTAAGTTACAAAATATGGCTATTAAACCAACAAACTACACAAAAGATGTAAAGAAAGTTTAGTAAAAATTATGTTTTAGAGGATATAAATTAACAAGATGTAAATTAAATCACACTTAACATTTGGAGGGTGATTTAACTCACTCATAGAAATCAGAAAAACAGGAGCCTACATATTGTACATTTCGTTAGATGTTTAAAGTAACTTTCTTATTCTGTTCCGTAGAATTCTGGTCTCTTAAATTGTATTAACATTTTGCATTGTTTAGAAGTTGACTGGCACCTAGGAAATTAAAAGATATATACATTTCTTCAAAAATATTTTAGAGACAAAACCTTAAATTAGAGGGGGCTCCCGCCAATCAAAACACAGGTTGTTCAATGTGCTACCTATTGATTCATAATTTATTTCGACGGAGTATAAACAAGTCTTGTTGAATGTTTAGTGTGAGCTTCATGGCACAGCGTTAAGATTCTCGGCTTTGGAGTCAAAGCATGTGTGTTCTGATCGCTGTTCAGGTGGATGACTTTTTTCATTGATTAACAAAACTTATAATTAATAAAAATTCGGTTTAGGTTAGGATCGATTAGATCTGCTGTAAAGAAAGAGCGCGTTAGCGCGCCAACGAAATCCTGAGTTTATATTAAAAACAAGGATTTTTTTAATAAAACCTATACTGTTAGTTTGATCTGTTCCGAGGTTATTTGGTTAGCTCAGAGTCTCGTCGATGAAACCATCATTAAATCCATAAAATCACACCTCAAAATATCGAAAATCCGATTTAAAACACGCGCGCACTCTAAAAAAGAGCATACCTACATACAAGAAAACATTCTTATAAGGTTATATCTTTAAAAGGTCTAAACAAAGCACCCCGTACTAATTGGAGTTAATCTGTAGTTAATATTCTCCCACTTACATCTTCTGCCAAATTAAAAATCTGAAAATAGTCAACGCGTTTGGAGAACAAATTTGAAATAGTTCTACCAGAAATGATTATTTTTTAATGCTGCAATCATTAAAATAGGTGGCAACAATGCGCAGACAACAGTGAAATTTAAGTTTAAATAAATTATATTAACAGTTGTAAATAATTATATAATTGCAGATTCACCTATAAAAGTAAAGGCAAATATATATTTGTAAATATTTTTAATAGGATTTATGTTAGAGAATATTTTAATTTTTAAATAGATAGACACAAAATCAGCTACCTTTCAATAAAACTAAATGGAATTAATTGTGAAATTCCTAATAATCCAGTCTAAGCAAATTAAACATATGTCGCGTCAGTGTGCCAGACCAAAACCACAAAAGCAAAATCAATAAAAACAACTGACTGAAGTCAAATCCAAACAGTGAATGATAATATTATTCTGAGGAGCAATTAACAGCTAGCAGCGGTCGTTTATGAGAACCGTTAGACTTCGCCGACCGTGAGGTGCAGCGTAATTTCTCAATTTACTTTTAAAGTATCTTGAAGAAAAATTGATATTCATATTTAAGTATTTTTGAGTAAAGTAGTAGAAAGCACTAATGAATTATTCCAAATTCAATTTAAAAAAAAATGTAGTTATGACAAAACTTTTCATCGCCTCCTCTTACGATTCATTTTCATCTAACTTTCCTCCAACACCATAAATTTAATATTTTCTATTTCATGCAAAAAATATAATACGTATTCGGGTATAGAGCTTTAATTGAAAAAAATCCAAATTCCAAGTGAGATCTGCTAGCGAAACCGCAGAAAAATTGCTTTGTGTTTAAATACATCGATAATTTTTGTGGACAAAATGGACATACTGCAAAATATGTGCACGTTCTTCTCTAATATAATATATTCATAACAGTTATCACAAGATGACACATTTAACAGGCTATTATGTGCTGGAGCAAAAAGAATTATATATGTTGAAATTAGCTGAGGATACCTTGCTTAATTAAGAAACAACTGGGAGGTTTGAATAGCGACGGAACAAGTCAGAATAGAAATTTGCATGTAGTTGTTCTAATTAGTAACTTCTGGATGTTAGACCAATTGTGTTAAGTGTCGTGAACTAAATTAGCTTCTTCAGATAATAAATTGAAGCATATACCTAGTGCAGTAATAATTTTTTGTTGTACATTTTACGAAACTATTAAATATGGACATTTTAATGCAAATCTAAAAATTTTAGAATTTAATAAGGCAACTAAACTATTCCGCTTAAGGAAGTAAATTGAAACAATTGCTTGTATTAACAACATGTCTTTTCTATGACAATTGAGAAAGTTCTGATTGGTCTTGTTCTAAAATCTAAAATTAATCTATAATTCTATCTAGCGTTTTAAATTTTAGAGATTTATTTTTAATTCTTTCTAATTTTTTCAATTTTCAGATTTTGTGCTTTTCGCGATATATTTAATGCAAGAAACATCTCATGTCTACTATCAGGTGGGTTCCATTTATACCCATCCTGTTTTTCATAGTACCGTGGAGGATAGGTTGCTAGACGCAAATCACTTACGTTTCATTGTGCCCATTGTATATCTTCCTTGCAAACATCGCTATACCTGAGCACGGCCGACTCCAGATCAGGCAAAGAAGAACAATCTGGCAACAGCGCGGAGGGGTCATCACATGGGACCACGGTCTTTTTCGCGCGGCGATGTTTTTACGGCCTTCTTATGGGCAAAATATGTTTAATAATTTTCGAAAGCAGTAATATTAATATATAAAGGGTTTTTAATTATTTATGTCTTTTTATTCATTAAATATAAGTAGTTATTGACTGAAAAACGTATATTTATAAAATATGAAATTAGTAATTTTTTCTTATAACAGATACCTTACCTACTAGGTAACTTAATTTGGTACTTACCTGGATAGGTTCATGATAAAACTATAAAAATGCATGCCATGATAAAAAAACATCTTGACGTGTATACTCAGCATGCTCTACTCGCCAAGTTATCCCACCACCATATGGCTGTCATTTGTACATCTATAAAACTTAGTTTGTGTTAGCATTTTTATTTACTAAAAGTGCACTTTTCTGCACGCATTTTAACTTCGTTTTAAAATTTCTTCTTTGGCGGGGGGTGGAACTCGATAACCGTTACTGAAGGGTATTGGATTTGGAAAAATCGAGGAAAATACGAGGAAAAATTTCAAACCACATCGAGTAAAAAACATATAAGAAAACCAAGTCTCATTACTGGGAATTTAAAATTTACCATGTCAGATGTCAAATGTTTATCTGAGGTAGCAAGTAATGGCAATACTGCCACCGATAATTGCAAATTCACCATCAAGTCATGATGGCGCCTATAGAAAACAAATAGAGAATGGGAATCGTAACAATTTCACGTCGGGTAAACTCACGGACGTTGCAACAGTAGGCAGCATCAAAACCGAGGTTATGTTAAAGAGACAAATTAAAAATCTGCTCAAAAAATCTAGTGTTGTCAGAGTAGAGGCTTTTCCTAGGATTTGAGGGTTTTCAAACTATTCAAGAGAAATTTCGGGGAAAAAAGTTGTCAGGGGTTATTATCCTAGCCGTTTTTACGTGAAAATACGATTTCATTGATCAGAAATAACATGCATACGAAATTTTAAAAATAAGTTCATTTATTCATTTACTATTTATCGTCTTATTTAAACTCACAGGAGAAACTTGCAATGTTAGAGGGATATACAGAGGATACATGGAGAAGCGCTCAAGTGACCCAGCAACACTGAAATGACAACATTTAATTGCGCCAAACGGATTTTGAGCCGCCACACAGACGGGCAAAATTGAAAAAACCTGGCCAAAACTTAAACGATGATATGTAGTAATAAAATTTCCTTAATGTGTTTATGGAGAAATAATATTGTATAAACTAATTAACATATTTGTCAATTGGCTACTAATCTGGTGGAAAATTTAATAATATAATAAATAAATACTTGACAAAAACATAATTATGTGTATAAAACCGAATTTAAATTGTTTTAAAAAATACTGCCTACATTTTACTGTTTTTATATTATTTAAAGTCACCAACGGCGTAAAATTAATAATTAATAAACTAATAACAGCATCATTTATTCTCAGAAATAATGTCGCATAACTAATTATTGTTTTTAATCCCCGGACCCGGAGTCTGAGTCACTTGAGCTATTAATTTCTGAGTCTTCATTAGTAGTATTAGTGGCAGATCCCTCTGGACGGGGGCTAATAATAAATCTAAGACTTCTTTTTCGAATGACTTGGACTTTCGCCTTGGAAGTTTTCGCATGCTTAATATGACTGGATCAGACGATATAAGCAGTCTCCAAGTTTTGTTGCCTTGAACACTTTCGGGAAAACCCTTCTCTATACTTCTTAATGTCTTTATTTAATGCCTCCTGGGCCTCGTCAGATAATTGTCCTATAGGCAATAAAAAAGATTCAATAATATCTGACGAGTTAATTAAAATTTTGTGGACCGTATTAGGCATGTTGTATCAAGGATATTTTTGTACAAGTATCCTAGCTGTTGTTAAAGCATAATCTTTAAATTTTTGTATATTTATACGGTATCCACTAGATATAGTTTGCAAAAATATTATTATTATCAGTGGTATGATAGCTCAATTGGTTAGGGCGATGCGCTAGACACGCAGAGGTGCGGGTTCGATTCCCGCTCGTACCATAACTTTTGCTACTGATCATATTTTTCTAAAAAAAATCACTATTTTCACAGTTTAACAAACTGATTAAAATACTTCTACTTAACATCTATGTTGTTGAAAGACTTGGAAGAAGCCCCACATATATAACACTTTTTCGTGGATGTCGTAGATGAAGCAGTCCTTGTGCCTACACTAATGGAAGTAGGTGTAAGGTTTTCTATTTCATTCTGCATGGTATTTATTTCTTGAAGTGTTAAATCAGTGGTCTCATGTATAAATTGAATTCTGATTGGACGAAAAGCGGGGTGAGCCTGGACGTGGATTTTGCCAAACTATTTTGTTTGTAGATTTATTTGGATCGTCGCATGTTAATAGAAGTGGCACAAAGGATGTTAAAAATATACTGGCATCCGAACGTTCATCGCTGTCAAAATTTTGCTTGTATTGGCTATACCTAAGTGTCAAACAAGCAAGTTGAGGTTCTGTTAATGTTTCCAATACATCTTTTTGCACCTCCACTATACGATGGGCAGTATGGTTTAGTAAGGCTTGTAATTTTACTTCAGCTTTTTGCCCCGTGATTGTAACTGCATCCCGATTTGGGTAACAGCGCCCCTTGGCCTCCTGAATCTTCTTATACGATGGAAAACGTTTTTTATCTTCACTCCTTATGATCTGATATTGGTGTCTATTTGCTTTAACAAATACTGACAATGCTTTATCACCAGATAGCTGATCAACTTTTTCAGCTCTCTCTTTATATGCCTTTCTATAGTTCTGGGCCCTTTTTGGGGTTGAAAATTGTACATCTTTTATAACAGCTGCAGCATCTATACTTCCTTCAGCGCGCAGACTCATTTGAGCAGCATACACAGGCTCTGAGGAACTCATTGTTGATCCAACATATTCGGTTTGTCTTCGTTTTGTTCGTTCGCTACTAGTCTGGAAATTAACAGCAGGGCGACCATCTAAACTCGCTGTAGGTGATTGCACAAAAAAATGAAATTTTAAATTTGTTTCCAACCAAGTTTTGTTTTGGGCAAAATATCTTTCTTGTATTGGGCAGTCTTATATTTTAATTTAAAATCAGAAAGAAAATGTGCAAGCTTTTGTTTAATTACATTAGATAATACTTCAGGGTTATTAGTTAGATCTTTTACATACGAATGCAAATATTCGCAATTAGCTTCAATTTTTGTTGAATTGCATGTCAGTATTACTTCAGAAAGCGTTCTCATACTTAAAACAACATTTTCATCCGGATCTACGTCCCTTGATCCTGAAATAAATAAAAATAATTAGCCCTAAACGATTTGAAAGCGATAAATTGGGGAAAATTCCAAGTGACACAAAACAAAGTTGATTAAGTTATCTCAAAAAGGCAGACAAAAGCGGAAAATATTTTTTCTCTATTTACTATTTAAAGTATTCAGCTACACAACTTTCCAGAAAGTTAAGCCCGGAAGATCCCGGAAGTTTACTAAAATATTAACAATAAAATTAAAACTATAATTTTGCACTACTCCAGAAAATTATTTCTGTATAAAATACACATAATTAAAAAATATTATTATTTTATATAAATAGTATAGCTAAAGGTACTACTTACCACCAGGAGTACAATCCATTTTACTTTGAGCACTAGAATGTCTACAATATGTACACAAAAACAGCCAATATTTTTTCGCAAAAACACTTACGCGAACAACATTTAACATTCAACTATTGTCACCGTATTCAACGAAGAGCGCCATCTACGGAATTTCTAATTTTAAAAAGCCCAATGATCTATTAAAGCCCCTAGACGCGTAAAAGTGTGAAATGGCAATCTTCCCGAATTGGGGTTCTGGCCAGCTTTTTGAAATTTTGCCCGTCTGTGCGCCACGAAAGGGGGAGGATTGTGAAAACCAGGCCATTTTCATGTCTACTCCAACCACGCTCAAGCTGTTAATGATTTGATAGGAACATAGAGAATTTTCATTTTAAGGGTTATTACAATTTAATTATACAACTGCTTATGTTTTTCTGTTGCCTCAGAATGTACCATCCTCTTCTAGACATTGTTGTCTTTTGTGAATAAATATATCCCTGCACGGTGTGGTTAGATACAATTTTAAGAAGGTAAAATATGGAGGTTTTTATTTTTATTCGCTAGTGTTTAAATAGGTTAAGCTTCATAGTACTAAAGTTATTACCACAATAGTACACAAGTAGGCAAGGTTATGAAATTATTTATGAACCTATAAAGGTGTTTATACCAAAAATTTGCAGTAAAAAATCTAATTCTGCAATCTAGTTATTACCTCAGTTGATACGGAAAGTAACAGCAAACAAAATAGAATATTAAAAATTTAAGATAACAAATAGTTAATTAAATCATGACAATTTTAGCAAAATACGCTTGGAGTGTAAGAAGTTATTATAAAAATGTTATACGAGTTATGTATTAAATTTTGAAAGAGGGATTATGAATGGCGCAGATCCAATTTGGAGTTTTGTCCGTAACTGGACTGGTGGGAGAGGTACCTTGCTCCAGTCAGTTTTTTTAGGTAAATAGCATGCTGAGGGCGAAGGGCAGAGAGTCGATCTTTTTGCTTCTCATCTCAACTCTGTGTATGAGAAGTTTTCTAGGACTAATGGTGTTAAATTATTAAATGTACTGGTATCACTTAATGTTAGAAAGGAGGCCCTTGCCATTTATCTTTAATTTTTTTTTTATTTTTTATTTCTGCTTAATGGTATCTTTCCCGAAGTATGAAAACATTTTTACGTAACTCCCATTTTCAAAGTTGGAAACAGTTCAGATGCCAATAATTATAGGCCAGTATGTGTACATTCTGCTATCCCAAAAGTTCGGAGAAAATGGTTTTGCCAGTAATGGAGAGTATTCAAAAATGTACTAAGTGAATACCAACATGATTTTGAAACGGTCATACAACAGTTACGAATCTGTTTCCATATGCGAACTTTATATCTACTGGATTAGATGAGGGCTGTAAGGTGCAATCTAAACTGATTTCAGAAAGACCTTCGACCTTCTAGACCAGAGCATTTTTTTGTATATGTGGTGGTCTTCTTACTTTCAAGGCCGTTCGCTCTAGGTGAAAGTACAGGGATATCTGTCTAGAAGGATGGATTTTATCGTGTGTACCTTAGAAATCCGACTTAGGACTTAAATTATTTCTGCTTTTTGGGCATAATACTGGTAGATATTTTAGATCCCAATATTTGCTTTTTGAAGATAACTTAAAGGTATTTAGACATATAGGATCAGACTATGCTTGTGTGCTCCCGCAAAGTCACGTCGACAGTTTGCTGCCATGGTGTGTAGAAAATAATTTGACTCTGAATTTTGCAAAGTCTTCCTGTAAGATTTTTTCACGCAATAAAAATGCTCCTAAATATTCCTCTAAAATGGAGGACATTAATTTGCCAAATATAGGTGTGATAAAGGATTTAAAGGTTACTTACAATAATGCATTGCGCTTCACTGGTCATTACCACAATATCATTGGAAGGGGAAATGAGGTTGAGGTTTTGGGTTGTATGGTAACTGTAACAGTTTATTTTAAGATCCATTTTAGAATATTATGGATCAATAATTCATACTTTTATATACACAAACACAGAATTAAGTCGGTTCAGGGCAGGTTTTTGAGGTACCTCAAATTGAGAATGGAGCAGAGAGGGCAAAGAGCAATGGAGTATTTTCCAGGTGAGTCAGTATTTTAATTTAAACACTTTAAAAAATCATAGAAAATACCTGGGTATGTGCTTTATTTCTAAAATTATGGAAAACTTGTATGTTCCATCTAGAGAATTTAGACAAGCATCTATATTGCCTTCCCTGTTCTGTAAAACGTACAATACGCAGAATATACCCCTGAATAGTCTGGTTTCTTATGTGAACAAATATAATCAAATTATTGATTTCATCGGCATTTCATCGAATTTTAATCTAAATTGAGATCTCTATTAATATTAGAAGTATGTAATATATTTTGTAATAGTTAGATGTTAGATCTGTGGTTTCTGTTTGTTATTATAAATAACATCCTTAAATTTTAGGATGGGTCAAAAGGTAATAGGATAGTTCCTATGAAAGATTTTTAGTTAAGTTTTTTCACCAATAGCATGAAACCAGTGCTACCTCAAATATTCATCATTGTGTAGGCTACAAATGTTTATGTCCGGTTTTATAAATTTGAGTTACCTCTATTTCCATAATTAACCCAAAATAACAACAGGTCAAAAATCTTGTACAAGTTTCTGGTGAAACTTCAGTCTGTAAAACAGGCATTAGAAGTGACAAAACAATTTGTTCAAACAAATGTTGTGTATTATCTATATAAATAAATTAATCTTTATCAAACAGACATAGAAATGTTTAAACACACAAAGTCTAAAATTAAAAGATTAAACGAACTTACCGAAGTGAAGTTTAATTTTAATTAAATGACCGCCTCTCCCGAATAGATCACTGTGTAGTTTACTCTTTTTCCGCTAGGTGTCGCCACGCATTTTAAAGCTGAAAAAAATCTGCGCATAGCACATTCATATTAACGTCATTATCATTGGCTTTATATAGGAAAGACCCGCAACTTACTGTAAAATACTACTCATATGGCCAAGGCGCTAAAAGTAAGCACGTGTCGGCGCTTAACTTCGGTGGCTTCTGATTGGCCGACCATTGTCATAGCGACAGAAAGTTACAGGCGCCGCGCCGGGGAGACCATGCGCGCTGCCTTGTTGCCAATTTATACAAAATCTCTTAAAATAAAGAATTGTATATTCCTCTCTTCGTGTAATGTAGGGATTCACGAGTTTTTATTTAACTCCACGATTTCGTGTCTAAATAACTGTCTAAAAATAAAATTTTGTAAGTCGATTTTGATACACATTCCAATTTTTGGATTAAGCTGAAATTTTAAATACATAACTCCGGCCATAATTATGAATACATAATATAAAATAATACATCTAGAGGATATTCAGCATGACCAAAAAAATAAAAACCTCGATTTTCAAAATCATATCTTATAAGCACACAATATTGATAAAATATTGCACGGTGCGTCTTACTGGGGCCTGACTGGATTATATTATTTTTTAAATATTTATATAGTTATTACCTTCTTAAATTATAAAAGCTTGTCACAAGAAATGTATCCATATTTATTTCATCAGACGTAGTATAACGCATATATATTTCGCGGGAAGTTTATTGCATTGTTAATTAGTATACTGATAAAATGGTGTGATCGAATCAAACTATCAAACCAGAATAGGTACATATTTTTTTACATCTTTTTAGATCGTTTTATTAAAAGCATTTATTAAAAATGTATGTTTGATTGAAATTTATGTAAAAAGTTCGTTTTGTTATCTTTTTGATCAAGCTTGACATATGCATTCAAATTGTACTGGCAGACCATGTGG
Organism: Kuschelorhynchus macadamiae; assembly: GCA_030620095.1. Lineage (NCBI taxonomy): Eukaryota > Metazoa > Arthropoda > Insecta > Coleoptera > Curculionidae > Kuschelorhynchus > Kuschelorhynchus macadamiae. The sequence goes on along the minus strand of JAUTXW010002428.1, from coordinate 293,478 downwards.
TTTATCTCCGCCCCAGAGGGGAAAATCTGTTTCCTAATAAGGATATTTCTGGTATCTGTTAAAATGTTTAAAGGAACAAATAACTTTATTCTTGGCACAAACAATAGTAATCTAATAACGATGTGCATATTGTTTTTGTGGTTTTCAGGGACACTAAGTTTATTTTTACTAATCATTTTAATATTTGGCAATTGGTAATGCTGATTTTTATGCATTCATTTCGTGGTGCTATGTACAATGAATACTCTGGGAAGATGTGATCCATATAGATTAATTTTTTAAGAAGTATTTAGAGTAGCGCCGAGGCCATTTCATAGCAAGTAAATCAGAAAAATAAAAACCAGGTAATGACACTACTTTTATTTTTTGCTAGAGAGCTTTCGCAATAATGAACCCATTAGGTAAGATTCAATGTATATACAAAGTTAGTGACATATATTTCGGCATCGGAAACTTTGAGGCTGACATTTAGAATCAAACCTATTATAAATAAAAAGTAAAAAAGGATAAAATAAAAAATAACAGAAAAAATAAAACTGATTAAAAAAAATTGAAAAGTAAAAAATAATAGTTGATCTTGCCAGGGGCTAATGATCTAAATGATTATTTTATTAATGTAAGCAAAAATGTTACCTCTAGTATCTCGCCAAGTTTGGACCCTCTTTCGTTTCTCCCTCCTTCAAAAAATTTAGCTGATAGCTTTTTCTTAAGTCCCGTTAGCAACACTGAACTATTGAAGGTAATACATAATATCAAAAGTAAATCTTCGTGTAGCACTGATGGCCTATCAATTAGAATATTCCTGAACTTGCCACTCCCAGTCATAGAGGCCCTTACAACATTAATAAATGAGTCCTTTATAAAAGGTGTATTCCCTGATTGCCTTAAAACAGCTATAATTATTCCACTTCATAAAGGCGGCGAAAAAACTAACTCTTGCAATTATCGCCCAATTGCACTACTACCAGTGCTATCAAAAATCATCGAAAGGCTACTGAAGAACCGTCTTATGCCATTTCTCCTGAAACATCAGATAATATCCCCGGAGCAGTTCGGATTTCTACCCAACAAGTGCACCAGTGACGCCATGTTCACGTTGCTTAGAGGCGTCTACTTATCTCTCAATAACAACCACCCAACTGCCTCAGTTTTTTGTGACTATGCGAAAGCCTTTGATTGTGTTAGTCATGAAATTCTGATAAACAAACTACATTTTTATGGAATTCGTGGTACTTCTTTAAATTGGTTCAAATCTTATCTTGGAAAAAGGCAACAACTTGTAAGGGCTAATGGTTCCGATTCTGATTGTAAGTTGATTACAAGTGGAGTCCCTCAAGGTTCAGTCTTGGGACCTATTCTTTTTTTGTTATACATTAATGATATCACGAACCTTAAAATTAATGGAAGAATCTCCCTTTTTGCTGATGACACAAGCATAACATGGAGTGATTTTGATACAACGTCTTTACACTCTAGTATCTCCAAAGACTTGGTTATAATTAAGGCTTGGTCCGATTCCAATATGCTTTGTTTTAACGTCGATAAAACGGTGGCGTTATCTTATAAGGGAACTTTACAACCACTTCAGGTACATAACAGCAATATTGAATACGTAGAGTCGGTTAAATTCCTGGGTTTAAATATAAATAGCAACCTAAAATGGTCTAATCATATTGACACCTTAACTAAAAAACTTTCTACCGCCTGCTTCGCCATTCGATCAGTTTCAAAAGAACTAGACGTTCCTTCTGCCAGACTTACTTATTTCTCTTTATTTGAATCCCACCTCCGCTATGGCCTTCCCTTTTGGGGCTGCTGTACCACCGAGCAATTTCGTAGTATTTTTATGCTTCAAAAGAGAGCCATTCGTTATTTGTTTGGTCTAAATAATAGAGCTCACTGCCAATACTATTTCAAAAAACATGAAATATTAACACTTCCTGCATTATTTATTTTGGAAACGGTATGTTTGCTGAGAAAACATATAAACACCCTCCCAGAAAGGCCACAACATGTATACCCTACCAGAAACTCTAGGCATGATATTTATCTTCCCATTCCTTCCACAGAATTAATAAAAAAATCAATTATTTACAACGCCATAAAACTTTACAACAATCTGCCAGTACATTTAAAATCTATCCCTATGCTTGCACAATTTCGAAAAAACACCAAAGCATACCTCATTGAGAGACCATTTTACAGCGTTAATGATTTTTTTTTTCAGTGAGTAAGTCTCTTTAAATTGTCACTAAACTCGCTTGTTTACTTAAATCTTTTGTGAGTCATGTCCTAACTCATAGCATAGAATTTTGTAAATCATTATATAGGGAAAAGAACTGTCGAACATTCACTTAAAACTTAATTATTTTTGTTAGGTATTGGATTAAAAACAATTTAATTCTTTTTGTATACTACATTCTACACTAGTTCAATAAACCTTCTGTTTAACATCACAATTATTTGTATAACTATAATAACATAGAGTTTAAGGTCGCATAGTTGCAATTTTGATTTCAATGTCATCGAAATTATTCACCTCGTACATGTGTGTTTGTTTACTTTTATAAGGTTATCATGATTCATTTACTGTTTGCAATGTTATGCTATATTCTAACGTGTGTTTTACGATTTGGTAAATTGATAATTTACATTTTTAAAAAAAAAAGCACTGACCTGTCGAAATTATTTTCGATTAATGTTTTGATATGTCTTATTTTTAGGTATATTTTGCTTTGTCCATAAAATTGTAGAATTTTTCTGCGGCAATAAAGCATACTTTTGTTTGTTTTGTTTGTTTGTTTGATTCAATCTTGAAAATTTGACTTCATGAAGTTGGCGTTAACTAGTAGAAACAGCAAATTTTATTTGTGGTATTAAATATTACTTAGACATTAGTTGGAGTCAAATTTCTAGTTTGAATAAAATATAATTTTTGACTTTTCAGTGTTTTTTTAAGACGGTTTGTTTTTACATCCCACGTAAAAGGGAAATATTAAGTATTGTAATCGTGAAAAAAATCACCCTCCAAGATTTTTTCAGATCTTTACGTTTCAAGGTCCCTAAATGCCGAACAACATTTTTTCTCAATTTCGTCGGTCTGTCTGTCTGTCGGTCTGTGTGTTCGCGGCATATCTAAAAAACTTCTCACCCGATTGATGTCAAATTTTGGTAAAAAATTAAGGGTTATGTGGGGATATTGGTAATATTTTGGTAAAAATCCAAGATGACAGAACAAAATGGCGGACTAATGAAATGTTAAAAAAAATATTACTAAAAAACTACTTAGCCAATTTATCTCAAATGTTGTACAAAAATTAAGTCTTATGTAGAAATCAACTGGTAAAATTTTGGCACCAATCCAAGATGGCGGAACAAATGGACGGCTTGATAAAATATTTAAAAATTCAGCCTGAAAAACTCTTAACGGACTGATTTCAAATTGTATGCCATAACTAATTGTGGGTATAGAGATGAACTAGTAAAACGGTGGTACTAATTCAAAATGGCAGAACAAAATTGCGGGCAATTAAAATATTTGTAATCGGGAAAAAATCAATCAAATCAAATCAAATCTCAGGTTTTACATATTTTCATGTTTTAGCGTTACTAGGTATCAAAAAATATGTCTTACCAATTCCGTCGGTTTGTCTGTCTGTCTTTAGGTTTTCTGCCTGTCTGTCAGTTCGCGGCACAGCTTAAAAGTTGCTTATGAGATTGACTTCAAATTTTAGTCAAGAGAAAAATCCAATGTCAAAATAAAATGGCGGCCTAGTGAAATATTAAAAAAATCATTACTAAAAAACTACTTATCCAATTTATCTCAAGTTTTGTATAAAAATCAAGTATTATGTAGAAATCAACCTTGCAAAATTTTGGTACGAATTCAAAATGACGGAACAAAATGGCGGCTTAATAAAACATTTAAAAATTCAGCCTGAAAAAACTAGTTAATGGACTGATGTCAAATTGTGTGTCACAACTAATTCTGGTATAGAGATAAACTAGTAAAACTGTAGTTCTAATTCAAGTTGGCGGAACAAAATAACGACCAAATAAAATATTTGTAATAGTGAAAAAATCGGTCTCTCAGGTTTTAAATATTCTTAAATTTTAAAGTCCCTATATGCCAAAAAAATATGTTTGATCAAATTCGTCGGTCTCTCTGTCGGTTTGTTTGTCTGTCTGTGAGTTCGCAACATGGTTTAAAAACTACTAATCAGAATTACTTAAAATTTTATTCAAAATTAAAGGTCATATGGGTATGATATATTGGTAAAAATCCAATATGGCAAACAAAATGGCGGCCTAGTGGAATGTTAAGAAAATATTATTAAAAAAAAACCACTTATCCAATTTTTCTCAAATTATGCACAAAAATCAAATATGTAAAAATCAACTGGTAAAATTTTAGTACGAATCCAAGATGGCGGAACAAAATGATGGCTGAATAAAATATTTAAAAATTTAGCCTGAAAAAACTACTTAATGGACTTATTTCAAATTGTGTGTTATAACTAATTGTGGTATAGAGATCAACTAGTAGAACTGTGCTATAATTAAAATATTTTGTAATCGTGAAAAAAATCACCTTCTCAGGTTTCACATATTTTCAGGTTTTAGAGTTCTAAAAATATTTTTATCAATTTCGTTGGTGTCAGTCCATCTATTTCAGTTCGCGGCGTAGCTTCAAAACCATTCATCATAGTGGCTTCAAATTTTAATCCAAAATTAAGCATCATGTAGGGATTATGACCTGGTTATAATTTGGTGAAAAACCAACATGCCGAAACAAGTTAAAAAAATTATTACTGAAAAACTAATTATCCAATTTCCACAAATTTTGTACAGTTGTTCACTAATTTGGATTAATAAAACACATTTTTTTGTAAACTTGCAAATTGCTATACAAAAGATTAATATATTATAATTGAAATTCCGGATTTTACTTCTGTCGTAAATGGGAAGTATTGTAATCGTAAAAGAGTCACCATTCCAAGTTTTTGGAGATCATCAGGTTTTAGAATCCTTAGATGCCAAAAAAAAAAATGTTTTCTCAATTCCGTCAGTCTGTCTATTCGCCGCATAGCTAAAATCTGCATACGCGATTGGTTTCAAATTTTGTTCAAAAATGAAGGGTTATATTATATTAAAAAAATATTAATAAAAAAATGCTTATGCATTTTATTTCAAATTTTGCATAGAAATCGAGTATTTCGTAACAATAAACTGGTAAAATTTTGGTACGAACTACGAATCTAACTCGCCACAACAAAATGGCGGCTTTATAAAATATTTATCAGTTAACGATGGTATAGATATGAACTGGTAAAATTATCGTATGAATTCAAGATGGCGTTTTAGGGTCCTTAGACGCTAAAAATATGTTTTCTCTCCATCGGTCTGTCTGTACATCTGATCTTGACGTTTTAGGGTCCTTAGACGCTAAAAACATGTTTTCTCTCCGTTGGTCTGTCTGTACATCTGTTACGATAGAAAATAATAACATTTTTGAGGGAAATCTGCCTGATTCCACTACGTTACAAAATACAAATATATAAAGAAAGCTAACTCTATTGAATATTATTTTATTATTACAATCTAATAGTTAAAAATAGTATGGTTTTCGAATTGAAAACATAATTTTTGCTAATAAAATTCGCCAAAAGAAATCAAAGATACGTATAGAATCTAAAGGGAAAACAACTAGATCACCCCTATACACAAATCTTTCATGCCCATGCAAAATATATACACAATACATGCATATGTTAGACTATAAAAACACATATTTTTACAAAGGTATACTAAATATTATGTTTAAATCTGAAGATCATTCGTCTTAGTTCATGAACATTGAATTTCTAGTGTACACGGTGAGTCAACGAAGGAGTAAAGTTCATTATCTCACTTGTTTCGCGAATTATAAAAAAATGTTAAATACAATAGTTTTAGGGAATGTTAAGTTGCACAGTTTAAAATTATTTTTGTGTATATAGCGTGGTTCAAAGAAATCCAAGTAGATGCTACAGGATGTTCAAAACAAATTTAGAAATTTCGACTATTTTAAATGAAAAAATCTCGACTTTTTAAATAGCACTGTATATTATCATTTTTCGGATAAAATTTACAAAAGTATTCAATTTTCATGAGTATGTCGGACACCTATTTTTAATAGTTTGCGATTTATTTTGAATTTTTCAATTTTATTTTTAAAGATTATGTTTATGTGAGTCCCTCTACAATACCAGTAGATATGAAATACGTGATGAGCGCAGGACAATAACGTCCTCTATGATAAGGGAAGTGATAGAATATATAGCAAAACGACTAAAAATGTGTATTCAAGTAGACGGGCAAATGTTTGAACATTTATTACGTCCTCATAATTAAATATTAAGTAAGTTGAACCATATTAAAATTATTATTTGTTTTTTTACAATAGCTAAGTGTATTAAAAACAAGAATAAAAATTGAGAAACAGAACATAAATTGCAAAGTATTAAAAATAGGTATATGATATACTGAATGAAAGTTGAAGAATTTTGCAAAATCTATCAGAAAAATTAATAACATACAGCGTACGATATTCAAAAAGGTCGAGATTTTTCAATTTAAAATAGTCGAAATGTATAGATTTATTTTCAACACCCTTTAGCATCTCACTCAAATTTCTTTACATATGTCTTTCATTCCATTTCTATAACACATTCGTACCAATAATGAGCGATCCACCTTCAGAAATGGCGCTACTTGCCATTTTTACAAAATTGAAAACTAGCATTTAAAAAAAATTAAATATTAGAGAAACAACTAGATTTAGGTATATAACATTATTAATAAAAAAGTTTGTTTTATTAATAGAAGTCTACGCATAATGTAAAAACAGAATGTTCCGTTTAAAAAAACATGTAACATCCGTGTCCTGTTTACTTAAAAAATAGTTTTACACTGTTAACATTCCCTAAAACTATTGAATTTAACATCTTTTCATAATTCCCGAAACAAATGAGATAACGTTACTCTCTCGTAGATTTACCCTGTACTATATACAATACTGCTTAAATAAGGTATGGTATTATCTTATTTTATAGACACTCTATTATAATAACTACAAATGATACTGTTACTCCAGTTGTAAAACTCAGGATAACTTGATTTTTTCATTTTTAGTGTTTTATTATTTGTCAAAAGTACCATAAACATATCACTTAATTTAAATTTGTAAGATAAGAATCAGTAATTAACTAAGTGGATTCAGAAATAAAGTCTATTTTTTTAAAAACTCGTATATATAGTAAAGCCGTTAAACACTTTTTTTTCGTTTTAGAAAGTCTATAGATACAAGCAGTTCGCCTTTTCATTTTTAGAGTTAAAAGTAGGCCTAACTTAATTATTTTTTAAGTAAACAGCACTAGAGACTTGACTGGCTCTATTAGGTGTTACAAAAATATAATAAACAATGTTTTGAATATATTCTTCTATTATAAAAAACATAAACGAAATAATAAAAATACCGATGTCTATTTTTTCGACGATTTTTCTATTCAAACCTAAAGAAATATGCTTGACGGAAATGTTTTTAAAATAGTGAACCCGAATTTATGGTTATATTGCAAAATAACTCTTAAACGGTAGCGGCGTAATATGTCGAAACCATAACGAAGGACATAAAAATTAAAAATGCCTAAATAAGTTAAGAACTCGAAAAAAAAACCGACACGCAATCAAGTCAATGTCAAACTCCCAAAAATCTCACCCTGTACGTTAGTTTAAATCGTAAGAACTAAAATTAAATATTAAAAAACGCGCGTCGGTATTTCCAGTATTCAATGTGTCTGCACCCTGCACAATATACATATTTGATATAAATCGATTAAAGGCGTTAAAAAATATCACCATGCATTAAAGGGATTAACATGCCACCACCCATATATAGTTTTTTTTAAAGGGTAATAGTCCTACAATTACATTATTCCATCGAATCAAATGAATATATACCCTCCGTCAGATTCAGGTTACCCAACATGCAACGTCTTATACTTTTCTGACCTTAAGAGGTTATCACTGTGAATATGAATTATTGATTCTGATGGTGTTATCTGCAATGTGACAGGTCGATGTGGGTCACCGACAGAGACCCGTTTAGTCTAACGAACGAACTGGATGTTCAGCCGAATAAACAATATAGTTTCTCAACTTGAAAAACGGGTCGTCGTATAGTGAAAAAAAACAGAGTATTTCGAAAAGTTAAAATCTTTTCTAAATTTTATAACATATTATCCAAAAGTCTACAGTTTTTAATAAACAAAACGACAGATTGTTGTCAAAAAAAAGCTAATATAAAAAATACTGACTCGACTATACGACGTTGAAAAGTCCATGGTTTTAGAATTACTCTGATACTCTCTTAAAACATATTCAGGCCTTACTTCACTCTTCAAAAAGGGCCCCTTTTTAAATGTTTTACGTGTCTTTAAAATCTGCTGCTTTTTGATACTAAAGGATCACGAAAATTTATAATTGACACTTATAGCTAACTGACCCTTTAACAGTTAATCGGCACAAAAACACTATATAACTAGCGGGTACCTGCGACTTCGTTCGTGTATATAACTATAATAAAAGGGATGTAAAGAGTTACTCAAATCGCCTCATTTGAGTACCTCTTTATAAACCACGTTTGTTGTTGCATTTTCTGGACCCACTACGCGAACTTACTCTAGAGCATGCGACATAGAGTTGACCATGGGAAAAACAATCGTAGAGCAAGTCTACTCTAGCTCTTCTAAAGGAGTGCCCTTGAGCTTTGTTAATTGTCATGGCGAAACAAAGCTTTAAAGGAAACTGTACACGTTTAAACCGAAAAGGATAGCCTGATAGAATTAAAGGGATACGTGGTATAAGAACTGTTTCTTCCAGACCAGAGGTAGACTCTATTACATTGTTTTGTAATGTTTTAACCTCTAGCCGCGTTCCATTACACAATTTTGGTGGTTTTAAATTTCGAATAAGCATCACTGGTTTAGAGAGTGCAGGAACTCGGCAGGATAATTAACCGCATTTTCCTAAAAATGTCTTCATACTAATTAATTATTAATTAATCACAAAGACATTTATGTACTGATTGTTTTGAGTCTAATATCACTCGTATAATGTCTACTTGCTGTCTTTATTAATTTGACGCCGAATTGATAAAATTTTCAAGACTTATTAAAAGTATTATTTTGGGATTTTAGCGCCTTGTTTTGAAGCCAGTTTTATTTTGTTTATAAAAATAATATTTTATCCCTCTTAGTTCTATTCCTACAAAATAAGGGCCAACTTTAAAGTTTTCGAGGCCTAAACGTAGATTAAAATTTTGGGCGTTCCTAATAAAATAAATAAGTAGCTAGTAGTCCACTGTATATGAAATTTTACCAGAATCGCGGTACAAATATTTTATAAAAATCGCCATGTGTGTATAACATTTATAGAAAATCAGCAATACATATTGTCAAAAGATAAAAAGGTTAGTAAAATTAAACCTCGTAGAATTAGAAACCACAAAAAACAGAAGAAACATCATATTTTACAATTACCCCCTTTTTCCTCTTCATATTTCACTTATTGACAAAAGAAATGTTTTGTGCGAAGGATTAAGATGTTTATTTTGAAATTACAAACCGAGATAACCTGATGTAAAAATATAGTGCTGCAAAATTACTTTTGGTTAATTACAATCCATACACTAAATTTTAAGGCAGTTAATTAAAGCAATTTAAAATTTTCGCAGAAACTCTTAGATATAAAATGATTCAAAATGACAGCAGCACTACGCTGAAAACTGCATGAAAAATTCTTCCGAGTTGGTCAAATTATCCTGGAATAATCGGTGTACATACATATGGTCGAATTGATAAATTACTCTTTTTTTCAAGTTGGTTAAAAATTAAAATTCATGAACCTCTTTTTTACATCGCTTCTACTAAATGAGTATTATTAACATTCCTATTTAAAGCCAATGGTATTAATGAGGTTTCTTTCAAAGTCTAGGCATCTACTAAGGAAAAAAAGAAGTTTTACATGTTTCACCGTTTTTTGATATTTTTTCTTTTTCTAGTAGTCTCATGCTTTTAGGGCTATCCTGCATGTTTACGGGACACATTTTCGCACACATCCGTACAAATATCATAGATTTTTGTTCTAAAAATATATTTTTCGTATTCTAGGGTCGATTATACTCAGTTACCTATATTCTACGCAAATTTGTGCGTAGAATATACTTCGTATATGTATATAGCAGTATTAGCAATTGACCACATAGTGCATTAAAAACGTATTAGTATTACAATATATGACTCTTATATAGGGAAGTAAAAATAACCCCTTTTTATTCGCGTAAGAGTGAAATTTTTGCAAAATTTTAAAATTTATATTTAGATAATTATTTATGAAAACCATTGACGGAAGAATCGTCTTAAAATCTCTTTTATATAAATGGTTATAGAAAACAATGTAGTTTTAAACATATTTCACCCCTAAAAGTGCTGAATTATGAAAAACCTGTTCTGTAACATTTCACGATAAACCCTTCCTTAATAGATTCGTTTGTTATATAAGAAAATTCTGTGCAAAGTTCCTAGACCCGATTAAGGGGGTGTCCTATTCTTTAAAAAATATAAATTGTCACATTCCAGCTATTTGACCGACTTTGTATAATTAAAATTATTACGTTCTGATAGATCTTAAAATTTCGGAAACAAATTTCTTTCGTTACCTCGTACAGTTTACGCGCATAGAATAAATTAAAAATTATAATTAAAATATCTACCACTATTAATGATCCATTGTAATCTAATATCTTCATTTAAAGGAAATCTGAAAAATCTAAAACTTGGAGAATGTCTTCTCGAATTATTACCCACAATATCGACAGTGTTCTCCAGATTTATTGGCCATTACTTACAAAATAATGTAAAACTGCAAATGTAAAAAATGTACTACTTTTAAAAGGCAAAACCTCAATCCAAAACTCAACAATTCATTTCATTCCTACACGCGCTAAATCGAGATCGCTACATAACACTTTATCGGCATCGTCGCATAGCTTTAAAATCCCGACGTAGACGTAGGTACATAGCCCCTTCCCTGCATCTCCCAATGTTCGACGAGCGGCAGTGATCTATTTTAAAGATATTAAACATTCAGCGCTGAGACGCGTGAACTGGTAGAATGTGTGTTAGGAAAAGGTTTTTGCACGTCTTTCTCGTATATAAAGTCAAAGTAATTATTTTCAAAGCATAAAAAAAATTCAATTGGAATAGATCAAGGGCTTTGGAAGGGAGGGTGTGATCTATTCGGAAGAGGCGGTCATATAATTAAGATCAAACTTCACTTCGATAAGTTCGTTTAATCTTTTAATTATATTTCCGCCCCTTCCTTCTATATCACTGTGTAGATGTTCAAAGCACTACAAATTGCAATTTTTTTTTTAATGATACATAACATCCAATATTTGGTTAATTTAATTGTATTAAAAAATAAAATACATGAGCATGTGTAACTTAAAATGTAATCCTATAGAAATATAATGTATTTACAAACAACAATAATTTTATTTAGGGTAGTCAAGGCAAAATATCGTTTGTATAAAACTATTTATGACAAAACAGTGTTTGTAAAAGATAGTTTCGGTTATAGGTCTGTTATAGAAAACAGCGAATACGTTGGATGATTTAGTCCAACCCGCTGAATTTCTTATTGTTTCGATATTTATGCCTTTTCGAGGTGCCGCGGATGTTGCGGCATGTCTGGTGCTGTGAGCAGTGAAAATTGACGTATCAATTCTACTTTTATTTAAAACTAAGCGGATCCAACGACTTAGTGACTGAGAAGTGGCTGCTCTATAAAGTTTTTTGTAGGTTAGAAATAATTTTGATATTTTAGAATATTTTCTAATATCTTTAGTTTTGTCTAAATAGCAACGAAGTGCTCTAGCAGTACAAAGCTGTGGTTTTTCTTGATAAAATGGAAGAACTAACATTGGTTGGTATCCATTGAGAGCCGAAGCTTTAATTCTGACTGGTATTTTAATTTCTATTTTTTCTCTTGTAATTTCTATATTTTGAACTTCAATTAACGAGAAACTTTGTACCCTGTGTGCTGTTATAAGTGCTATTAGCGTAATTAATTTATGTGTTAAGAGTTCAATACTAATGTCTTCGTTTGGAAAATATGTACTTAGATGGTCTAAGACTATGGCGGGATCCCAAGTTACCCTGTATTTCGGTGTAGTCGGACGCAATTTAAACAATCCTTTAAAAAATCTTTTAATTTGATAATTCGATCAAACTTCTAGTGATATGACTAATGCTAATGCCTACCAGGCGGTGTTTAATGAACTGTATGACACCCCCTTTTGAAACAGGGAGGATAAAAATTGCAAAATATTATTTATGTTTAGCTCAAAACAGTTCAAATTCTTTTCATTTCAGAAATTCCAACATAGTCTTAGTCCACTTCCGTATTGTTTAACTGACGAATCTGTCAAAGATGATAGCAAAACTTCAAAGGCTTCTTCAGGAACTTCCCTATTTCTCACTGCCTGCCTGATAAGATTCCTGCTGCCAGGGAAAGCTTTCGGTGGAGAATGTGGGGTTTCCTGTCGATAGACAGTAACAGTTTTTCATTAGGAGGTAATATTAGAAGTTCTTCAATTAACAGAGATTTAAATAAAGGGTACCAGGGTTGAGCTGGCCGTAGGGAACTACCACAATGCCTTTAGCTTTGTCTGTAATTATTTTTTGCAATACTCTGGCAAGAAGCGAAAAAGGGGGAAAAGCGTAGAAATTATGTGCCCCAGGAAATTACAAATGCATCAACAACTTCGGACTCTGAATCCCTAAAAGAAGAAATAAATCTTTTGCATCTTACGTTAGTTCTAGATGCGAATAAGTCAATTTTAGGTGTTCCGAAACTGGCACAAATTTGTTGAAAAGCGTCGGGTGATAATTCAAATTAGGTTTCATTATCTAGGCGACTCTTTATTAGCCTCTATGTTGTTACTAGATTTATTATATGATGCAAAAACAAAAGTATTTCGTTTTTTCGCACCACTGCCCAATTTGCTTTGCTAAATTGTTTAACCATGAAAATTGAACACCCCCCATTCTATTGAAGGAAGGTGTACTGTTAAGTTGACAAGGAACAATATTACTCTTTTCTTCGTTAATAATAAAACTTCAGGAATGTAAAATATTTTTCGTTTCAGATGTTTTCTAAGCAACCTTTGTACGTTTGGCTAAGCAATAAAAAATCGTCAAGATATAATACTGATAATAAACCTTTAGGTCGTAAATGAAATAACACTGGCTTCAGCAGTTTTGTAAATACAAACAGTGCCGTGCTTAGGCCAAACGGTAAACAAGTATATTAAAAAATGTTATTAAAGAACTTGAATCTGAGATATTTACGGTATTGTTTGTGGATTGGAATTAAATGGTATGTATCCTTGAGGTCAAGTGATGCAAGATATGAATTCTTTGTGATTAATTTTATAACAATTTTATGATCTTCAATTTTTAAGTGTTCTGTTTTTATGAATTTGTTTAATCCTTTTAAATTTAAAATTAACCTGTAAGAACCGTCCGGCTTGGGTCTGAGAAATGTTCAAAATAAACTAACCTTTTTAGGGAAACATTGGGTTATTGCTCCAATGGAAAGTAATCTTTTTATTCCATGTGCCAGAATGTAGATATCCTTAGGAGGTCGTTTTGGTTGATTAGGTATAAACGTTTGTTTAGGTGGACATGCAAAAGAATTGAGTAACCTTGTACCCAAGATAAAATATTTTTGTCTGATATTAGGTTCTTCCAAGCCTCAAAAAATGTGCTAGTCTACCGCAATAATTAGTTACCTTTATTTCTGTTTTGTCTGGTTGGTTCTTAAACTGCTGTGACTTCTGGCCCTGGGTCCCCTTCAGTCTGCCTCGATAGGCCTGCTTGTATATCGTAAGAGGCAGACTTTTCGCGTTTAAATTGCTATTTCTTTTTGTGGTATTTTTCGGTTTAAGTTTTAAAGAGACTTTCTCCAAATCACGTGCCGCTTTTACTCGTTCTCCCAGGTTGTTTTCAAACAACCAACCACCCACCGATACGTCCGTCGAGGTAGCTCGAAACTGTCTGCAATGTCAGAGGTTACTAGAGTTCGTCGACAGCATGATTCTTCGTGGTGAATGTCGGCTAATAAACGCCCCGCATCACTCAATAACTCAATAAGTGTATGATTGCCCCCCTCCTTCCTTTCTTGAAGCAAAATTGACAGAGCTTTTCCTGTGGCAGTAAGAGCAGCTCCCATTTGATTTTGGATATTTGAGAGCCTTTTGTCTCGTTGACGAGGCTGTTCTGAAAGAACATCCAACACCTCTGTATTTAATTTTGGCGCAGCGGCTAAATTAAGATTGTTAGAAGGAGGGTACTTGTCAATTATTTTTGTAGTTATTTATGCATCTAGTCTATTTTTCAAAATAATATGCCATATTTGAGCTACATCCTCGTTAATATTGTCTGAGGTGTATCGGACTGTATTTTGGTCTTCGCCCAATAGAGAGAGAACATCCGATTCTAACCCCTTACAAGTTTCATCCGCACCTGCAACGAAAGGATTTCATGTGAAAGAATAAAACCGAACTATTTTTTGTCATTTTTATTTTTCAACAAGAACAAGGTAAGTATGACCAAAACTCGTTGCTTTTACAAAAAGCTAGACTTCGTTCATTTGCAACCTATTTAAATGCAAACCAAAACTCGTTGGCTATTAAAGGTAGATAATCAAACTCGTTGATGTTTAATGGCCTAACAAGGTTTGTTAGCTTTTTCTGTGGATAGTCAAAACTCGTTGACATTTAAAAACCAAAACTCGTTGGTTTTTATTGATACCAACTCGTTGGCGTCCGAAGATAACCAAAACTCGTTGGTTTCCGAGAAAAAGGCCAAAAATGTACCTACTTTGCCAAGGATCTAGGCCAAAGACAATACAGTTGCGAATTTACTTTGCCATTGCTTTTGATTGACCATAATATAATTAAACAATTAGAAATGTAAGTACTTACTTTCATCATCAGATGTTTCCCAATCCACAAGGCACGGTGCCGCTGAACCAACCGCCACTGTTTTTTGTTTAAATCATTTACTTTTTCACATAATAATAACAACTGTCTTTTTACCGACGTAAGCTCATCTTCCGAACTCGAAGAATCGGGCGAATTCATTTTTGGGTGGATTCATCCGCCTAGGGCTACCTATACTGTTAAAAAAAATATTTTTACATACAAAAATAAAATAATTTTTACATGTTTCACCGTTTTTTGGATATAATATTTTTTTCGTTTAAATATATAAACTGTGTTATCTGTATGTAGTGGAATTCTTTGCGTTTTGGCATTCCTAGATATCGAAAAAACATTCTCCATTTCCGATGGTTTGTCAATCGTTCGGTCTATACACACACGGCAAAATCCAGTATGGCGCAACAAAATGTCGGCTTCACAAAATGTAAAAAAATCATTATTTAGAAACTACTTACTGGATAGACCTCCAATTTTTCACAAATATGAAATGTGATATAGGGATGAACTGGTAAAATTTTGATGTAGGCCATTATGGCGGAACAAAATGCACGCCTAATGAAATATTTAGACATTCAGTACCAAAAAACTGCCTATTCAATTGACTTCAAATTTTTATACAAATTCAAGGGTTATATGAGAATGAAATGATAACATTGAACTCACAAAATGACAAGAGAAAGTGTGAAACAGGGAAAAACCGGTAAAATTTTAGTGGAAATTCTACATGGCAATACAAAATGGCCTCCTAAAAAATTATAAATATTAAAAAATCCCTTTGTTAGAATAAAATCTTTTTATCGAGGAAAATAATAAACGATATAATTTATTGTTTATTGACTTAGTAAATAATGCTACGAAAAATAAATACTGATAATAAAATAAAAACAAATTAAAAATGAATAAAAGTTATCGGCAAATTCGCTGTTTCCCACAACTTTCCTCGTACAGAATTCTAGTACACACAGATAACATATTTTATGAATCCATATAATTATTGCTTGGTATTATCCATACAGG
This sequence comes from Kuschelorhynchus macadamiae, assembly GCA_030620095.1. NCBI lineage: Eukaryota > Metazoa > Arthropoda > Insecta > Coleoptera > Curculionidae > Kuschelorhynchus > Kuschelorhynchus macadamiae. The sequence goes on along the minus strand of JAUTXW010002428.1, from coordinate 277,352 downwards.
GTTAGCAGAAGTTACCAGAACGGTCAATTATTTCAAAAGATACAGGAGTTATCAAAATATCTTATATAAAATTAAGGCTTTTAAAGATTTACATATCTGTAATAAATTGGAATATACAGGTTCGCCCACCAAGTTGTGAAGAATTAAAGTTATATTTTTTTTTAAACGGGACACCCCGTTCATTATTACTTAATGTGATCGATCAGTCAACTTAGAACATTTTTTTATTAACCATACGTTATGCCTAAATTCATTAGTTTTCGATGACATTTTGATCAGCTACAAAACACAAAATAAATTTTATTAAACAGTTTAGTAAGTTAACATGAAAAAATCGGTATAACAAGTCATGGAAAAACAACTCTATTTTTTCAATAAATATTGCAAATGACCCCCATTTTTTAACTCACAATGATATAAATTGTCGCAAAATTGTCTTTGAGTAATTGAAACCATTTCCATTATTATTATCTCACTTTCATTCAAAATTTTATTTCTTAATTCTTTTAAATTATTCAATTTATTCCGATAAACCTTGTTTTCAGGTGACCCCAATAAAAGAAATTTAGCGGCGAAAGATCAGGGGACCGTGAAGGTCATTCGATTGGCCCTCTTTTTCCTAACCATCTATTTGGGAATGCGATATCCAAAAATTCCTTATATAAAAAAGGGTCCAGCTCCATGTCTTGCAAACAAACCAGCTTAGACATTCACTTTTTCTGGGAACTGTGTAGGCAGTTCTTCATATCAGTTTGGGTTACTTTACCTCCAATACGGTAATTTTGTTTATTGATCATTCGGTGTAGTGTGAGGGTCACTTTTTTCCAAACAGTATTGTTTGGAAATTTCCATTTTCCAAACAGAATTGTTTGGAAAATGCGAGTTCTCTTCAATCTTTCTGTAATTATTTCGCAAAATTCTAGTCGTCGATGATAGTCAACGTCACAAATCTCTTGTACAACATGAACTCTGTATGAGTGCATTTTCTCAGTATGAAGAATTGTTCTTACGGATTTTTGATCAACTTCCAGGTTCAAATCAAGCTGACTGGTGGATTGTCTGGGATTTTCTTGTATCGAAAGCAGAATGTCTAATTTTTTATCATCGGCGGTAGCTGTACAGTTCGAAAAACTGCATTTTTTTTTAATTTGCCTGTCTGCGTACAAATTGTTTTAAATATCACATACCTCCTCATATCCTATCTGTTTATCACCATAAAATTAAAATATTAATTGTGTCTGTTTCAGTAAGTAAAAACGCCATGCTTCTTTACTTAATTCTGGCAGAACTTGACTTTCACATGCCAAATTGTTGCTCAGGTAAATACTACTACGTCGAATATAGCATAGTTATCCTTTATTATTTGAAACGCTGATATCTAGAAAACTAATGAATTTAGGCATGACGTATAGTTAATAAAAAATGTTCAGTCATAAATTGACTGGACGGTCAAAATAAGTAATAATATACGGGGTGCTCCATTTAAAAAAATATTACTTTAATTCTCCACAATTTTGTAGGCGAAACTATATTTTCCAATTTATTACAAATATATAGATTTTCAAAAGCCTTATAACTTTTATATAAGACTCCTGTATCTTTTGAAATACTCAACCGTCCTAGTAATTTCCCCTAACCCTATATAGCTAGTTTAACTATAAGTATAACTCAAAGAATTGAAATATAATTTATCGAATTTACATTAAGTTATTACCAAATAATTATATGCATAAATAAAGTGCATTCTGTATCTGTATTTAATAAAATTCTGTACGAGGGAAGCTCTGGGTAAAGGCGAATTTACCGATTTTTTTATTTTGAGTTGAAGCCATCTTTAGTATTGTGTAACTTAACATAAAAATACAAGTTTTTTTGTTAATAAATGTAACCAAAGAAGCTGAAATATAATTTTAAAAGCCATAATAGGAAATTATTAATATAATTCTACAGCAGTTTAAACAGTTCTTAAGTTAGTGTCTCATATATCATATACAATAAATCAATCAACAGTTGAGCGCTACCAAAGAGGATTATAGCATACTCCTCTTTTGCGCTGCGCATACAGTTGGTTCGAACGGATTTCCTTCGAACAGAACTTCGCGTAGATAACGCTTCGCAATGTGTAATAAATGCGTTGATTCTACTTTAGAGTAATTCTAATCACTGAAGTTTAGTCAATAATTATCTATTATGGTTCAAAAAGTTACTTTTCAATTTTTAGCGCTTTTTATGAAATTAGTGCAATATTTTTGCAATAAATGTATAAGCAAATAAATAATAACGTGCAACGATGAAAGGTATTTACTTTCAAAATTATCTGTATATCAAAATTTTGTATTTAGCCTAACTCCCATACTGTTGTTACTACAGCTAGAATTTTTAACTATTTTTTGCTATTTTTGCCTTTTATTTTGGAACAATAAATCTTGATTCTGTACAAAAAAAAAACGATTTATTATTTTTTCAGTAATAAGGTAACAACAAGGGAAAGTTCTTAAAATGTTTATAATTTCAAAATATTCGTAAACAGAATATTTAAATATTTTCAACAAAAATATTGATTCCAGTTTTTAGGCACCTGGAAGGTATATTTATAACAGGGTATCACAGAATATATAAGCAGGTTGTGAAAAAAAGGGTGTACAGATTTTTTCATTAACATCTTAGCGGAGATACAGGGTGTCGAGGTGAAATTTTAATTTTTGTTTTATGTAAATAACTTATAAGATAATCGTCATATTTGAAGGATAATTTGCATCTGGATGTTTTTAATATGAGAAATTAAGTTTGATGTTAGTATTTCTCTGACTTGTAGGGGATGCAATCTACACGTTTTTTTTTGAAAAGTCATACAAATGAGTAAAAATTAGAACTATTTATCATTTTTACGTCAAAAATATATCCTTCTTAAAAGTGGCTACGAGCAACCATCTTCGAGATATTCGAATTAAAAAGATTTAATGCATTCAATTTCAATTCAATATTCAAATAGCTCAGACATCTTGCTGTAAAAAAGTATGATATTATGTGGTATTTTGTAAAAGAATTTTATAAGTCTGTTCAACATAGTCTAATCTTCTGCATTCCCTAGCTCTGAGAATTAAAGACTGTTGGACTCTCCACCATGCTGCAACATTGTTCCTCATTTCGTGACAATGGAAATTAATTCTTTCTAATACGTTTCAACTGGCATGGGATTTACTAATGTCCTTACAAGAAAATGTCTAAAGAGTTAAAGTCAGGTGATCGAGGAGGCCAAGCGACTGGTCAGCCTTTTCTTCTCCAACGATTTTCAAACGTCATATTTAGGTGTTCTTTCACTTCTAGGATAAAATAGGGTATCATCATACATGAACCAAAAGTTACGGCGCATTTCCGAAGTCAGGTCTTCTAATGCTTCTGGCATATTGTTTTGAAGGAAACCCAAATAACGTTCTCCATTCAACCTTACTAGCAAAAAAATGATTCAATAAAATGCTTACTAACACGTTAATGTGTACAAATTGGTGCTGATGATACGTCACGATAGTAGCATGTGGATTTTCAGCTACCACACATGCAAATTATGAGAATTTATGATCCCGCTTTTCAAAAACCCAGCTTCGTAAAAGAACGGAACCAATAAAATTTGCATTATTTTTGTTCTGTTCTAGAACCGGAATTGAAAATTCTATTCTTCGAAGAAAATCTTCAGAAAGAAGCACATGGACTTTTCCAAAGTGTTAAGGGTGTAAACTTTGCTCATTAAAAATTCTGAATAAAAACCAATTTTTGAACACTTGTTGAGGATCTGCAGCTGTGACAATCAAAATGTTTTCTTCAACATACTCGTCGCGAATGTTTTGATTTCCGCAGTCATTACTGGGTTTTTCAAATTTTCACACAAGTGATAAATGACCATGTCGAAATTCTTACCGATCTCTCCTAAGCGAAGATCTACTCTTTCTGGGAATCGTTCTTACCAAAACCTTCTGGCTTCTGAGGTATTGCCTATTGCAAGCCCATATATTAAATGCATGTCTGCATATTCATTGAACGTAAATTCCATTGTCATTAATAAAATGAATACAAGAATAACTGTCTCGGATTTCAGCTCTCTGACGGTATTGTTAACCGACACAGTGACAATAAGTCTTCAAATTCAATTATTAAATTGAGTACGCGTCAAAAAAACAGAGAAGAAGCAGACATTTTTTGAACAAAACCAAGTAATAGTGCGTTCTGCATTTCATACACTTAAAATAAAAAACAGTTTTTCTCGAAACCGGTTCATTTTATCGATATAGAACAAGAGCACCTACCTTTTTTTACAGAAAAACATCTAAGCGATTGGGAAATTTTTAGACAACTTCTGGCAAAATAATTTTTGCTGATTATTTACTGCTTAAATGCCTAGAAAGTTTATTCCCAATAAATCCAACTATCTACCTATTTTTAAAATTTTTTGTCAGAGAAAAATATGAAAATTTCTAAATTTTGATGTTGAAAATCAAACGCATCAATTCTTTCAAACCCAAATATATCGAGAATGATTGCTCATTACTTCTAACGAGAATACTTTTTGACATAAAAATGATAAAGAAATCTAGTTTTTACTCAAAAAACTATTACAAGCGTGTACAAAAAAGTTATGACCTTTCAAAAACAAAACATATAGATTGCGTCCTCTACAAGTCAGAGAACTACTAACATCAAATTTAAATCTCATATCAAAAAACTCCCAGATTCACATGTTTGTTCATATATTACGATTGTTTTAAAAAATATTCACATAATACAAAAATAAAAATTTCGCTTCGAGACACTGTATTCCCATTAAGCGGTACATTAGGAAAAAAGTTTATATGAACTTTTACCCTTTTTTCTTTCACAAACTACCCAAATCGGAGAGATTGCCTATTTATTCTAGGATAACCAGAATATTAATATGTAATATTAGTAATGGCGTTCGTAGAGTGAACCACAACAGTCGTACGCTGTTATAAAATTGCTCAAAACACATAATTAAAATTGCAAATAATTATTTTCTTTTAGTACTCTGTGCTGTTAACTAATAAAGAGACCTACTTCCAAGTTTTCTAAAGAAAAGCCAAAGTAAACTCCTATTTCCACCTTCGTATAACGTGGTTGTAAGGAAGCAATTCATTTCCGACGTAGAGGAGGTGTTAGTGGCAGCATTTAGCAAAGAAGACATCATTAAACATCTGAGTAAGTCCATAGCTGATTGCATTTTCAAAAAGTTTGAATCAGAGTTTAAAGAAATCAAAGACGAAACTGGTGACTCTTAGTAACTATAAACTTAAAAACAAGATATATTCGATTAAAAAAGAATTGAAAGGGACAGGACTAACAATAAAAGAAGATCTCACCGCGTATAATTTACAAATATTCAATAAAGCGTGCGAAAAGTATAACTTTAAAAATATATGGACCAAGAATGGCAATATTTATGTTAAGAAAGATAATGGAATTTTTAACTACAGACAACGAAGATGACAGTTAAATTAGTATATAAGTATTATATAGGTGTCAACTGAATTGTTTTTGCTGTTTATATTTTCCATTTTTCTTTTTTTTTTTGGTTAGGTTAGGTTATGATGATGAATTTGCAATTTAAGTTTGATATCTTTTCGGCGTATGGCATGTTTTAGGGATGGTGAGATTTGTGAGAAAAGATGATTCTTTTAAAGAAGCCGAAGTCGAGACACTGGTTTGTGACCTAAATAATTTCAACATCGAGTATGGTAATATACAAGGGATAAATATTATTCAATTAAATATAAGAAGCATTAACCAAAACTTTCCGAACTTTGAAATTTTTATAAATTTGTTAAAATCCGAAATACATTTAATTATACTATGTGAAACTTGGAAAGTAGTCAAGACTGAGTATTATAATCTTCCAGGATATCAAATTTATTACAATGATTCTAAAATAAATCAGAATGCCGGGCTTATAGTTTATATCAAAGAAAATTTAAAACACAATCTGATATCTAAAACAATTAATAACTTTACATTCACTAGAATAGAATTTATTGTTTCCTCTGTACTTATTAATGTAACCTGTAGATCCCCAGCAACTGATATAGGCTTATTTTTAAATAGTCTTAAATCATACTTTAATGATATAAAAGAACTCAAATCAGGAATAGAAGTCTTTATTGGTGATAGTAATATAAATATTATTGAACAAAATAAATTAACTACCGAATATATTGCATGATTACTACATTAATAAACCTACTAGAGTGACAATAGATAGTTCCGCATGTATTGACCACATATTTGTAAAAAATCATAAAAAAGTCAATATTAAATCGGCAATTTTTGAATACAACTTAACAGATCACTTTCCTACTTTTTAAATATAGAATTAAATATCAACCTTTCAAGTAATCAACTAATTCAAAAAGAATACAGTTCTATTAACTATAAAAAACTAAATGACTTTCTCTCTAAAGAAAATTGGAATAAAGGTACTAACATGCAAGATCCTAATGCTGCTACTGATATCTTCATAGGGCTAATGGGAGAATATATTAATAAAGCAAAACAACTTAAAAGCTCCAAATTACAAATAAAAAAACTTAAACCATGGGTGACAGTAGGCATCTTAAATTCAATTAAAAAAAGGGATTTACTAAAGCGTAAAATTAACAAAAACGTAAATGTAACAGAGTAGCAAATAATTGAATATAAGGCATACAGAAACAAGTTAAATAAGTTAATACAAATTCTAAAGGACAATTTTTTTCGAAATAAAACAGAAAATGTAAAAGGGAATATTGAAAAAACATGGGATATCATTAAAGAAGTTACAAATACTAAAAATAAATCCAAAAAGTATATATCAGAAATTAAAAAAAATGATGGTACTATTATAAACAATGACTGTCAACTAGCAGAAGCCTTTAATGATTATTTTTGCAATGTAGGTTTAAAAATGGCTCGACAAATTGCAAAGTCTCCGGAACATACTACTAATCATTCTCTCAATCCGAATTCTTTATTTCTTGAACCAGTGGATGAAACAGAGCTAACTAATACAATAAATTCATTAAAAAATAAATATAATGTAGGTTTAGATGAAATTTCATCTATCTTATTAAAAAAATGTCGGCAATATATACTCACTCCACTAAAACATATTATAAATAAAATCTTTTCAACTGGAATAGTCCCCACTCATTTTAAAGAAACCGTAATTGTACCGCTACATAAAGGAGAAGAAATTACAGACCGATATCTTTAATAAATAATGTAGGAAAAATTTTTGAAAAGTGATTTAAAAAAAGACTTATAAGCTTTTTAGATAAATACAAAATAATAGGTCAAAACCAGTATGGTTTTATAGCTGGAAAAAATACCGAAATGGCTATACACAGCTTAATAGAAAACATTAGCGACAGTTTAAATAATGACAGCAAATCATTATTGGTGTTTCTAGACCTTGCTAAAGCTTTTGACACGGTCGACCATAAAGTATTATTAGAGCGGTGTCAAAGAGTAGGTATTAGGGGAATCCCTTTAAATATTTTAGAAAATTATCTTTCTCAGCGAAAACAACAAAGCGAAGTTAATGATACTCTAAGTAGCTCTCTCACAAATAAACTAGGAGTTCCTCAGGGGACGGTGTTAGGACCTATTTTATTCTTAATTTACATTAATAGCATACTTCATCTTGATATTGGCGGAAAAATAGTTTCATATGCTGATGACACTGCTTTAATATTCTGAGGCAAAAACTGGAATGTGGTAATGCGTTCCGCTTCTAAGGGTCCTATCTTTGAACGTTAAAAAAAAACAAAATTTATGTCTTTCACCATTACAAACATCGGAACAAACCCTAGTAATGAATTAAAAATTCATTCTGAGCTATACCTTAAGCAAGACCTACACAACTGCCCATGCAAACTCTCTGTGAGTTCTACAGAATACACAACATATTTAGGTTTAACAATCGATCAGAATCTAAGATGGAATTACCATGTAGAAACTATAACTAATAGGTTAAGATCACTCATTCCAATTTTCTACCAACTAAGAGGTATTTTACAAACAAAACTGCTTATAAATGTTTATAAGTCTTTGGTTGAATCTGTTTTAAGTTACGGTCTAATTTTTTTTGGCGGGCAAGGAGAATCTGTTTTAACCCCTATTAAAGTCATTCAAAACAGTATTTTAAAAATATTGTTAAAAAATCATCCTGGATATTCCACTAAGGAACTATACCACGAAACAAAACTTTTTGATTTAAATCTGCTTTATGTTTTTAATTGTATTGTGTTTGTGTATAAAAATTATGATATAGTGGATGGAAAAATATCGCATATGTATAATACCCGGAATAAATTAAAGGAACTAATTTCTGAACAATTTTTTGCTAAAACATTCGGTCAAAAATCTCTCTTTTGTAATGGCCCTAAATATTTTAATAAATTGTCTAAAAACATAAGAAATATAAAGAAATTTCATAAATTTAAATCGGACGCAAAAGAATGTATTTCAGCTAATAACTCACTTTTTTTCTTAAATAAATAAGAGTTAGAATCAGTAACCATTTCAGAAAAATGTTGGTTGTTTTTGGCTCAGGCCAGTGCTTTCGCTCGGCCCTCACAGGTTGGGGACAAATTTTTTATATATTGTGTCACTTACATGCCATTGGTTGTATTATATTAAGTTAAGTAAAATATATAAACTACTTATGGAGCACAATACAAATTATTAAAATTTAGGTGTTCCTTTTATTAAGCATAGATTAATTTACATTTTGTATAATAACACTAGAGTAATACATTTATTGTCATAATTATTGTAAATGTAAATAACATGTATTTGTAACAATGAAAAATAAATGAAATGAAATGAAATTTAATCTTACTTTTAATTAAAAAATAAAGATCTTGCGAGAAAAATGGAGCTAATTAAAGCAGAAATATATCTCTCTCGAAACTAATTACCTCGATCTCTCTCACTCGTTGGCTACAAGGTAAAACATAGCTCATATTAATTACGTCATAAGTCCGACGTTATCATAATTTAGTTTTGTTTGATGCACAAGTCCGCTGCATCAACTCTTCAAATATAGGAAGTCTAGTTAAACTCATATGGCTCACAACATACTGATGACGATCAAAGAACACGTATCACAATTAGTTAAACTTTTTTATTCTTTCAGCGGTAAATGCAATTATTCTCTTCTTTCTATTTTTACAGTTTTAACGGCGCGAATCATTTATAATCTTTACCACCCGTATTCACTAAGAGGTTTAAATTTAGACCAAGTCTAACTTGACAGTTATAGGTTTAAGATGACATTTTTAACAAATGAACAAATATTTTTTTCAAATGTTACAATTACAAACTGACAGTGACAAAAGCGAAACATAAATAGCGAACTAAGACTTTTAAGTACCATGGCAACTAGACCTGGTTTAACTCTTAAACCTTTTTAGTGAATATGGGGGTATATGTTTTACACGTCTGAGCTTTACCACCGGTTGAGTTTTTTACTTATTGTACTTATCTCTGATTTTAAAGTCAATTTTCTGCTGATTAGAAAGGGTTTAGAAAGTAACCATAACTTTCTTGCGTATGTCCAGGTTCCTAGAGGTAATGGATTGATAATAGCATTATTTTCATATCATTAGCAAAATGAGCGCTTTTAATCTAACAGGATAGTATACATTTTCTTATATTATGCAAAAATACTAATACCTTTAAAGGACAAATAAAATTGCGCGTTGATGTCAAGCTCTGGTCTTTAATTCAGTCACCTTTTATTAAATATAATTAATTTTCTGTCATGTATCCATTCACCCTTTTATAAGATAGCACTAAATAATATTTTCAGACATATCCTTGTACTAGACAGCTAGTTCGAAGACCACAATACGAATGTTCAATTTTTTCGTGACGCGTGTACGTGATGAGGCCCAAACTGCTTAAAATTCAGGTCTGACGGCAACACATGTCAGACAGCAACGAGCCAAATATAAGCTACATTTGCGAGCCATTTGCCATAAAACCAAATAGATTAAGCTAATGGATTTGAGGAAAATGTTTTTGTATCTTTCTAGGAGTATACTGCGCATATTTCTCAGTTGTATTTAGGTGATTCGCATAACAAAATTAGAAAAATGTTTTCTTGTTTAAAATTAAAAATAAAATAGAATTGAAACTAAACAATTAAATACACTATTTTTGCTAAAACAACATGTTTCCTAAAAAAAATAAAATTAATATCTTTTTTTAAATCATATAAAATGCTAATGTTTGCCGAAATCTGTAAAATTATCCGATATTACTACTTTTATAAAAAAAATTTTCTTTCAAAAAAATATAGAATAGTCATGACTCCTTTATATAAAGAATTAGACACAACAAAGGGTGAGAACCATATTGTTCGAAACGCCAATTTTTTCAAAAAGTTTTCTTTTTGGAAAAATCTATTAACTCAAAGATTCTACGTCAATATCCCCAAAATATCTTTAATATATTGATAGATTGACGATCAGTGACAGAAGAAATAAAGTTCTAAGTAAAGATAATGTCTTAGTGACAAAATCATATCATTTCAAACAAACCTCAACGTAAAAGAAGTGTTATTTTATGTAAATTTATTTCAGGTTCTTTCGGAGATTACTAAATTACTTGCAACCAATTTTTTTTAAATATAACCTGGTTTTGTCTACAATGTTTTTGGATCATAATTCGAGACTATATGTAGCAGTAGCTATCAAAAGCAATTGATTGTAGTATTTGATGTCAATAATTTAAAAACTAAGAAGATGGAACAAATTGAAATACTTTCGGATATCCCTGTTTGCTTAATTTTGTCTAGAAATATGACAGCTCGTGACCTACATATGAAAATTGAACATTTAGAACAATAAAAAGCAAAAAAAGGACATGGAACTGCTTATCAATTAATGTTACTTGAAGACCAGCAGAATATGAGATAATTTCTGGATTCAAATAGATTTTTTTAATTTTTTTATTATTTATGATTTTACAGTAACAAAGAAATATTTTGCTACTACTATATTAATTTTGATTTATGATAAAAAAATATGATATAACTAAATAAAGGACATTACCTTTGTTAGACCGCTTAAATACATGAATACATTTTTAGACTAATTCGAATAGTTCCACAAGGTTTCAAGTAGTACATATACGGTGTCATAATATTCCAAGTAAAATGTTAAATTTGTAAAAAATTATAAATTTGGTACTAAAAAATAACTAAAATTGCTTTTATGCCTAATTTTATATTCAGAATCTAAAATAAAAAATAGAATATATCTAAACATTTTAGTTTTTTTTTGGAATAATTTAACCATTAACAAAATTAAAAATTCGTTTCTTATATTTTACCATATTTTATTCTATTTTAAAACATTTTTTTCTTTAATTAATATTTTTTTAATACTTTCTCTTTAATCTTCGTTTGTGTTTACAGTTTCATTAACTGCATAATATGATTGATATACCAACTTTCTTTGCTATTAATCATATGGATCTATGTTCACTATTAATTAGTAGTGACTTAGGTTTTTCTTTTCAGATCATGTGTTTGCTCTCTCCTTAAATCGTGTTCGCCTTTTTGAACTTGATTTTGAATGAGACCGTCTTAGTATAAATTTATTAGCATTGAGGCTATCACGGATCCGAGTGGTACGTTTCTGGCATTTTATTAACAATTTCCATTAATGTCAGTATCACCTTTTATAATAATATTCAGAGGATTTCTGTATTTAGATGTTGATATATTTAGTAACTACTAGAGTTGCTCATCAGCTATTTTCTATTTTTAGTTAGACAGCTGTGAAAATGCTGCTTTTAATTGTTCCTGAATCCAGACAATTAATTAAAGTATTTTCTAGAATTATTTGTTTACATGAGCAGGATGACAAAAATAATAATAATAATATATATATATATATATATATATATATATATATATATATTATATTTATAGTGGTAATGAAAGAACCAATAAGAATTAGCAAACATATATAGAAAATTCCATTAAGTTAATAGCAGAAATAAAAGATTCTGTGGCAACTGTATCACGGTAAAAAAGGCCAAAAATAAGTTCTCTTTTACCAACCAATATTTCCTTTAAATATAGTTTTAAAAGAAGTCATAAGTTTGAGTCACAATTTTGTGACACTCCGTATACTTCCTCAAAATATATTTGCTTTGAGATAGCTGTACAAGAAGTTAAAGTTTCTATAATAATAATCAATATTCGTCTCTATAGTAGAGGTATTACCTTTTACAGTTAACACTTGTCCTAATTAAAAAAAACGGTAAATTTCTTTAACCCGCAACTTTCCTCATTATTGAATTTTTCCTTTAATTTGGAGTAGTGAAGAGCGACCCAAATTAGTTTGGTATATATGCATTTAGTAACTCATATATACGGTCTTCTCAAATATTTGTCTTTGGTGCCAATTTGTTCCATCCTGTTGGATTTTACCACTATTTTACCATACTACCTAAGCCACACTTAAATTTTAGACATAAATTAAAATAAATTAAATAAGTAGTTTTAAAACTGATTTTTTTAAGAGCGCTATTTTGTTCCGTCCTAGTGAATTCGTACCAGTTTATCCGCTACATCACATTTCATTTTTCTGCAGTCAGTTGAACAAAAAGTTGATTGTTTAAACATTGTTTTGGGCCACCATTTTGTATCGCCATCTTGAATTCGTACCACAAATTTACTATTAATTTTATCTCTATGTCACATTTAATGCTTAAACAAATTTTGAAATTAATCTAGTAAGTAGTTTTTCAAGATTTTTTTACCATTTTATTAGGCCGCTACGGCCGCAAATTGTTATCTGTTTATTCCTATATATCCCTTAATTTTTGTGCAAAATTTGAGGTAAAATGGAAAATTAGTGTTTTAGTCATTTCACAGTGGTGGCTCCTAGATTTAAGAACGGGTGAAGCGCAGCGTAGCTAGGTGCAAAGCGCCGCAGACAAAATATTTTCGGGGTGCTACGCCCAAAATGGCTGGTTTTTAGCCATCTTATGATAAATTATCCCTAGGTTTGGAGCGTTTTTTAATACTTAGGGGAAATAATAAGAATTTATAAGATTTTAAATATATTTTTTTGTTTTTAAAAAAAAACAATGAACCTATATCTTAAAGCTAATTTCGATTCGATTCGATCGATGCAAAACTGCTTCCGCCTCCGATGATCCGAACGCACTAATTTACATTAATTCTATAACAAGCGAACAAGCACCTGCAGCCTGCAGCCTGCAGCAGCTGTTTTATGCCGCCCCTATCTCTATTTGGTTTACGTATATTCACTATTGCGTTGCCATAGCAACTGCCGTAGACAAATCTAAGCGCAAAAGCCTGCGTACGCGGGGAGTCTGATGAGGAATTTGTTACTGCTGATTGTGATTCCTTTACGGGTCGCTCTTATTTTATCGTTTTTAAATCATTATTATTTTTTGAGTACATAAGGCACTAGGTTTTGATAGAAAATAATGGTATAATTAAGTAAATAATGTGAATTTATATAAAACATACTACATTTTTATAATAAAAATGTAGATTACAAAATACTTAATTTTTTTATTTTTCAGTAAATTGATTGGAAAATGTAGGTGAAGCGGCGCTTCACCCACGTCCTCTGGCGAGCCGCCACTGCAATTTTACCAATTCATATATGTCGCAATTAATATTTGAAATCAATGTGTTAAATAGTTTTTTCAGCCTGTACTTTTAAACATTTTATTATGTTCCAATTTTCTTTCGCCATCTTGGATTCATATCAAAATTTTACCTGTTGATTCCTACATAATGACTTTTGTGCAAAATTTGAGGTAAATTGTATACAGTTTTTTAGTAATAATTTTTTGACATTTCATTAGACCGCCATTTTGTTTTTTACCAAAATGTTACCAGGTCGTCCGCATGTGATCCTTCATTTTTGACCAAAATTTGAAGTCAATCGAGCAACTAGTGTTTTAGCATGCCGCAAACAGACAGACATATCGACAGAATCGAGAGATCTTGAACGTAAAGATCTGAATTTTTTTTTACGGATAAAATACTTCCCTTATAAGATATAATGTTTTCCCCAGTCCCCAGAATATTAGATATATCAAAAATATGTATCTATTTATAGTTCGTTAAAGTGATAATAAATAGTATTAGTATTTTATATACATACAAACAAAAGCAGATTTCGTCATGTTTTCACCTTTTTTTAGTATTATTTTTCTATTACCGTATAAAACGAAGTGGTGTATTTATTAATCCTACAAAGGTTTAATCAAATAACTTAAATGCTTTTATGTTATTTGATTGTGCCGCTATTTTATTTATTAAGTCCAAAAATCAGTTTATCTTCATATAAGTAGTAACTTAGTTGTATGCCCGATTTTTTCTTGTCAGTGCTCCTAGATGGCAAAAAAATACCTTTTCTCAATTTCGACGGTCTGTCTCTCTGCTTGCTTGTCTGTATGTTTGCCTGTTCGCAACATAACTCAAAAAATACTTACCCGATTTACTCCAAATTAAGGTTCATATGTGGATCACATGGCAATATTCTGGTAAAAATCCATGGCGGTACAAAATGGCTGATTAATAAAAACTTAAAAAATGTTTACTAAAACCACTTATCAAAATTACTTAAACTTTCAATACATTTATATATGATTTGGGTGCCAAAGAGGGTTAAAAAATGTACTACTAAAAAACTGCTTATCCAGTTTACTTCAAATTAAATTACATTTCCAAGATGGCGGACTAAGAAATTCTTAAAAAAAATCCGCTTTATGGATTATTTTCAAATTTTGCAAAAAACCGCTTTATGGATTATTTTCAAATTTTGCACAAAACTCAATTGTTATATAGGGATGAACTAGTAAAAATTTAGGCACGAATCCAAGATGGAGAAACAAAATGGCGGTTTAATTAAATAACATAACACAAAAATGTAGCAAAAACGATATAAAATGTATACAAAGTGAATATAAAAAAGTATATTTTAAAAAATAAATTTGAAAAATTCTACAAAAACTCCCAGAACTAGATATAACTGTTATTACCTCATTGGAAAGTTGAATTAATTTTGTATCACTCTGCTTCTAAACTTATTGTCATATCACCTTTAATAAGTTCACTTACGAAATATTTCAATCCCTATATCTACTGAACCCCTTATCCGATTGAATGAACTTAGGCTTATTCATTAGTTATAAATAGTAACAAAAGACCCTAGGTTTTGGCGCAAGCTGCATATCGATATTTTTATTAGTTTTTAAGCAATTGCCAAATAAACAAATTAATAGGATTTTTCGGACGAATTAATTACGCCTTTGAAAATCTCGATTCTGCTGCTGCACACAAATCATATGATATCTTCAGTGTAATAAATCGATGTGAAAACCCCATTAGTCTAGCAAACAAGCCAAACAATTAGCTAAATACAAAATATGGCGGTTGACCTTAAAAATGCATCGAATTTCGTCTTTTAATACAACAAACTTTTTTGAGACAAAAAAATAAATAAAGTATGATAAAATACTCAATTTCATTTTTTTTTTCGTCAAATAATAAGAGCTTGAAAATTTGATGCGTTTTAGAATTACTCTGATATCCTTTTTAAACGGGTATTAAATAATTATTACGTTTGGTCGAACGGACTATAAAAACAATATTATTTTTGAAAACTGGGCAGAATATTATTTACTTTATTAAATTATTTAAAATTAACAATAATGCAATATTATTCATTACTTTTAAATTTCCTCCTGTCACACTTTACGCAGTCTTAGAGATGATCCAAATTTTCACAGAACCGAAGTGTAGAGCGAGGTTAGAGGACAACGAACCAAAGCAACATCAACATAGCAGCAAAAGTAAACACAAGTAAACAACGAAAACAGAACTTTGTAGGCAACCAGATAACAAACAAAACTAAAAATTCTAATCTTCAAAATGGTTTCCGTTATTTGGGATGCATCGATTTAACCCTCAGAGAGACAATGAAAAAGCAGTTTCAATTTCTACCTTTGATATACTATTTATGGAAATTAATACGTGAAGAAATGACAATCGTACTGAGCTGCTGTTTTTATTGTTCACTCACGTTTTGGCGTTACATCTGTTCTTATGTTATTTTTGCTTTGGCTCGTGATCTTCTAAGCACGCTCCAGACATAGGTTCTGATAGACTTTGGACCAGCTCTAAGTTTCGGTAAAGTATGAAGGAAGGAAATCCAAAAGTGACATAATATTGCATTATTTTTAATTAGAAAGAAAAATTAGAAGAAGTTCGATCAAACCTAATTGTTGTTTAATACCATTTTTACGAAGATATCATAAAACGCATCGAGCTTTCAAGGCCTTATTTTTCAACGATGAAAAAAATGTTCCAGCTAATTTTTTTTGTTTTGTTTAGTATTTTGTTTTTTTTTCAAAAAAGTTTTTTTTTAAATAACACCTTGAATCGATGCAATTTTAATGTCAAACATCGTATCTTGTATTTAGATGATCTTTTGGCTCATTTGCTAGACTAATGAGGTTTCTCTCAGAGGCCCACATAAATCTGTCACACTGCAATAATGTAATTTAAATACAGCAGCAGAATCGAGATTTTCGAGGGCGTCACTAAGAGAGGGGCTGTGTGGTTGAGTTGACAAGTTGTCAAATTACGAAACACAATTACCAGCTAGCGGAATCATCATCTATTTCATCCGAAAAATACCTATTAATTCACTTATTTGACAACAGCTTAAAAACTAATAAATATATCGTGCGGTTTTCGTCAAAATTTCGATCTTTTATTAATTTTTATAACTAGCGTAAAAGTATAATCTTTTATTTAAAAATTTTAAGATAATTGAAAAAATTGTAATCGTTATATACTGCGCCATCTAACCAATGTGTGAAAAGCTAGGAAGGAGTGTCATTAGATAAGAATTCTAAAAATGCTTAACATAAAAATACTTTTAAATAAGCCCACCCTCATTTAATCTGGACAAGGGGTTCAGAAGAAAAAAAGTGAGGTAAGTTCACTTAAGACTCAAATGGATTCCTTAAAACAAAATGTTAAAAACGCCGAATTGAAGAAAAATTCCAATTTTTCTAATTATCCATGGTCTTAAAGAAAGAAATTCAGACATATACGCGGAAGTCGTAAATTTTTTAAATAATAATCTTGGATTGGAAATACAAAAACAGGACATTAGCCACTGATACCGTGAGGGTAAAAAAAACATAAAACACAACAACAACAACAACAAAATACTAAGCCGAGACCCATGGCAGTACAGTTTTGCTGTCGTTGGACCCGCGATCTCGTTTATTTTAGCAAACGCAAATTAAAAGTTTCGAAACTGTTAATATCTAAAATGCTAACTGTTGGAACTCTAATGTTATTTAAAAAGGCTCGGGACATCCTGGGAAAATCATCGTGGACTTTTAATGGGTTTTTGTATGGTGATCGCAGGGGTGGAAGGAAACTAATTAAGTGTGAAAGTGATCTTTTGGATATGGAAAATAAAGACGAATGAGAGCTGGTAACTGTAAAACCTACTTATCTACTTATGACTACCTTCACCTACACTTTACTTTAAAAAATATAATTATATAGCTCAAAATAAACAATGATATTTACTAGGATTAATCAAGAAAAAAAACTTAATTTAGAATTATTATATTTATTTACTATTTCCAAGTAGTAAGGATGAAATTCTGTTTTTGCAAGGAATATATTTTGTTTTTGTTTCTTGCGGTCTAGGTTACTGGTTTAATTATTCTTGAATAACAATATATAAAGTTTAATGCCCTATTATGTGAAGAATTTCATATTATTATTAGATGGTTTGGAATTGATTTAGTCTAACATTAATATTAAGCAAAATTAATTAAATTATTTGGAAAATAAATACAAGTTCTAATTTCGTTTGACTATTTTTGTGATAATGTTTTTGGGTTTAAACTTTCTCATCTCATCAATATTTTTGTCTAACTGATTTTTTCCTGAACATTAATCTGTAGTTAGAAGGTACTTTTTCCTCTAGTCGACTTTTTGAACTATAAGAAATAGCGAAATTTTGTTTTGTTTTATTATTTAATAGTACTGGTTTGTAGAGGTTATTATTGAATACAAGAATATAATTATAATAATTTTTTCCTGTATATGAAATAGATGATTTTTTTAACTTATTGCAGTGTTTTTCCACTTTACTAATTTTCTGAATACTAAGTGTTACATTCATATATTTTTAGAACATTTTTATGTTGTATATCTTGATGTGTGTTATATTGACAGAAAGATGGTTGTCCCATAATATTCATCCTGATGTTCAAATTCTAGGATATAATTTTTTTACGTAGGGACACAGTAAGGAGAATACTTATATATATCAAGAGTTGCGCATTGATAATGAGCTAAGTGAAAACACAGAGTATTTAACAATAAAAGTTAAAGTAGGGAATAAGTCTCTTATTATTTGTACATTTCATAGAACCCCAATGCCAATCTAAATACGTTTATAAATGATCTGAACGACATATTTTCTATTGTCTGCCCATCAGCGTATGAGTTATTGTGTCTTGGTGACTTGAATGTAATTTTTTTTGTAATTCTAGTCCTTTAAATACCTGTTTTGAGTCTTATGGATTAACCAAGTTTCTAAATGAACCAACGAGGGTGAATTGTATTTATTTCACGTTAATTGACCCTATCTTTTTTACTCATGAGCAATTCGGTTCTAAAGACTAACCGATAATTTTAAATTACTTATAAAACAGAAAGACCGTGCCTTATAGAAATTTAAAAGATCAGGTTTACCGGTTGATTGGGATGTTTATGAGGAACTCAGACACTTTGCAGTAACAGTGGTTAGAAATAAAAAAAAAGCTTATTTGCAATCAATAAGAAATCTGAATAAATCAAAACAGTTTTGGCAATTACTAAAAAAACTTAATATTTGTAACTCAGCATCAAACCCTGCCTCTTGCACTTTGCGACGCCAAAGCAATAAATAAATATTTTTATTAATTAATTAATAATAACTGTGGTAATAAAATTAAATATTACAATGAACATATAGTTTCACACGCTAACATTTTCACTTTTTCCCTTACAACTACACAGGAAGTTACGGAGATTTTAAGTAATATTAAAAGCAATGTACGGAGAGTTTATAATATTTCTTTAAGTATATAGTCCACATTATAAATACAAAATCACTATTTTCCTCGTTTATGGAAGATAGCTATCGGAAAACCTCTTCCTAAAAACAACATTACAAATGAGTTTTCAGATCAGATGAGTTTTATCTTCTTAGATGTCCTATTCTCTTCAAAGTTTTTAAAAAGGTTTTATATAATCAGATTGCAAAATATTTTAATGATCAGAAGATATTGCCCAATGTTCAGTCTGGTTTTAGGAACGGATATACTACAGCGGCTTTGGCAACTGTCAGAAGTGACGTAATTGGAGCCTATGATTCTGGGCTGAATAGTGTGCTTGTACTACTCCATTATTCCAAAGCATTTGTTTCGAATAATCATAAATTATTATTAGCGAAATTGAAATTCTATGGCTTTAATGATATATCATTATTATTGACAAATTCATATTTGCGCAATCGAAGGCAAGAAATAGTAGTTCAAAACTCAGTGTCATCTAGTGCAGAGGTTTTGTCTGGTGTTCCACAAGGTTCTATTTTATGTCCGCTATTTTTCATTATGTATACGTCCGCTATATAAAAATCTCTACAATTTTGTAAAATTCAAGCGTACGCGATGACATCCGAGTATATTACAATTTTCCTAAAAACATGTATGAACAAGCATGCCAAAAAATTAACCGTGACCTTAATACTATTAAAGAACTCTCTGTTGAACACAATTTAACCATAAATCCTGAGAAGTCAAAACGTATGTGTTTTAGTAACAAAAATAGCAAAGACTTTCTTGAACAAGACTTACATATCAACTTAGATAATACACGGTTAACATTCACACAAAGTGTAAAAAATGTAGGCATAATTATCGACTCGAATTTACGTTTTACGCAGCATCGTATGATAAATGCTATGTGAAGCTTTTGTTCTTTCACGATGTACGTATTGTGATTTGTGTATGGTCCTTGCTTGACAAAAGTTAATGGAAATAGGATTCGAAAAATACAAAAGTGCTTTGACCGTCTTATATATGGTATTAAAAGATTTGAACCTGTCACATTTAAAATAAGAGAAAATAAATGTCTATTTATGGAAAATAGAATACTGCTACATTTGGATGTTTTTACACATAAAATTATAAATGATCCTACGGCATCTCTGCCTTCAAAAATTGTCTAAACGTCAGTCCAACATTCATTCTAGGGTAACCAGAAATAACGATAGGTTTGTAATGACGCAACACAGGACAGCTCTATTTTCCATAGAAGCTTTATTTTCCCGGCTATATCTTTCTACAATTCATTACCGCGCACTCTTAGACTTTTCAGTATTAACAAATTTAAATATAAATTAAAGGAATACTTAATTAGCAAGGAGTAAATACAGAATTTAATTTTTGACTTGCGGCCATGCGTTTGAGTGGGTGTTGGAGTGCTTTTTATAATATAATTTATATAATTTGTTTTCTTACCATCTATAATGTGTAAATAATATATACTGACTTAACAATTTTTTAACTTTCCCGTTTTTGTGTTATTTGGGGGTTGAGTATGAGTAACTCCGCTAGACTGCGCCTCTAGATTGCAACGAATTCAGGATTAAAGGTTTTTTGTGCTTATTTATAAACACTATGTTCTATAATGATTGTATTACCCATTGTTAAACAAAAAATAAGGTGGTTTATTTTATTTATTTATTTATATAACGATTTAAATCTTTCGTCAGTCAATAGTTCCATACCCTTATTAAGGTTGATGACAATAACTTTAGAATCATAGTGACAGAAAGAAATATTTAGTTCTCCCTAGCAACTGCGCTCCCTTGCGTTAAATTTAGGAAATTGAAAATATTTTCAGTCAATTGCTCTTAGCTACTTTTGTTATAATTTTTTTAAGACACTAAAATTAAGGATTTTCGAGCTATGGACAGTGAACGCCCTTAACTGAATAGTCTGTATATACATAATATATTTATTTTGGCAATATTGTAAAAATTGTGATATATTTCACCTTTCTTAATAAGAGACTTTTATTATAAGTACTTTGTACAAAAATGGGTGAAGCGCTTCTAACAATACTTTTTTCGCTATGAAACATTCTCTTTATCAAGAAAAGTGATACATAGGGTAAACTACAGCAATCGGACACCACATAGTAATGAGACACTACCGATAGTTTTCTTTAAAATAAGATTTCGGTAAGTCCTAGTGTTTGCCACTGGGTGCTAGATGGGACCTCATATTTATATAAATGTTTCGCTCAATAAAATCTTCAATGTTGGTTGTTGAGTATTTCTGTGTTAGTGAAGTGAAACTCATATAAGTAAAATTTGTTTTAGATTACTTAGTCCGAAAAATATTGAGACAAATTATTTTTATATTCTTATTGAAACAAACAACCAATGTAGTCTAAGGGACACATACTACGCAGCTTTCATTACATATTTAGGTTACTTACCCAAAAATGTACCAAGAATTTAGGTGCTGATCTGAATAAATACCAAAATTCTAGTATTGGACATAGGCCACAGGTACACTGGAGTACCGATGAAGTGAAAATACAGCAGGTAGTTCAAATTACTTTTTAGTTCAGTTGATAAAATCATTGTTTTTAATTTTTTAAATATATTTATTTTATATTTTTTAGTTCTAAAAATGCCTAATTTACACTATCAAATACCGTTTTTATTCAAATTAGTATTCTAAATAACATCTAAAACTTAAATATGAATTTATATTACACAGCAATAAATTTGCCAATTACCATTTACCGATTTAACTTTTTAATGAACCGTTTCCTGTTCTTATTTTCAAAGTAAGTAAAGGATAAAACTGTTTATTAATACATAGTATATTTTTTTATAAATGAACAGTGGATTTACTGTTAAAATATTTAGAAGAATACTAATTTTACCAAAAAGACAACATAATATCTTTTCTTGTTTTTTTTTGGAGTCTACGTGACCTGAAACGTGAACAATTCACAAAAAGTGGGGCATTTCTTTAAAATAATTGAAACTTTGCTCGACCATTTTTATATGAGAGGATATAATATGGAATGTGTTAATTTATTTTTAATATCAGAACAGAAATATATAATATTTCCTACTGTATGATCGTAAATCGTGGTTTTATCTTCAGCTTACATACACATGTATCAAATTTGACAAAAATTTTTTTTTTACTTTTTTTATCATATAGTTTTTTGTTCACTTTTGAATTTGAAATAAATTTTGGTTTGTCTTCGTTATTCGTTTTGGTTTCCGAGTACCGAGTCGATACATTTTAAAATCTGCATAAATATATATAATCGGTTTGACATGACTATGATAATTTTGTATTCAAATTAGGCCTAACAAAAAATAATCAACTGTTAAATATTATTGGCATATCACAACTTGCATGTTAGCTGCTCATAAAATAAAACGACTTTCTTAGAACGTCGGTACACAAAGTGCAATGAGTCGGAATAAAAAAGTTCAAACGTCTCTTTCATGGCATTTAGGAAATCTTTGAAGCTGCTCAAAATTCCCCAGGCGCGGCAGCAAATAAAAATCGCGTCGTCTGAAAACAATATTTTCCGGAGAAAGAGTGCATATTGCTGCCAGCTTTCAAAAGAGAAGTTGGCGCGATTCGAAATGATTGTCAACAGAGAAGTTCGATATCTGTACCCAGAGTAGTAATTAAACGCCTTAAGCGATGACCTACTTTTGAGAGAGAAAGAGTGACAAGATACTTGTTTGAATACTTGCATGCAACAGTTTCTCAACAAAATATGTATGCAGCTACAAACTTTGCATTATTTTATTTATTTACTTACATATTTTCTTAGGTTGTATGGATTACCTTTTATTTTTTGACGGTACAGTAATATTAATTAAATGCATTCCTCAATAGTTGAAATTGGCTCGGAACCAGGGCACCCCGTTTTTTATAAAATTTTAAATCAATTTCATTAGTTTGTATCTAATTTTAATATACTTTCCTTTGAATAGAAGTATTTTATCAATTTTATTTTTAACCTGTGAAATATATTTTTAGAAATGTTTATAATCAACAGCAATGATTATGGTTCGATCCCCGCTCGTACCATAACAATAAGATCCATACAATACTTTGAAAGAATATTTGCTAGTAAATTGTAATAACAAAGGCCTCAAAAACACTAACATGTATTCCTAGTGATGTATTCAGTTAACTGACCTTCCATGCAAGAACAATCTCTCGTCAATAAAAATAATTTTGCTAAGTTCGGTATTAATCTCAAAATATTCAAGAGAATCCAGTAAATAAACATTAAACAGAAGATTAGAATTGTTATCTGGATCAAAATTCTGTTGAATAGACTGAATGTGATTACAAAATGCTGACTTATAAATTTCACTTTTGTTAAATGTATTTATTTTGTCTATGCTTTTATTTAAAGGCCTTCTATGGTTAGTTTTAATTTCATGAGATATTTCAATATTATTAAGCATATCTTATAAGCAATCTGCTTTAAAATGTTAATTTCTTCCCTATATACTAATACATGAACGAGACATGATGAACTTAATATAATATCTTGTGCTAGACAGAAAACGGTTACACAAAGCATGCCATAAATAAAGCCAATAATAAACAGGGTTCCCGAACAACAGCAAGATTATGAACCCGGAAGAAAATAAGTAGTCCTACCATATATAAAAGGTACCACAGACCGTATTGGCAGGATTCTTAGAAAGCACAATATACAAACAATTCATAGGTAAATTACTTGAAAATCCAAAAGATAAAATAAAATTGGAAAATCACGAATAATATAGCATCCCGTGCCAGGACTGTGAAAAGTTGTATGTTATACAAACAAACAGACGAATATTAGCAAAAGTAGAAGAACATAAACTCAGCATCAGAAATAAACAAACAACCTCTGCCTTATTTTTTCATCATCAGGCCACAAAATAAACTTCGAAGGGTGTAAGGAGATTGCCAATCTAGAGCAGTATAGGACCAGAATAATCCGAGAAGCCATAGAAATAGAAAAACAAGGTGATTCAAATAAAAGGGACGAATCATTAAAGTTACCAGCAGTATGAAAATCAGTCATATATAAACCAAAAACCACAGAAAATCAAGCGGCATTAGTCCAACAACAACAGCTGTCACTAACACTTTTAGTGTTCAATCGGACGCGAAACCGAAAGCTTCGAAAATGTCAAATGCGATTTTGGCGAAAAGTCAGCAGAATTGTTTTTTTCAGAATGAGAGTGATGAACGGATGTACACCCGGAATGAAAACACATCATATTTTTCTATCCGTGCAGGACTACGAATCAACATTATATGGATGTAATCATTACCAATATGCTTTGTTATTTTGAACTTTTATAAGAAGAAATTAGTAGTTTTAAATAAATATTTCTTCTTTTTAATAAAAAAAACAAAGGCCTCTATTTATTTTATGACCTAGGGCGCCAAGAGTTCTAAATCGGACCCTGTAGCTGTAAAAAAACAAATAAGGTCGAACTCAGCGATATTGTCACCGTAACAGTGATTCTTCGAACAATTTTATATTTCTAGGATTTTGGCCAAAACGTAAATAGCAACAACTTTATGGTAAGATTAGTCAGACTACGTAGTTTATCCGTGTGACCGTGTGTTTCGGCAAATATCTTTATACTGGCTAATACATAAAAACATTAAATGTATGTATGTACATAAGATTTATGACACTGGGTAAACAAATTGACCAGCTTCTGTAAAAACATTTGTGGATTTCATAAATATATTCCATTTTATTTTATGCACATTTTGAACAAAAAAAAAGTATCTACAACAATAATATATACCAAAAATATTTGGACGTTTATTATATAAACACACGAGTGCGAAACTGACGTTTTATATTCGCGTTGTATGCAGTATTTTTTGCACCATACATTTTATAAACGGTAATTAAACAAAAACAAATTTACTGCCAAAGTAGGTATTTCTTTATCATATGGCGTCAAAAAAAATGTATGTATGGGTCAAAAAAAACTTAATTTTTTCAGCCAGAACCGTTTCAAAATAACAATTTTTTTAAAATAGTATATTTTTTTATAACAAGGTTTGTCGAACGAGCGAAGGGAGGCCGAGAATTGCAGACGAGCCACAAAAAATAATAATTCCCATTATGGTGTTCTAAATAAATTAAATATTACACATTTTTAGTTCTATTTCACGTTGTCATTAGCAAGTTAATAAATTGCCTGACTTTTCTCAAGCTTCCTTTGTACAGATTATGCTATTGGTTTTCGTACTATACTACTTTAGTACATTGACAGTTTGACATTATTGTGATGTGTAATATAAATTTTTATTCTAAATCATAAAACTTTTGGACGAGTTGCTATTTGTGAACGGACAACTATTGTCTTTAGGGACTGCTGCTATTGGTGGTAGCCAAGGAAGCTAAAGTTGTTTTTAGAGCAAGGAGCGGCTAATAGCAAAAAGTAATTTTTTAGCCTTTCATTTTAGTTACAAAATGACTTGCTTTGCGAACTCTTAAAAAACTATTAAACTAGATGTTGCTACCGGCAGGATGGCCCTCTTTTCGCCTAGGCAACGCATGTTTGTTATCTCTGCCTGTCAATATATTTTTACATGGCACCTGCATTTTTATGCATCCGATGACGTAAGTAACTCAGTTTTTTTCTTGTTACACTTAAAGTGTTGCTGTTGGGGGGATGGCGCCATTTCCATCCAGGCAGCAAATGTGCGTTCTGTTTGCATACTGATATATTTTTACATTCATCATCGTGCTTTAGCGGTCATCTAAATAAAAATCATTTTTCTACTATGTATATATTTATAAAACGAAAATTAACATATTACTTTTGAAAGTTACATGTTACAAAATATTGACATAAAAAATGGAATTCTTCTTTTAAAATAAAATTCTGAAGATTAGATCACAATATAACAAACACATTTTTAAAATTATACATTTAGAAGGGACAAAAAAATTGTACGAACATGACGGGAATGAATACTGAGTATTGTAATCGTGAAAAAAATCACCGTATGAGATTTTTTCAGATATTTACGTCTCAGGGTACCTAGATGCCAAAAAACATATGTATATATATATATATATATATATATATATATATATATATACATATTTATATATTGATTTTTACTCCTTCACGGATGGAAAAATATAATGTGTTTTCATTCCGGGTGTACATCCGTTCACTACTGTCGTTCTGAAAAGAACAGTTTTGCTGACGTTTCGCCAAAATCACATTTGACATTTTCGAAGCTTTCTTTCTCGCGTCCGAATAGAGACTGAAGTGTTGGTGACTGCGACGCTTCCTTTTTATACCCCCACTCGGGGCCGAAGGTTATATCTGTGCAGGCGTTAGTCGTTATTTATGTTTTCCGGATGGTGCTGTTGTTGTTGCGCTAATTGCGCTTGAGTTTTTGCGATTTTAGATTTGTCGATTATTGTCTTCCATACTGTTGGTAGTTTTAATGATTCGTCCCTTTTATTCAAATCACCTTGTTTTTCAATTTCTATGGCTTCTCGGATTTTTCTGGTCTTATAATGTTCTATATTGGCAATCTCCCTACACCCATCGAAATTTATTTTATGGCCGGTTTCCTGATGATGTAGGAATAAAGCTGAGGTTGTTTGTTTATTTCTGATACTGAACTGTTCTTTTCAGAACGACAGTCGTGAACGGATGTACACCCGGAATGAAAACACATTACATATTTATATATATATATATATATATATATATATATATATATATATATGTCATATGAATGACATTGTTTAAAATTTAGGTAAAAATGGTAAGAGTATGAATTGTAAAGCAAACTTTAGAATCATTCATATAATTAATTATAACGGTTATTATTATTGGTAGAAAATTTTGTTTGACCTGAAAATAAAACATAAGAGTAAATTGAATTTCACAGATAATTACCAAATGAAATGCATTACATAAAAGTGACGCGAGGTTAACCAAAAGATCTTGCACACTGTTAGGACATATGATTGATACCAGTCATACGTGCAATTTTCAAGAAACTAAAATTACACGTAGGAAATAATAGCACCAAAAGAACGTTCCTAGAAATGACAGAAATTAAAAAATATCCAAAATTTAGGTTCAATTTACTCTTATATTTTATTTCCAGATCAAATAAAATTTTCCACTCATAATAATAACAATCGTAATTAATTATATGAACGATTCTAAAGTTTTAAATATATAGAAAAATGGTCGTGATCTGTTTACTATTTATTATTTTAGCATTCTTCTGTTAGTTTTCAGAGAATTCCGAAAACCAACATTCTGGTATAAAATTTGGGCTGAAAACAGTGGAAAGTTGAAATGCGTACTTTGACAGTAGATAACTCGAAGACGAAACTTTACCGACAAAATCAAGGTTCAGATTCGTGATCAGCAGACCAAAATCTATGAACGTACCAAAAATCTTAAAAATCAGCGATAATTAGCTTACCTGAAAAAGAGATCAGGAACAAGGGTTATTTTGCTTGGTGTTTTTATTGTCCTTTTAAATCTAAAAGGGTGTCAACCTATTATGGCATACCCTATTAATTGATGTACCCGGTCACTACTTTTGTCACTATTTGTCAACCTAATAAAAAAATATATAAACTATTCTTGACATAAAATGTCCAAAGTTACTGATGAAGTCGTACTCCTCGATAGAGGCAATTATACTACCTGCACAGTTCATCTTCATGGGGGTACGATTTTATCTTATCGTGTTAAAGATCAGGAAATGCTTTACATGAAACAAAAAACAGTATTTAACATGTCTTTACCAATAAGGTAAGTGCCCTTATAGTACACGAATTACCCAGTATCAAGGATATAAATAATTATATTATATTAATATATGTAATTTTCCAGGTTTTTAAGTTGTGAAAAAAACGCAAATTATCTCGGTATTGATGAAAAGTTCTGTTAAAATTCTGCGAGCTCTGCCATGCCTGGTTGAGTATTTTTGTGCAAAATTTTCTTGGTACCCTTGCAAGTAAATTTTTTCAAAATTACTTTTATTTCTTTACTATAGCTTCTCTAACCCATCTTGCAACTTTGCATCTTAAGGAACCATTTAGGAAACAATCCTGGCTATGATTTCTAATTGTCCAAAAATTTCAAATGAATGAATACAAATGATAGTGTTACAATGATAAAAATTGGTGCTAATTACGAAATGGTCGATGACTTATGTGTTAGGAGCAAGTGAAAGGAATTGTTTGTTAGCGATAAGAATATGTCACGAAAAGTATCCTTATAGAAGGCAAACACGAGAAGCGCTTTTGAAAGATTATGCAACGATTTGATGAGACGGGAAATGTAGAATACACAAAAACTGATCGAACTAAACCTGTTTTAAACCAGCTAGGAGAACTAGGACTTAGCTAGGACAACTTAACAACAAGTTTAAACTAGTTGTTAAGTTGACCACGCTAGAGTAATTAGAATTAGAAATAAAACAAAATAATCACAATCAAAAAACAATACTAAGTAGCAAATCATATAAAACAGCAAAAGCTACTTAATTAAATGTTAGAAATGACCACCGTTTTATTTGACAGAAATATTTGAACGATTTGCAAAAGATACGCTAACATCTTTTAATGTAATAAATTTAATATTACTAAACATACTTCTTTCCTTCGTGTTTTGTATTTTAGTCGGAGATGTTTGATAGACTAATTTTTTATTAACAATGCACCAACGAAAAAAGTCAATTTTTGTCAAGTCAGGGAATCTAGGTGGCCACGCAATCGGTCCTCCTCCTCCTATCCAGCGTTCTTGAAATTCTTCATTATGAAATGCTTGAATGTCAGCCTTTTAAGAACTGGGATACCGTCGTACATATACCATATTTGATGACGGTCGTTAATAAGGATTTGGTATAATGGTGTTCTAAAATCTTCCCTCAAAAACTGGAGATATCGGTGTGCAGTATGCCTTTCTTCAAAAAAATGCGTACCGATGACAAAATTTCCAACATCTCCACCCCCGATGTTAAGAGACCATCTATTTTGACTAGTTGTGCGAATATAGTAAGGATTTTCAGTAACGTAGTAACAAACATTATGTCTATTGACATTTCCTTTTCTGTAAAATGTTGCTTCGTCGTAAATAACACGAAGTTAGTAAATCTGGGCCCTCTCTGAATTGGTTGGTGTTTCTAGTGACAAAAATCTAGTTGCCTGTGATAATCGTCCTCATACAATTCTTGAAAGAGTTAAATGTGGTATGGATGAAACTCGTTTTTTTTTAGAACCCATAGAACAGTGGTTTTACCATGGACGAAGTTAAAGAGGGGCGTGGGGGAGTTAAGCCCCCCTAAATACCGAATTATACTCAAACTTGATACATATGCTAAAAAACGAATAAAATATATATACGGCTTTTCATATTAGGGTCAGGCTTTAGCCCCCCCAGATGTGATGTCATAACTCCGCCCATAGATTTTATTTACATCTGTTTCCCTTGCAATTCTTCTTGAGTCAACTTTTAAGTCGATCTCCTCATTTAAAACAGGTTTGGCTCGATTGGATGAATCCCTCATATGTGGGAAAGAGGAATAACTATTAATTATTTTATGAATATCCGCCGAATCCTATCATAACTAGGGATAATAATTCACTAGAAGATCAAGAGAAATTATGTAAAGGTTTAAGAATATTGCATTTAGATGTCCGTTGTATCCGAAACCAGGTGGAAGAAATTGAATATTTCATAGTTGATTCTAGAAATAACAAGAACTACAATATCCTTTGCTTGTTCCATGTCAAATCTTTTTTGCTAGGAAAACCTTGCGTCAAGGGGGTACTCTTATTTTAACTACAGATTTAGTTGATTGTATACAGGTAAATGAAGTTGTTAACTTATCGATTGAACTCCATTGTGAATTATCTGCCTTATTACATAGAAAACTTGATTGCATAATTGTAACCGTTTTTAGAGCTTTCGACGGAGATTTTAATATTTATCTACAAAAAATTAATCAGGCTTTGGACTTAATTAATACTCGTAAAATAAAGTATATTGTGGTAAACGGTGACTTTAATGTTCTTTTTAATACCAATAACGCAACGAACGTTAATCTTTCATCTGATAACTATATACAAAGACAAAATGCAGAAAATCTTAAATTCTCTTTTTCGCTAATCCCTTATAACAATGTTAATCTCTGGATACAACAAAATCTTTTTTCCAGAATGCTTTAAGATGTCCAAAGTGATCCCAATTTTCAAGAAGGGTTGCTGGGATGATGCTGCTGGAGGGCTTACTAAAGGAGCAATTTTGTGAATTTTTTGAAAATGACAACATATTTACTAAGAGTCAATATGGTTTTAGGAGGAAGAAATCCACCATCATTGCATTGATTGATCTGATAGGATGTCTAGCGGAGGCTTTTGAGGATGGTCAATATATCGGGACTACATTCTACGACCTATCAAAGGCTTTCGATTGTGTTGGTCACGTGGAGCTCATATTTAAGCTAGAGTACTATGGGTTCGATAGAGATAGTGTAATGTTGATTAGATCCCACCTTTCAGGGAGACACCAGCAAACATTCTATGCTGGTGAACTTTCGGCGAGTTGTGACGTTAAGCACGGGGTTCCTCAGGGCTCGATACTTGGACCTCTTTTTTTTCTGGTCTATATAAATGATATCCTTACTGCTTCTCCCAATTTAGCATTGTGGTTTTTCGCTGATGACACTACTCTGGTTGAGACTGGATACATCCTTGGAGATGTAAGCATGTCGCTTGAGTGTAATAAACGAGTATTGAATGAGTAGTTTATCGCATATAAGTTATCTTCGAATGCCTCCAAGACAATAACTATGTTTTTTGGGTTGCGTGAACTACCCATGAATACCCTGCATCATCAAAATCTTTGGGAATATCTCTGGACCCAGGATTAACTTCCGGGCCACATGTTGACTGTGTTTCGGTGAATCTTTCTAGAATTGTATTCCTATTAAGGAATCTAGTAAAGGTTTTATCATTTTATAGTCCTGCTGCAGACTTATCATTCAATCTTCCAATTTACTGCTTTGTATGGGATACTTCTGTGGGATCACTCACCAAGTGCAGACCGAATTTTTAAATTGCAATGAAGGGCTGTAAGGGTTGGAGAGATGATGTTAAGCAAACATTTGTCGATCTTATATATTTACAATACCATCTAGATTTATCTATGAGTGCCTTATCAATTGCCACTCCCATCCAGGCTCTTTCAACCAGAATAACATCTATCATGAATACCAAACTAGACAGGGATTAAATATCCGAATACAGTTTTTGAGATTGCAAAGATCACAATTTTCCATTAATTATTATGCGCCCGTCTTTTATAAGAAGATGCCTCTAAATTTTAAACAAATGTCGTTGGCCAATTTCAAGTTGTCTGTACGAAATCTTCTGCTAAAGGGAGCTTGTTGTAGTTTCAATGAATTCTTAACTTGTGACATCTAATTTTATTAAATTTTATCGCATATGTTGTACTTATATGGATTATAATACTTGATCCTAACTGTTGACTGTATGCAGGATATGAAATATATTTTTTCTACAACCGTCCTTAAAATCCTATTTTACACACCGATTGCAGTAGCTAAAGCTTGTTTTCAAGCACCGATGCGTGAAATACAATGCTTTCCCTAAAGGATTTACTTCACGCACCGGCTCAATAACCGGGCCCGCACTGGTAATAATTTTATTAGGCGGCCGTGCCTCGCAATTTGTATCGTTGTCATGGTAAGGAGTTGTCAAATTGCCAATGCAAACAGTTTAAAATAGACACTTTAAGTTCGAATAGTAATTTGAACAGTTTATTATTTTAAGTTATAATAAGCAATAATTATGGACTCTGATATAGAAATGTGTACTCCACCAGATATTACGAAAGCAGCGAAAACAGCTAGTAATTCTCTGTTACCTCAGAAGTCAAAGGAAATTTATGAAAACACGTACAATAAATTTATGACTTGGCGCAGTAAGAACAATATTAAAACCTTTTCTGAAAATGTTTTACTCGCATATTTATCAGAATTGTCAAAAAATGTGAAATCATCAACACTATGGAGTCATTATTCAATGCTAAAAAGTACTATTAGCATTAAACATAACATTGACATTGGTAAATATCCAAGAGTTCATGCATTTTTAAAACGGAAGAATGAAGGATATATTCCACAAAAATCTCGAATATTGGAGAAAGAACAAATTTTCAAGTTCATAAATAAGGCTCCTGACGAAGTTTTTTTATTAACCAAAGTGATATTAATATTTGGGATTGCTGGTGCTCTAAGAAGAAGCGAAATTTATAAGCTAAAAATGTGCGATATTTAATTTTTAGGAAGTGTTCTTGTTGTATCCGTCCCTGATACAAAAACCAAAATAACAAGAAAATTTACCATTACCGAGCATTTAGAATTATACAGAAAATATGCCGCCCTTCGTCCCCAAAATTATCAAGAAAACAAAATCTTCATCAAGTATCAAGGAGGAAAATGTACTCGCCAAGTCGTCGGGATAAACAAATTTGGAAAATTGCCTAGTGAAATAGCAAAATTTTTAAAACTACCACATCCAGAAAAATATACAGGCCATTGTTTCAGACGATCATCTGCTTCCTTGCTAGTTGAAACCGGTGCAGATTTACTAATGTTAAAACAACACGGCGGTTGGAAATCTTCAACGGTAGCTGAGGGTTACGTAGAAAATTCCCTTAACAAGAAAAATGATATTTCAAATAGACTTTTGTCAGTTCAAAATCCAAATATGACCTCGATCACAAGCAGCAATATTATTAACAAATCATCATCAAAGGAGGCTACAGAAGTTAAATTTAGTAATCTAACAAATTGCAACATTACTATTAATAATTACAATAATTATAAAGAAGAAAATTAAATAATTTAACTATAATTTCTATTAAAAAGTTACAATTATTATAAAGTAGAAAATTAAATAATTTAACTATAAGTTCTATTAAAAAGTTACAATTATTATAAAACAGAAAATTAAATAAATAGTTCATTAGTTTAATTTGTATTATATAAAGGAGAAAATTAAATAGTTTAATTTTATTTCGTACTTGTATTATTTACGGTTGTAGAAAAAGTATAGTGTGCAATACGTGCGTGAAGACTTTTATACCCTTGTGTGATATTGTGACCCTCGCCTTCGGCTCGGGCCACAAACATCACACTCGTGTATAAAAGTTAACTTCACGCACTTGTTACACAATATACTATTTTAAAAGCTAAATTGTATTATTGGGTGAAGTAGAGACTGTGTAGTATACTTAACTAAATGTTATTTTATCATTGTAAATGTTACTTGTGGTGTATTTTAATGCCAAGGTATAAACCCCCTATGACGCAAGGAATGATATTGTTGTATCAAGTACTTGAATAAAAATTTGTATTTGTATTTGTATTTGTATTCCCGTCTCATCAAACTACCAGGATACTTCTCGTGATGTTATTGTCGCTAACAAACAATTATTTTCATTTGCTCCTAACCCATAAATCGTATGGATTAATTCTTGTCTATTAAAATTCATCTTTGCGTCTTACACTAGAACTTGTACTGTTTAAAATAAAACTAACGTTCCAGCATTACTTGACAATTCAAATTTGTATTTTTGACAGTTCAATTGCATTTGTAAAAGTATGGCCTACTAGATTTTTGTCACTGGGCACAACAAAACCTATATTGGGTGAATGGCCAAAAAGATTAGAAATCTGAAAATAAAACAACATACAGGGTGCTCCATTTAAAAATGTAAGTTTGGTTTGTGGCAAACTTATCCACAACCCTGTATAATTGAAAATAATTTTGTTGGTTGTAGCTCTTATCAGTCCTTACAACTTTCGTATATTTGACCATTGGATCGTATGGAGGTTCTTCTAGGACTGTTCACCGATACCCGATCTTGATATTTCTCCCTTCTCTTAGTTTAGCTCTTAGTTTACATTTGGTAATGAGCAGAGGAACACTGCTGATCGAAACGTTGTGAATAATTTAAATTAAAAACAATGCAAGTCCGACAAGTGGATTTTATTTAGAATGCTCCGATATCTTCAACCTTCAGGCAGATGCAAAAATACGTTTAGTACGAAAGATTTAACGTTTTATTTGAGCAATAAGGGGATTTGCTACAAAAATATATAAATAACCATTGTAAAGTAAAAAAAATAGCATCGACTTTGTTCTTTTAAAACATACTGTTTCATTAATTAGGTCTCTATTTTCTGATTGTAAGGTTTGGTGTTATTACCTTTATATACATAAGAGGCACTTTGTTGGGAAAAGAAAGGACATTTTAACTTCTAATACATAAATGTGAAGTAGTAAAAATAAAATTCCTTTATAGCACAATTTTCCCTATTATTTTTTAAAAAATATGAGGTATTTTATATGGTATATTTATAATTAGCTAGAGTATATCAACTTAGTAAATCTGTTTTATAGAAAGTATTCCATTTAAAATATCAAAGCTGATACTTATTTTGTGAAATTTCTATTTATCATTTTTTTATCGGTATATATCTGTATTAATTAATGAAGTCTAAATTTTGACCAGATCTAACTTGATTATTATAGGTTTAAGATGACATAACCAAGGTTTAAAATGACATAAGCAAAACATACGAACTAAGAATAATTGCCATGGCAATTAGATCTTATTTAACTCTTAAACATCATTCAAAATATAAAGCCTGTACTTATCGTGAGACCGGTAATACCTTTTATCACTTTTATTCTCTAATGAACAATTTTTGAGGAAATATATTTACGTTACTTAACATACCAATACATATAAATAAAATATTCTTATTGATATACAAATCATAATTTTAAAGTTGAATTTCTCTGTTTAAGTATTTTGCCTATTATACTCAAAATATAAATATTTAATCACAAAGTAATAACCAGGTTTAGTTAGGATTGCAATTTGTCAGAAGAAATTCAATCTAGGGGAATAGGGGGCAATTATGCAAATATTGGTTAATTGTGAAATTTAGTAATTGTTGTATACATTATACGACCTTTAAACTGTATAAAACAAATTTAAATAAGTAATTGTGTCTATTTAAATCGCTTTCTTTCAAAAGATCGTTGAAAAAAATTAAAAACAAAAACGAAAAACGTTGAAAATTTTTATTGTTCCAAAATTCTATAATTTACACCAATGTCACAACAATCCTTGCTCCCAGTCTGGAACATGTCCTGCAATGCCGCAGGCCCAATGATCCATTTCAGTCAAACGACGATCACAATTTCGCTCTTATACATTAACATTATTTCTCCCAATGAAAGTCAGGATTTAACAGTGGAATTCAATGGCGGTCGCGTCGTGGTATTAGCCAGCGGAGTAGTTGTCTCTGTGATTCAATTTTGAGTCTCTGCTCTACACGGGGCTTGATAGTCTATGGTGACCTGATGAGCTCTAAAAAGAGCGAAATCGTGATAGTCGTTTAAACAATGGGCCTGCGGTATTGCAGGACTTGTTCTAGACAGGGATCATGGTATCCTTGTTGTAACGTTGGTGTAACGTGAATCAAAATTAGATTAACACAAATTATAGACATTAGCATGTTTATAATTTATCTATTTGATTAATTATGGAATATGTATAAGATTTAAAGTGCAAATGCCAAATGTTTTATTTTCTCTATAAATATGTGTATTTGTATGGTTGAACAAATTATCTTGCTACAGTAAATAGTTTCTTTTTTTATATAAATGTACCTAGCTTTGGACGATTTTGAAACATAAACTGAAACATTTAGCGATTAAAAATATTGAGCACCCAGACAACTATTTGTTCCTTTCGTCCTCAAATCCTCGCCCCGCCACTGATTTGTGTATACTGTGGCGGTAAAATCAGCCAAGTTGTAATATTAAATTAATGAAATAGACATAAGTATTTATTATTTTAGACTAAATAACTGCAAAATTTAATACTGATATATATTATATCGCATTTTAGAGGTGGAATAAAATTCACATTTCCTTATTTCGGAAGACGCATTAATGGACCGAAACACGGATTTTCTAGATTAGTTCCATGGACTTTGGAAGAAGGTCCCACTACAAAAAAAGACGGAAACGTGGAAGCAGTCTTCAGTTTAGCAGAGTCCGAATACACGAAATCTATTTGGAACTACAAGTTTAAAATAAGTTATCGGGTAATTATTGAATATAGTTTCTTATCTGATTTAGAAAATCAAATTCCTATCCCTCCAGGGGTACCTCATAATCGTCTGCTGTAAAGAGCCAGTACCATAATGGGAAAACAGTCTAATTATAGTTATTTATACTATAAGGGATGTAAGTAACAGTTACTAGTCGAGGACGAGTTTGCGCCCGAGCGATAGCGAGAGCTGGCAAAAAAGTTCGAGACTGGTTAATGAACTTACATCCCATATAGTATATAACATTTTTCCCCCTCCCTGTATTGTATGTTTACAAGAAAATGCTGGATACATTTTTGGATTTTCATTATCATTACATTCACATACACGATTGCATTCTCAATAAATTATGAAGGCAGCAACAACAACGTCAAGTTGACAATCCATAGCGAAAAGTTTGAAGAAGTCGAATTGTTTGATTCTGTGTAGGCAAAATGGATGTTTCAGATATAGAAGAATCAGCGAATATTGCTTGTTTATCTCTACTACCGGAAAAGTCGAAAAAAAAGTATGAAGCAGCATATAAATCCTTTAAGAATTGGTACCCAAAGAAAGACGGCTACTGCAGTCTCAGAAACCTAGTTTTTGGCGTATTTCCACGAAAATAAGCGCTATATTGAAGTCTCCATCAAGCTTATGGTGTGAGTATTCGATGTTGTCCACCCCTTTTATAGAGGAAAATATAGATATTTGTAAGTATCCAAAATTTCGAGCATTTTTTAAAAGAAAAAATGATGGTTATAGACCCAAAAAATCGAATGTGTTTAACAGGGAAGATGTAAATAAGTTCATGCTTAAAGCCCCCGATGATATATACTTATTGATGAAGGTCGTAATTGTAATGGGAGTTGCTGGAGCGTACCGTTCTAATGAACTCTGTGGAATGAAAATGGACAATGTTAAAATAAGTCAAGAAGTCATAATTGTGACTATTCCTGACTCCAAAAATGGAATGTCACGTTCACTTACAGTGACAAAAAGTGACAAAATTTTCACAAAAATTAAATGTGATACACAAGTAAACTGACACGAATCGTATCACGGTACAAAATGATGCCCAATAAAAAAAGACAGTATATATATTATATGTGTTACTAAATAACTTTGTGCGGAACTAAATTAGGTCACACTTCACCATTCCTAAGAAAAGGATATATTCATAACGAGGGATGTTCCGGGTAAAGGAAATTTGCCAATTCTTTTTAATGTTTCGCATCATCTTGAATATTCTGCCTATCACATAAATAACGTTTTAGTAACGATAATTAAAAATGTAACAATTTATAAACAATACTTGGCCTACTCCCTACTGTAATATTAATTGTTACTTAAAAAAAGTTCCTTAAAATAATTATACAATTTCTAACTTAAAGTTGATTTCTGGGGCTATTCAAGAGTGCAAATTATGATTTTTTACTTCAGATTTAAAAATCCAAAATGTCACCGCCAACATAGCGGACTAAATATATTATATCGACAAATTTCAAATCTGTTCTTATGAAAAGCAAGTAAGTAGTACAAAATAGAACTTTAGCACAGTAAGGCTCTCTCGGTAGCTACAACGCTATTCACAGATACTAATAGACCTCCTGTGTTCTTCACTTCATTGGCACCCCACGCCTTTTTTATGTTAACCCTTTATTTTGCTTTAAAAAACCGTAGATTTTAAACTCTTTAATATATTATTCGTACATTGCAACAACTCAAGTTTTTTTTTTAATTTACATATAATTAAATAAATGATGCAAAGAAAGTCACATAATATATTCTAGGAAATTACTAACCTACTAGGAACATTAACAACACAAAAAAACTACTGAAAAACTAACCAAAATGCATCGTTATCATCATAACTAATTTATTTTCTGAGAACTAGGTCTAGATATTCTCTGTTTTCCATAACATATTAAAAAAATAATTGGTCATTGTTTAGGAATGACCATATCTAATTTAATTTCTAAACTTGTAATTTAATTCTAAATTTAAACATTGACTTTTAATTTTCATTTGTAAATTTGCGCGTATCATTGCCTCTAAATTCGGTGTTCAAACTCAACCGTGCGACTCTGGTAAGGTACCGAGTCGCTAGTCGTTCTCCAGAGAGAGAGAAAAGAGAACGAATCAAGCGTCGGCCGACGAAGTGTGTGTGCTCATCATCCCGTCAGTAAGGTAAGACATTGAATTTTGGGGACCGTTCTGGTTATCATTTCTATTCTCGATATTCCTTGTCTTTAAATACCGCTTTTCTGTACTTCGCGTACAGAATCAACTTCCAGTCGGTTTATTTTGGTGGTAGTAGTTATCAAAGCTAACTAACTATTTTTCTTAAACATCAGTAAGCTAATGATAATAAGTTCCTTACTCTATAAGAATAGCGAATCGCATCAAAAGCAGCGAATAAAAACTAATATTCGGAGTTAGATAGATTCGCTCTGTGCATATGCAAAAAGTATTTGAAGGTAGAAAGATTTATTTTGTGTATTTTTCAATTTCATTTCTATTACTTTTTATTTGTCATCGTAAGTTTAGGATATTTATTCATTATAACAAATAATATGCATGCAAATGTGCTATGAAAATATACTAACAAACAACAATCACTAGTTGTTACAAACTGCAGGTTATTTTGAAGTCCAATACTTTTTCTCCTTAACATCCAAGAACGAGCTAATATTTTTCAAATTCTGGTAATCAATACTCTCTTGCAAAACATTGGTTAATTTTTAACAAATATCTTTATTTTTTATTGCATTTAAAGACATTCTACCATGTTCTATAATTCCGACATTTTTTAACACAGAAAATCGTTTCATGTCAAATACTTTCATTGCATCGGATAAACAAGCAAAATTGGTTTTAATATAAATTAGATCCTCACGTACACCTTTTTTGCAAAAAAATGGTTTCAGCGTCCTCTATGTAGTGCACATCTTTACCATTAAACTCGTTTACTAAATTCTTTAATATATCGGAGTTATCCACACAGTAAATAGCAGCGTTTATCCACATTCCCCATTTTGTTACAATTGAAGGTGGAGAAAGGGGAATATTCCTCGCAATCCCTCTAAATATTTCCACCTGAGATGAGGCTTTTAAAACGCCTTTTTTATCTATGCAATGAATGTATTAACTTGCGGATAAATCTCTCGGACTTACTCAGCAATACTATGTAGTCCATGAGCAAGATAAGTATCATGCATCATTTTTGAAAGCAAAATCTGGACACCACCTATTGCTTTACACATATATATTGCAGCATCTGTAACTGTCACTAACACTTTTCATACATGATGCCACAAAGCCACAAAAGATTAATGGGGTCATTGAAAGATGTAACAATTAATAGCTGAATGGTTCACTTTGTCCCCTTTCCTCTTCCACTCCTAAAAAAATTAGCAACATGTCTTTGTTCTAAATCAGTTGTTTCATCTAGTGAAACCTATATATTTTTCTAATAGTCTTGGTGTATAAGTCGGGCACA
Organism: Kuschelorhynchus macadamiae; assembly: GCA_030620095.1. Lineage (NCBI taxonomy): Eukaryota > Metazoa > Arthropoda > Insecta > Coleoptera > Curculionidae > Kuschelorhynchus > Kuschelorhynchus macadamiae. The sequence goes on along the minus strand of JAUTXW010002428.1, from coordinate 237,448 downwards.
TAGTTTTTCTTTAAAGTGGTTTCAAGTGGAATTGAGGTCTTGGTCTACTTTTTCGAAAAACTCTTTAAGATAGGATTACTCAATTTGTTCAATGGAATATCTGTGGTACGGATTAAAATCGTCAATTGGGTTCTTTTTAACATTTATTTTTATTGGTGTCTACATCTTGTTTGTCTTGCTGATGAAATGGTTGATTTATGAAAATGATACTTAAAGTCTAGACTCTAGACTACGTTATTAAATTTAGTTTTTTTTATTTTATATTTTTGCCCAAAAATGAAGATATTATACATTATTATATCAGTTATTGCCGAATATGAAGTTTAAATCACTAAAATTTCCATTTGTAATGCATAGATATGTTAAGCCTAGCTCATCACTATTGTTTTAAATGAAATTAATATATAAAGTAAGTATTTTTGGCTGCTATAATTTTCGAAAAATGCTTCTAGAATAAAACAAGACGAAACATTTGTTCGTTACAAAATATTATATTTATATTTTAAGTGGTCTATTAAAATATTCCAAAATATTTGAAAAAACCTGACTAACTAATCTACAATTAAGATTATTTTGTTGTTGGCATAGGAATCGGAATTAGTTGTATCTTTTTACTACTATTAGTTTTATCTGACTTGAAAAAGGCATATTCAGCAGATCTTTTTTTAAATTCAATTTAGCTCTACATTAATATAGAAAAACTGATACGTTCTTTTCTTTGATTATTCTGTGGTTCAAGTATAAACATGTGTCTAAATTTTCTAATAATAAACATCAAAATCAAAATTTAAAAACAATCATTTTAACTTGACGTTACCATTTTTATAGTAAGACATAAGTTTATATCAATCAATCAATCAAATATTTATTAGTGTTATTGTACAATTCTTGTGCACTTACACAAGTCAATAATTAAATAATAACATTTACAAATAATCTTCATCTTGTCATTATTCATATTACAAAATAGAAAATCTGTAAAATATTTACACACAACAAAAATAATTATTGTTCCGTACACGCGTTTTTACTTTATTTTTTTTGTATATTTTTTTGGGTTATTAATTTTATTAATTATAGCTTTCTTGTTTTTAACTGAAAATTGCAAAAGGTTGATAAATCTCGCGGTATTTTGTCCGCGAAAACACACTAGTAGGTCCGGATAACTTACAGCCCGTTGGCGAAGATTTGGACCTGGAACCACTTGCTTGACACCTATCGAACGGTGACCATATACATTTGTGTCGATCGGTACTGTGCTCTAAATTACGAATCCATCGCCAGAACCAGCCTGGAAGTCATGGTAAGTCGATTTAGACCACTAGCCGTTTCGTTATTTTCTTTCGTTAAATAACATTTTTTTGATCCTCCGTTGCCGGATTAATTGTTGATTTAATTACAGTTCATTTGTAGTATTTCGTCATTTCTAATAACATTTTTTTATACCCTTTGCAATTTTCGTACTAACATTAATTTATTAATACAGATATATTGGTAAATGTATACAAAAACCATCTTTTGAATTTGGGTGTAATATTGAAATAATTATTATTATTTAAATACATGTGTTCCTATAAATACCTTTGGTGATAAGGGAATTTATTGATTTTAGCACTAGTTTTTTAGTACGGCGCGTCACCTGGTCAGTTGAACTAGGCCTACTATACAAACATCTCGTCCGTTGTGCAGTAAAATTGCGTTCAATTGTTAATATTAAAATTAGATATTTTTACGATAAATCAATAAAAATACGTTTTCAATTCGTCGTTTAACTTCAAAAAAACTAAGATCTATATTAAAACTGTTTGATACAAATTCATCATATTTTGGGCTCTTTAGTCGAATATCGGTTGAAATAAATATCGTTTTCAACACATATTTTAGATTTTTTAATTTGATTTAACTTTTCAAAATGGCTGATAAAATCAAATTAGCAAAAGCTTCTAGGGATATCTTTTCAAATCGCCTAAAAGAGATACTGGCTGTTGCAAAAATGGCAGAACAGGATGCTGATTATCATACTTCATTTAAAATGCGTTACACCGGTATTGATACTGCGTATAAATCTTTTGAAAAGCAACATTTGACTGTTGTTAATTTGCTAGCTTCTACTGATGGAGCTGATTTGGCCGCGGAAGATTTGATAAGAATCGAAGCTGATAATTGCTATTATGGTTGCTTAGCTATTTATCATAATTTATTTGAGGATATACAAGAAAATCCGATTACCGATACTTCTCAAATCCACTCGGCTCCTTCAGTCAAATTACCTAAAATTAAATTACCAATATTTGATGGAGATTTTCGTTCTTGGACTACATTTTATGATTTGTTTACCTCGCTAATTCATAAGAATCAAAATTTAACTAATAGTGAGAAATTTCAATATTTGCTCTCGTCTTTGTCTGAAAAAGTTTTACCCATTGTTAGCTCAGTACCTATAAATGATAATAATTATCCAATTGCATTTAAAACTTTAGTTGATCGTTTTCAAAACGAAAGATTATTAGCTACCCATTACTGGAATACGATGTGCGGTTTAGAAAAACTTAACTCTGATTCTGCTCATTTACTTAGGAATTTGATTGATACATTTTGTGAAAATTTGCAAGCTTTGACAAATCTCAATTTTCCTACCGATCAATGGGACTTTGTTTTGTTTAATTTGTTAATTCAAAAATTAGATTCAGAAACTGTTAAACGTTTTGAATTAGAAAACAGTTGCATTAAAATGCCAACTTTTAAATTACTTCTAGATTTTGTGCATCAACAATGTATCGCTTATGATTCGGTTGCTCTTTCATCGCATACTACGGTAAATTCACCCAAGAGGCCAATTAAACAAAAAACCTCACCATTTTCACTTTTGGTTGAAACAAATGTTTGTTCAGTTTGTAACTCAAATCATGTTTTATCGCGTTGCCCACAGTTTTTAAATAAAACCCCAAATGAGCGTTTTCTGATAGCAAAGCGAAATAAATTGTGCTTAAATTGTCTTAAGTCGTCGCATTTATTCTCGAATTGCACTTCTACACATTCGTGTAGAAAATGTAAGCAAAGACACCACACGTTATTACACTTCAATCGTAATGAACAGTCACCCCCTCAACAACCTCCTAATCAGGGTAATAATAATTTTGGTGATAATTATCGCAATGATACGTCGAATATCAATGCTTTAAGTATTTTTGCTAGCCCTAACAAACCCAGTACTACTGTTTTGCTTTCAACTGCTCGTGTTGACTTGGTGACTTCGAATGGTTGCGTATTCAACATTAGAGTTCTTTTAGATAGTGCAAGCCAAGCAAATTTTCTCACTGAAAAATGTCTTCGACGTTTAAATTTATTTTTAAATAAGTCGAACGTTTCTGTTCAAGGTTTGGGTAGAATGTCGACTACCGTCCTTGGTTCCACTTCTTGCAACATTCGTCCTACCGGTCAACCTAACCCTACTTTTAGTGTTGACTGTTTTGTTATTCCAAAAATTTGTGGTCCTATTCCAAACTTTTATTTTCAGCCGAATAGTTTGGATCATATTTCAAACTTGAAATTAGCTGATACAAATTTTAACTCCCCTGGCGAAATTGATTTGCTTTTAGGTGCCGACATATTTTCAAAATGTCTACAAGGTGGGCGTGTTAGGGGGTCTAACAAGGAACCCTTTGCTCTTGAAACTATATTTGGGTGGGTTTTAATGGGCAATATAGAATATACGGAAACTTCAGAACCTCTCACTTCACTTTGTTCAACTTTATTCGACCCATTGGAAACAATTGTTAAACAATTTTGGGAAACTGAGGAATTGGTCTCTACAAAAGCTTTGTCAGAAGAGGATGACCGTTGTGAAATGATTTTTGTTGAATCTCATTCACGAGATAAAAGTGGTAGATATTGTGTTTCTTTGCCATTTAAAGGACCTGACCCGATTTTCTTGGACTCGAGATCTTTAGCATTACGCCGGTATTTGAACTTAGAACGTCGTTTAGTAAATAATCCTTCTATGTATAAATCATATTCGGATATTATGATAGATTATATTCAAAGTGGCCATATGTCAAAGGTAACTGAGTTGAGTCTAACACAAAAGTGTTATTATTTGCCTCACCATGCGGTTTTCAAACCTGAAAGTACCACAACTAAATTGAGGGTGGTTTTTGATGCTTCGGCTAAAACTGCCAGTGGGGAGTCATTAAATGATACTTTGTTAGCGGGACCCAAACTTCAAAAGGATATCGTTACTATTTTGTTAAATTTTCGTATGCGTAAAATAGTTTTAATCTCTGACATTAGACAAATGTATCGTCAGATATTGGTCAAAAGAGATCATTGTAATTATCAACGAATTCTTTGGCGAAGTTCCGTTGATGAACCCATTTGTGATTATATTCTACAAACTGTGACATTTGGAGTGTCGTCTAGTCCATTTTTAGCTTTACGTACTATTCAGCAACTTGCTTGTGATGAAGGTTCGTTGTATCCTTTGGCTGCTAAAGTCTTGAACTCAGATATTTTTGTTGATGACGTCATTACTTCTTGCGATACTGTTGATGAAGCTCTTTTACTTGTAAATGAATTAAGAGAGTTGTGTATGCGTGGGGGTTTTGAACTTCGAAAATGGGCATCTAATAGCCCACAAGTTTTATCTAATCTTCCAGAATCTCTTTGTCGTACAAAATCTATTTCATTTGATTCGGATCCAGATTCTTTTATTAAAATTTTAGGTTTACAGTGGCATCCATCATTAGATTATTTTTCATATAAGGTTGACCCCCTTGACAAACCTTGTACGAAGAGAAACATATTATCCGAACTAGCAAGAGTGTATGATCCACTAGGATTTTTAAGTCCCGTTATATTTTTTACCAAGCATCTTATTCAGTACTTGTGGACTTTGGGTCTTGGTTGGGATGCAGTTCCACCTCAGCAAGTTCTTACCAAATGGTTAAAATATAAAATCGAATTACCTAAATTATCTTCAATTTCAATACCCCGTTTCATGTTTGACAAGAACAATATAGTATTTCAACTCCATGGATTCTGTGATGCTTCGGAAAAAGGATACGCTGCTGTTATCTACCTTCGCTTGGTTAGCCACACCAATGAAATTCGTACTCATTTAGTAATTGCAAAATCAAAAGTCGCACCACTTAAAAGAATCACTTTGCCTAGACTTGAATTATGTGGCGCGGTTTTGCTGTCCAAATTGATTTGTTATGTTTCGGATCTAATCCAAGATATTCCTCTTGAAATTTTTGCCTGGTCTGACTCCATGGTTACTCTTAGTTGGATAAAATCCTCTTCACATAGATGGCAGTGTTTTGTGAGTAATAGAGTCAGTCAAATTCAGGAAAATACATCGCCCTCAATGTGGCATTATGTCCCTTCCAAGGATAATCCTGCCGATTGTGCCTCTCGTGGACTTATGCCCTTGGAATTAGTTAACCACACGTTATGGTGGGCGGGGCCTGCTTGGCTTTTGTCTGATATAAATACTTGGCCCAATCAATCTACTATTATTGATGATTCTTTAGTTTTGAAAGAAGAAAGAAAGGTTACACTTGTTGTCGGTTTAAGTGAGGAATTTCCAAACTCCCTTATTGAGAATTATTCATCTTTAACAAAAATTAAACGTATAATTGCATATGTTTTTCGTTTTGTAAGGAATTGTCAAAATCCCAAAGGCAAGGCTTTAAATAGCTTAGTTGATTTTGAGCTTCACAAAGCTTTGTTATATTTGGTCAAATCTGTTCAGACAATTGTATTTTCTAGTGAAATTGATAGTCTAAAAAGTGGAAAATATCTGTCAAAAACATTTCGCAAACTATCACCCTTTCTTGACAAGGATGGCATTTTTAGGGTGGGCGGCAGGTTAACTTATTCTAATCTTAAGTTTGACCAAAGGTTTCCTATTTTGTTACCCCGAAATCATAGACTCACAGATCTTATTATCGAGGATTATCATAAAAGGTATTTTCACCCTGGTTTGCAGTCCTTACAATTTCTGCTTAGTCAACAATTTTGGATACTTTCTCCTAAGCGTGCTATTCGTAGTGTCATCTCGAAGTGTTTATCTTGTTTTAAAGTTAATCCAAAACCACTGGAACAACCAATGGGAGACCTTCCTGTATCTCGTATTAGTCAGGTTAAACCTTTCAGTTGTTCTGGGGTTGATATGGCAGGCCCATTTTATATAACCATGTCAAAAAGACGCGGTTCGAAATCTCAGAAAGCATACCTTTGTGTTTTTGTTTGCTTTGCGACAAAGGCAGTGCATCTTGAATTGACATCTGATCTGTCTTCTGAATCATTTTTGGCTGCCCTTCGTAGATTCATTTCCCGTCGTGGTCGATGTAGCAAGCTTTATAGCGATTGTGGTTCTAACTTCGTTGGGGCCAATCGGGAACTTTTAAAATTTATGCAAACGGCTGCTGAGGCAGAATACATTTCATGGTCGTTTAATCCCCCTGCTTCGCCTCATATGGGAGGTTTATGGGAAGCGGCAGTAAAATCTGTCAAAGGCCATTTCATGAGAGTAGTGGGAGAGCAAATTTTGACATATGAGGAATTATATACAGTTTTTGTTCAGATAGAAGCTATGTTAAATTCTCGTCCTCTTTGTAGCCTTAGTTCAGATCCTTCAGATCTCAATGCTTTAACTCCAGGACATTTTTTAACCTTGGAACCCTTAACGGCTATCCCCTCGCCGGACTTCACGACTATTCAAATTAACAGATTAAGTCGTTGGCAATTATTACAAAAAATGTCCCAAGATTTTTGGAAGCGGTGGCATATTGAATATTTGCACAGCTTGCAACAAAGAGCAAAATGGAATAAGCCCGCATCACCAGTAAAACTTGATACTCTTGTCTTAATCAAAAATGATTGTTTTCCGCCTTTGCAGTGGCATCTTGGCCGAATTATTCAACTTCACAAAGGCAGAGATGGAATTTGTAGAGTATGTACAGTGAAAACGGCGCAAGGCGTACTTCAGAGGCCAGTTGTAAAACTTTGTCCTCTGCCAAATTTTTAGTTTCTAGTTTAAAATAGTTCTTATTTTGGTGGGCGGAATGTTCCGTACACGCGTTTTTACTTTATTTTTTTTTGTATATTTTTTTGGGTTATTAATTTTATTAATTATAGCTTTCTTGTTTTTAACTGAAAATTGCAAAAGGTTGATAAATCTCGCGGTATTTTGTCCGCGAAAACACACTAGTAGGTCCGGATAACTTACAGCCCGTTGGCGAAGATTTGGACCTGGAACCACTTGCTTGACACCTATCGAACGGTGACCATATACATTTGTGTCGATCGGTACTGTGCTCTAAATTACGAATCCATCGCCAGAACCAGCCTGGAAGTCATGGTAAGTCGATTTAGACCACTAGCCGTTTCGTTATTTTCTTTCGTTAAATAACAATTATCAAATACAAATAATTTCGGTACAATAAATATAATACAGATATAAATAATCAGGTAACCAATCTAGCGAATAAAAAGCATTTTGTTTAAGATAAACTTTAAGTCTACACTTAAATTGTGTAGGACACAATGTCCTAATTGAGTGAGGCAACGTATTGAAGAATTTGATGCCAGAGTAAGATGTCGCGTTACAGGATCGGTTTAGCCGCAGATATTCGTGTGAATAATTTTGACAATTTCTGGTATTATATTGATGCGTGTTAGTATGGTTTTTATACATATTTAAATTTCTAAAAAAAGTTGAGCATTCGAGGCGTAAAGGAAAGTATTCTAATACAATCTGAACACATTTAAAAACAACAACGCCGTTATAAGGTGAAATATTTTTAGCATGGGTAGAATGCCCCCAATTCAAAATGCCGTAAGCCATACTTGTATGAAATGTTCCATAATAAGAAATCTTAAGGTATCTAAGGGAACGAGTATTTTGCAAATTTCGCAAAAAATAAATTGATTTTGTTAATTTTTTGCATAAATACTCGACATGAACTTCCTAACTTAAAAAAAGATATATATATATATATAAACCCAATAATTTAACAGCCTCTTGACTCACATTATTACACATTGAATATAATTATGCATTGAAAAAGTTAATTGTTGGCTCTATTCCTTATTTACCAGTAGTCCATTTTCAGTAAACCACCGATGAATCTTAGATTCAGCTAACAAAATCCTATTCGCAAGTTTTACACTACTTGAGCCACTTACAAGTACTGTTGTGTCATCGACAAACAATCTAAATAAAGAAAATGAATCGGACTCGGTCAAGTCATATATGTAAATAGTAAATAGAGTCGGTCCCAAAACTGAGCCCTGTGGTACTCCATGCTTCATTGGCAAACACTTAGAGCAATTTACAGTCAATGTAACAAATTCTTGGCGGTCTGACAAATATAACTCTATTAAAGATATGTTTGAATATTTATTAAATAATATGATGTGTAAGGCGCAGTCAAATGTTTCTATTAAATCAGATAGCATTGATGCGTAAAACTGTTTTTGATCAAATGCTTTTACTATTATTACTTGTTAACTTAATGGTAAGAGTAGTTGATTTTTTTTAAATAGACATTTGTTAAAAAGATTATGACTATCAAAATAATAATATATTTGATTCTTTAATACGGTTTCAAAAATTGTACTGAAAGTTGGAACTAAAGATATAGGCCTGTAGTTAGACAAATTCTTATGATCACCTTTCTTATTTAAAGCATTTTAAGTACATCTGGCAAAGTTCCTTGATTAATGCCTGTGTTTATTAGGCTTGTTAATGGTGATAATATTACATTTATTACTGTTTTAATTATTTTAATATTGATATTGTAAGCATCAAAACATATTTTATTTTTCATTTTAGATACCACTTCTCTGACTTCATTATAAGTGACCTCCTTAAATGTAAACAAGTCATTGGCTTTGGAGATTTCCTGTAACTCTTTTGAGTTTCAGGAAATTTAGATGTTATTTCTTCTGCAATACTTGTAAAAACATAAGATGGTGTTGATTGCTTTTGTTTCAACTTACAACTATTTGCTACTTCCCAGCAAGCGTAGGCCAGTGCATCTTCAAAGACGAATGTTTCATTTCAATAAAATATATATTCGACATATGATGTCATTAGACTTTATATCTGTAAAAATCTTTATATTACGCTAAAAATCGGATTAAATTAGTAATATATCCTAGAATCGTATGACCGACGCGATCATAATAACTCCAAGGTTCATACTGAGGTTCAACAATCAGCTTTAGTAGAACGCGTAAAACTTTGTTCTCATGCTTTTTTTTACTACTTTCTTCACGGGTTCTGAAGTGTGATTGGCCCTCCAGTATTTATAGTTAGTAACCGCCAAAAAGCTAATAAAACTCAGCTTTTTTAGAAAATGCTTAATAGTGAAGTAAGTAACATTTTGAAATAAAGCATTTATTTTTCAACTATTTCTTTATGGTAGATTTAACTAGTTGAAATAGAATATATTTATATTAATACCAATGTACATTCAATTCTTGTTTCGAGTACTTAGTTCGTTTTTTTTTTCCTTAACATATCTGTGTGAGTCTTGGTTAATTTTCTATCTAAATTTACTATTTGCTAAAACTGGTAGGTCACTCTGTTTTTATTCTTTTATCTGACCACAATGTTTATGTGTTTTTTTTCTGCTAGAATAGGAATCGAAGCTACTTATTGTGGTGCCAGTGCCGTCAAATACGTGTGTAATATATATAATATATATATATATATATATATATATATATATATATATATATATATATATGTATAAAAATAGGGATATTTTGTTTGTTTTTTACTTCCCTCGTAAAAAGGAAATATTGTAATCGTAAAGAAATCACTTTAAGAGATTTTTTCAGATCTTTACTTTTCAGGTTCCCTAGATGCCGAAAAACACGTTTTTCTCAATTCCGTCGATCTATCTATCTGTCGGTCTGACTGTTCGAGGCATAGCTAAAAAACTACTTACCCGATTGACTTCAAATTTTGGTCAAAAATTAAGGGTCATATGGGTATAGCTTAGTAACATTTTGGTAAAAATCCAATATGTCAAAACAAAATATCGGTCTAGTGAAATAGTAAAAAAATTATTACTAAAAAACTGCTTATCCAATTTATCTCAAATTTTGCACAAAAATAAAGTATTATGTAAAAATCAACTGGTAAAATTTGGTACGAATCCAATATGGCGAAACCTAATGGCGGCTTAATAAAATATTTAAAAATTCAGCCTGAAAAGCTACTTAATTGACTGACCTCAAATTGTATGCCATAACTAATTGTGGCATAGAAATGAACTAGTAAAACAATGATATTAATTCAAGATGGCGGAACAAAATGGCGCAATATAAATTATTTGTAACCAAGAAAAGTCACTCTCTCAAGTTTAACATATTTCTAAGTTTTAGCATCCCTAGGTGCCAAAAAAGAGGTTTTTTCAATTTCGTTGGTTCGTCTGTCGGTTTGGCTGTCTGTCTGTCAGTTTGCGGCATAACTTAAAAACTACTCATCAGATTGACTTCAAATTATAGTCATATGGGGATGACCTGATAATATTTTGGTAAAAATCCAATAGGCGGGAACAAGATGGCGGCCTAATGAAACATCAAAAAATTATTATTAAAAAATTATTACTAAAAAACTAATTATCAAATTTTCTCAAATTTAACACAAAAATCAAGTGTTACATATAAATGAACTGCTAACATTTTGATATGAATATAAGATAGCAAAACAAAATGGCGACCCTTATAAAATATTTAAAAAGTCGTCCTCGAAAAAAACTACATACCTATTAGATTAATTTCAAATTTTGTGCACGCATTAAATGTGATATAGAGATAAACCGGTAAGTTGTGGTACGAATTCGAGATAACGGAACACAATGGCGGCTAGATAATTTTGACTTCCTTCGTAAAAGGAAAATATTGCAATCGTGAAAATTCCGTCGGTGTATCTGTCGGCCTGCCTTTCCGCGTCATAGCTAAAAAACTACTTACTCGATTGACTTTTTTGACAAATTTTGGACAAATATTAAGGGTCATATAGGGTTGGCCTTGTAACATTTTGGTAAAAATCCAATGTGGGAAAACAAAATGGCGGCCTAATAAAATGTTAAAGAAAATATTACTAAAAAATTACTTATCCAATTTATTTCAAGTTTTGTACAAAGATGAAAATTAAAAATTCAGCCTGAAAAAACTACTTAATGGGCTGACTCACATAGATGCCAAAAAAATCAGTTTTATCAGTCCGTCTGTTTGTTTGTTAGTTGTGGTTTAAAAAAACTACTCATCAGAGTGATGACATGGTAATATTTTGGTAAAAATCCAATATGCCGGAACAAGATGAAACGTTAAAAAAAATATTACTAAATAAACTAATTATTCAATTTCTTCAAATTTTGCTCAAAAATCAAGTGTTACGTAGGAATGAACTGGTAACGTTTTGATATGAATAAAAGATAGCAAAACAAAATGGCGGCCTAAGAAAATATTTAGAAAATCGTCCTGAAAAAACTGCTCATTAGATCCATCTCAAAATTTTGTGCAAGCATTAACTGTCATATAGAGATAAACTTGTAACGTTGTGATACGAATTTAAGATGGCGGAACAAAATGGCGGCCAAATATTGTTTTTAATCAATGTAAAAAATTTTATTCAACTCACTTTAAATTTTGCAGAAAAATTAAATGTGATATAGGGATAAACTGGTATGAATTTAACATGACATAACAAAATGGCTGTGAGTGTTAATATAAAAACTACTTACTGAATTTATTTTTAATTATGCCCAAAAATCAAGTGCGGTATAGGTAGATACTCGTAAAATATTGGAAGGAATCTAATATGACGGAACAAAATATCGCCCAATAAAAATATTTGAAAAGATAGTATATATGTGTTACTAAATGACTATGTAATGGAAAGATTTATAACGAGGGAAGTTCTGGATAAAGGAAATTTACCGTTTTTTGTTTCTCTCAATAAATAACTCACGAGACGATAAGTGTTGAGATCAAGTAGGAACCAGCCTAATTATTTTTTTTTATTTCTGTTCAGGCCACAATAAATAATATATTTTCAATAGATTCAAAATTGAAATATCACTCTGACACAGTTATAGACCTTTCTGCTTTTCGCGGTATTAGTTATCTGTACTCATTGCTAATGTAAATAATAATTTATATATTGTAAAGTTCGTAACTGCAAAGTAAATTTTGAAGTTGCGCTGCTCACTCGTTTAAGGCTCGAGATCGTCTGTGGGTCGAGAAATCTGTTTTTTTTTCTTTCATTATTTTCTTTTTACAGCGTTCCCATCTGTTTCATTTGCCTTATTTCCTGTTAAGGTAAGTTCTTTAATGAATAATTTTGATATCTTCAAAGACACCCTTATTCAAAATAATTACTCTATTGTTGGAATATGTGAGAGTTGGCTAACACAAAACATTAGCGACGAAGCAGTTGTAAATATTTACGAATTTGTTAGACAGGACAGGCGTGCACATAGGGGGGGAGCGGGAATCTATATAAAATCTTTTAATGATACAGTTTTGCTGAATGAATGTGGGACTATCGTGGAACAAATTTGGATAAAAACATAGTATGGTAATAATTATAGACAATGTATACCGGCCCCCCAAATGCAAGCCTTAATAAATTTCTTACCTATTTCGGAGATACGTTAATAGAAGTTTATATCATTGTGACAAGATTATCTGCGTCGGAGACTGTAATATCAACTTGACCATGATAGCTCACATGTTATACAATTTGAAGATATTTTAGACACTTTCCAACTCAGTCAACTAGTCCCCGAACCGACTAGAATTTCAAATAGCTGTTCCATCTTGATCGATTTAATTTGTCACAATTCAGAAGATGTGCAGGATGTCGGTATCAGGGACGAGGGTTTCTCGGATCATCTACATTGTTCTTAATTTTCATTCACCACTGCTAAATAATAGTACCTTTAAGTACAGTGCTTTACGTTAATACGACTTATTTTTAGGCCGATTTGGAAGCCGCCCCTTGAATTGATATTTACACCACAGAACTGAGGAAAAAATCTCGTTTTTCACTAATATCATCCTAGACCTCTTTGATAGACATGCCCCAGTGAAGCTGCTGGTAAGCGTTCAAATAAGCCCTATTGTCCTTGGATGACTGGCATTAGATTTTTTAAAAACCTTAGAAATCAGGCTTTAAATCGCTTCCAACGTAACAGATTAACCCAACATTGGAACTTTTATAAACAGCTCCGAAATTTAACTACTAACTCTATAACATCTGAAAAAAAAGTTTATTTAAATAATAAATTTCACAATTGAAACATTAAAGATAAGTGGGCCGAATTAAAAAAGATAAATATTCTAAGCAAACCTCACAAAAACATTCCCGAACAACGTAAATCAAATGAATACTTTTTTTAAAGAAATATCAAAAAACCGAACCGGTTTAAATCAGGATTTAATCGATTTTAATAATAACATTTTGTCAAACACGTCATTAAATATTAATACCATTTCAGAAGAACTGGAAGCTAACATTATTCTTGGCATTAAGTCCAAGTCATCGAGTGCAGATAACTTAAATAATACTCTAATTTCTTTGTGATACTCTTTTATTTTTCAATACATAAGACACATTGTCAACTGTTGTATTCTGTACTCATATTTTCCTAAAAATTGGAAGCTAGCACATGCTATTCCATTGGCTAAGGTCAAGAATTCTGCCATAAGAAATGGAATCCCAAATGTCTTCACATGTTTCCAATATTAATATCATACCTTACAAACAGACGAGATTTAGTACCGGGTACAGTTGTGCCACCGCCTTATCGACAGAGCACAAGCTATTAACCAGGCAAACATTTTCATCACTTTAGATTGTACAAAAGCTTTCGACATGATTCACCATGATATATTGCTCTCGATTCTAAAATATATACAGTCGGCGGTGGTAATGTTGACTTTTCTATCAGACAGAAGTCAGAGCGTAGTTCTGGATGGTAAAAAATCCGACTTACTCAGCATCACAACAGGTGTTTCCCAGAGAAGCCCAATCAAGCTGAAGAAATAGTCAAAGATCAAATCAACCGTCACTTAAACTTTCTTTCCAGTAAATCCAACGAACATGTTCTTAAAATTAAGCCAAGTTAATCCGCAACATTATTATTTTGTAACGAGACTGAGCGTTTACATCTTGAAACCACCTTTAAAATCGAAATTCGCAACGAACCTGTTGGTTTTGAAAACTCGTTTAAAAGTCTGGGGTTTAGTGATCACGTAACTTCATGCCTTCGAAAGGCATTCTCAGTATTAAAACTTTTTTACTCTCACTGACATGTACTTGTTGTCCGACACTCTCATTTTGTCACAATAATTTCGCAGACAACGTTTATGGTCCTTTTCTTGATTTACAGGCTAAAAATCGAGTACAACAAGTACAAAATTCATGCATACATTTTATTTACGACATTAGACGAAGACAAAGGGTTTTACATAAGCTGCCCGAGTTGGACTGGCTTAACATGCAACACCATCGTATCCTGCACTCCGCTTGCTTATTTTACAAGATTTTAAAATTTCACCGCTCTCCATATCTCCTCGATAAACTACAATATCGTACGGATAGTAGCATATATCGGGTGGGGTTTGGTGGTTAAAAACCCCTTAAAGTCACTTTTATTTAAGAAAAAATGATAGAAATAGTATAAAATAGGAAGGGTGGGTAAAACCCCCCCAAGAGCCAGTTTTACCTAATAAAGTAATTTTTTTAGTTGTTTATACTATTATTTACGCTCAATTAAGTAGAAAATAAAAACCAAAGACCATTTTTTTTGGGTCGTTGAAAATTTTCATCAAAACCCAGAAGCAATATCTATATACGCCACTGCATACGGATGTGCATAACTTAAATTTACGCCGACAGTATCTGCTATTAATACCTTAACACAACAAAGAATAGTTCAAAAAAGTTCTTATTCTTATCAAATCGCAAACTTAATTAACAAACAAAAATTGTCAGCACAGCATTGTCAGTCGCATCCTTTAAAAAAACAATGAAACATAAATTACCCGTCCAACAATTACAATAACAGTAGAATCGCTAGACAAACACCTATTATTTTTTTCTCATTCTTCCCTCTTTTCTCAGTATATTTCTACCTCTCTTTCGCTCTCTGTTTCATGCCTCAGTAGCATAGCGCTATTTTAATTAATTGTACGTGTACAGGCTGTCCAATTTTGGGTACATTTGTAGGGTATCTCCTTTATTTTTATAGATAGAAATTTGAGGTTTTCGCGACAGAGTGCTACTTTTTCGTAAAACTAAAGATGCCGTTAAAAAAATTTTCATAGCCCTTTCAGTTTTATATTGAAAATTTTGCATTTTCAGGCACCCCTCGTGTCTCAACTATCAGATATCTTATCGAAAATGTGAAAATCGATCCTTATATAACTTTTCCCGTAGAACTCAATTCCGAATTCAGAATTAGTATACAGGGGTCAGGTAAAAAGTTATCGGACCCTACTGTATTTTTTTAAGGGAACACCGTGTATATTTATAGACTATAAAATTTGTCTTTTTTTACCTTTTCAGCAATATATAATAGCATGCGCTTTTCCTCAGAAACGCGCAAATAAATGACAATTTTCTGAAATTAAACCATAATTTAATAGTAGGCTATGTTTATGACAACAAAAATAATTATCAAATATCTGTCTATCTCATCGGTTTTTGGATCGACTTTTGGTTTATAAAGCAGTTTATAAACGTTCTTTTGGTATTTTTATTTAATTGATATCTATGAATTTCTTCGAATAATGGCAGCGTATGAAAATTATGAAAAATATGTTATGCTGACAGAGTAATGAAAATTCTGAAGAAGCCTCGGAATTATATTTTCAAAGGTAAGTAAGCAATTATGGCTATGTTAATCTGTATTATCATTATGAGTTTTTGCTTGTTAGATATCCAGAAAGAAGGCTTTTTGAGTTATTTGTTTTTTTAAAAGCAAATTTAGTTGACCACGGATTATTTGTTCACTCGCGTCCTAAAACTTACAACAAAGAGAACAAGGAAAGAATAGAGATAGATGTTTTGGAATATATCGAAGCAACACCTTCGTCCTCATGTATAAAAATTGAGAAGGAAATTGGTGTGCCAAAAACTGACGGTTATAGAATCTTGAAGGAATATAAGGTATCATCCATAGAAATTTAATATAGTGCAACATTTGCATCCTGGCGATGCCGAGCGCCGGGAACTGTTTGGTAGTTGCAACAACTCGATGTTAACGATTTGTTTGTCAGACTTGTTATCTGGTCATACGAATGCTTTTTTTCAATTGCGGGAATTTTTAATCGTCACAATACAGGAACTGGCATAGTGAAAATCGGCATTAACACCCGTATTCCCTAAAGAGGTTTAAATTTAGACCAGGTCCAACTTGTCAGTTACAGGTTTAAGATGACATTTTCAACAATTAAACACATCATTTTTCTAAATGTCACAATTATAAAGTGACAGTGACGTAAGCGAAACATAACTGGCGAACACTAATGGCCGGTTGCACAAAGCTCAATTGAAGTTTAGAATGTTTAACGGAATGTCAAATTTGACAGCGGGTACCTAGATTTCTGTAAACAGCTTGTCAAATTCAAAAGCTCGGTTAAATATTCTAAACAGCAATTAAGTTTTGTGCAATCGGGGATAAGAGGTTTAAGTACCATGGCAACTAGACCTGGTCTAACTCTTAAACCTTTTTAATGAGTACCGGGGTTAATGTTTAAAAGAGCACAATAAGAACGCTTTAGAGTTGGGGTGTCATGTTTTGTTTTGGGCAGACATAGAGTTTATAGGATTTTTGAAGGAGGTCTTACAGCACGTAGATACCTAGAAATCCCTGAGGAAGTTATTTTAGAACTGCTCGAAAATATTCCATTAAGCCAATATAATGTTGTTTACCTACAGCAAGATGGTGCCCCAAGTCACAACTCTAGGCCCTTAAGGGAATTTCCTGATAATACCTTTCCTCAATGATAGATAGGTACTACCGGACCTGTTAGATGGGCTCTACGATCTCCAGATCTCTCAATTTTAGATTTTTTTTATAGGGCTATATGCAAAATGAAGTATATAAAACGTGATATAACGGCATAGCAGAACTTCGAGATCCAGTTAATTTAGCCTATTTAAAGAATCACAAAAATGTGCCAATTTTGCATTAGAGAAAATGGTCGTCAATTTAAACATCACCTTTAAAAATTTGTTTTTTCTTTTTTTTTAATAATGTAATTTTTTTGGGTTTGTTATATTGTTACTTTATGCTATAAAACTGTTGCTACAAACTTCCTGTTATTAAAAAACTCTATAGATATTTTTATATAAGAAGATACCTGTATGCAAGATATCGAATTCCTAGTTAGAAATATGTAACTTTCAATTGTTTATTATTCTTATTCATGACCTACTATTAAATTATGCATTTAATTTCAGAAAATTGTCATTTATTTGCATGTTGCTGAGAAAAAATGCATACTATGTTATTAAAAAGGTAAAAAAAGGATAAATTTTATAGTCTGTAAATAAACAGGGTGTTCCATTTAAAAAAATAAAGTAGAGTCCGATAACTTTTTGACCTGAGCCTGTATACTAATTTCGAAATTAAGTTCTGCGGGAAAAGTTATATAAGAAACAGTTTTCACATTTTCGATAAGGATAGTTGAGATACGAGGGGTGCCTGAAAATGCAACATTTTTAATTTAGAAATATTTATAATCATCAGCAAAAGTTATGGTACGAGCGGGAATCGAACCCGCACCTCTGGATCACCAGTCCATCGCTCTAACCAACTGCGCTATCGTACCACTGATAAGCAATTCGTTAAAACTTGTACATATTCAAACCCACCAGTATCATATATAATAATATATCATAATGATATACATATACGATATATCACATAGATATATTATAATGATATACATATATGATCTTGGTGGGTTTGAATATGTACAAGTTCTAACGAATTGCTAATCAGTGGTAGGATAGCGCAATTGGTTAGAGCGATGGACTAGTGATCCAGAGGTGCGGGTTCGATCCCTGCTTGTACCATAACTTTTGCTGTTGATTATAAATATTTCTAAAAATATATTTCACAGTTTAAAAATAAACTGATAAAATACTTATATTCAAAATTTGCAATTTAGTCGTGTATCTTAAAAACTAAAAGGGCTATGATAATTTTGTAGATGGCATCTTTAAAAATAACGGAGATACCCCGCAAAAGTATCCAAAATGTGACGCCCTGTACCTGCTTATCATAAATATATATGAAAGAAGAACCAAGATGTCTATGTATATTTTTTGGAATTTGTAATTTTCTTTATTTCCCTTATTCAGAAAATTTATATTAGTTAATATAAAATTTATATTTGCCTTTATTGTTATAAATGTTATAAGTATAAAAGGAAAAAAGATCAGAATTGCATAACCCACAACAACATGAAAACTAACCAGTCATATATTATTAGAAGAGGTAAGAAGTCAAAAAGGCCCATGAGAACAAAAGCTTCTACAAACAATTCACATGCGTCGCCAAAATTTGGCTTCTTCCCGGTTTCCTTATTCTCTGGAACCTCAACCGTGTTCGTCACAAAGTTTTCACTTTTGTAGTGTCGACTTACTACCCTGAGGTCCAAAAGTGCGATTGATTTCATGCGTAAATTCTTTACTCTCTCAAAGCTTTTAAGCTTTGAGAGAGTAACAGGAACAACTTTGCATCAACTTATACAAACTGATATTACAGATATTCTTCTGCAGCAGAAAAGTATACAATAAAGGCGTTTCTAGTATTATTACATGGAGGGCGCCATATTTGACATTAAGTGTATTGTTTGGTCTTGCATTAATTTTTGAATCGTAAGTAAAACTAAAAGAACTATTGCTGTTTAAATGGCATATTAATATATTTTCAATTCAATTTAATATTTAACTATATTTAAACCTCCAGTAAACCTTGAAATATTCAGGTCATTGCTAACCACAAAAATAACAAAGGATATATACTATGCAAATTTCCATCTTTAAAACTGACGCATGACTGGTTTTGATAAATTCAATCTCGCGATCTGTCTGAAAGAATAAGGGAAACTGAAAATACATAATTTGTTTCGCGAAGAGTTCTTTGAGGAAAATTGAAAAACGACGTGATGCAATTCCCTTTATCATTGCAAAAACCTCGGGAGTTAAGTGTTTTGTTACGTTTTGTGTTTTGAAACAATCAATTTTATTATTTGAGAAGCAAAGTAATTGTTTGCTCTGTTTCATTTTCCGAATGAGTTACATAATAATAAAAGATAGTGCTATTATTTTTTTAACTTTATCACAATGCTTTTTTTACAGAGATTACAGGTAAAAGATCTTTAGTAAAAAACGTAGAAGACATCTTAATATATATACCGACAAAAACCTCTACTACCTTGCATAAAAATCAAAATATATAACTTCCTTTTTATTAAAAGTTTTGTTGACAAACTATAAAAGAGGCAATACATCTGTATTTTGCTATTATTATGGATAGGACTGTATTAACATTTTAAACTATATGTATATATATATATATATATATATATATATATATATATATATATATATATATATATATATATATATATATATATATATATATATATATATATATATATATATATATATATATATATATATATATATATATATATATATATATATATATATATATATATATTTATATATATGTATATTTATATATATATATATATATAAAGTAATCATCAATCTTAAAATTAGATCTTGCACTCTTCAAATCACATTAAGAATGATAACATCGTATTTACAATTTATTAATAAATATGTAATTTTATAATTCTACTAAATCAAAACTATTTACTGATGTAATTATAAATAAAAGCACCACAACAATGTATTATTGAGGGAGTATGAGATACTATAGGCAGGCCAAAATACTTAGTATCCAACTAAAAAAAATGGCAGTTTAATCAAACGAAACATATTCAAGCAACATATCAGAAAAAACAACAAAACACAGAACTAATATTTGTGATAAATAAAATAAGGTATACAATGTACATTATGTATGGTTAGGAGAAATATGTTAAAATGGATAGTTGACATAAGATGTTAAATGAATATACCAGCTTTTTTTTAATTTTTCAGATGGTATATAAGAGCAGTTCTAAGAGGTGGTTTTGACTATAACAACAATGTAATATCGTATCAAATCAGAAAAATGAAAATTTAATACTGTAAGAATATTATTAAAATATAAGGAGGAAATGCTTATTGGGAATTCAAAACAATTCTAAATTTGAGAGACATAAACAATAATTTCTATAAAAAAATATAAGCTATTTTCACCGACTGAGGTATAAACATCAGAATCGTCAGAATCATTTAAAGAAATAATCAGTGGCTGTGTGCCAGATACCAGTTATATCTCTCTCAAATGAATTTATTCACGTGGGCAACATATTTTTACTCACTGAATATGTTATTCGGTATCTTATCCCACGAAGCCAGTACTTCGTTAATTGTTCCATTTAAGGGTAATATGTACTGATCGTATGTCCTCTTACATTCTGACCAAACCATTTCAAATCTTGTGTCCAAACTTATTGGGAATTTCTTCAGAACGGCCAGAGTGATAACTTGCATTATCCATAATAATTAAAGATTTTGGAGGAAAATTTGGAATTTTAGTTTTGAACCATGTTTCAATTTTTTTTCTATTCCTGCTGTCGTGATAGTCTCCCTTTTTAGTCCCACTTCGAAATATCATGCTTGCATTTTTAATAAATCCATTCTCCTTGCCAGCGCAAATGATGATAAAACTGTGATTTGAAAAAGAGACTTCTTTCTAAAAATCTAAAATTATCCAATTATTACCCTCGGTTGTCTGTGTAGAATCGGTAGGAGTTCATCCTGCTAACTACGTCTGAAGGCTCCTTTGGTGAATATCCATGTTTATCTAAAACCACTGTAGTATAAGGTTCTTGCGATTCGACATTTCTTGTATATTCACGCAAAAATTTCATTTTCTTCATTTCGATGTCAGGTAATTCCATTTACTATTCTTTCACCTGAATCCTATACAACAGCAACAATTTTGCACAGAAGAAAGGGAATAATTAAAAAACCCTTGAGATCTTCATTAAACTTCCTGTGTAAACAGGCAACTGTAACGAATTCCTTTTCATCATATAAATTGTATCCCTAACTTTGTTCTTCATAAAATCAGAAAGTTTGTCCCTGTATTTCGTTATTTTTTCTGATATGTTGCTTGAATATCTTTCGTCCGATTGAACTTCATTTTTTTTTAATGCTCGACAAAGTAGCCTGACTTAACTTTTAATGCCTCCGACGCCCTCATTGGTTCATTATTATACCCAATTTGTAACTCTTCTCTAAGCTGCTGCTTTTCCAACTCATTCATATTTATATATATATATATATATATATATATATATATATATATATATATATATATATATATATATATATATATATATATATATATATATATATATATATATATATATATATATATATATATATATATATATATATATATATATATATATATATATATATATATATATATATATATATATATATATATATATATATATATATATATATATATATATATATATATATATATATATATATATATATATATATATATATATATATATATATATATATATATATATATATATATATATATATATATATATATATATATATATATATATATATATATATATATATATATATATATATATATATATATATATATATATATATATATATATATATATATATATATATATATATATATATATATATATATATATATATATATATATATATATATATATATATATATATATATATATATATATATATATATATATATATATATATATATATATATATATATATATATATATATAATATATATAATTATTATATATATATATATATATATATATATATATATATATATATATATATATATATATATATATATATATATATATATATATATATATATATATATATATATAATATGAATGAGTTGGAAAAGCAGCAGCTTAGAGAAGAGTTACAAATTGGGTATAATAATGAACCAATGAGGGCGTCGGAGGCATTAAAAGTAAGTCAGGCTACTTTGTCGAGCATTAAAAAAAAATGAAGTTCAATCGGACGAAAGATATTCAAGCAACATATCAGAAAAAATAACGAAATACAGAGACAAACTTTCTGATTTTATGAAGAACAAAGTTAGGGATACAATTTATATGATGAAAAGGAATTCGTTACAGTTGCCTGTTTACACAAGAAGTTTAATGAAGATCTCAAGGGTTTTTTAATTATTCCCTTTCTTCTGTGCAAAATTGTTGCTGTTGTATAGGATTCAGGTGGAAGAATAGTAAATGGAATTACCTGACATTGAAATGAAGAAAATGAAATTTTTGCGTGAATATACAAGAAATGTCGAATCGCAAGAACCTTATACCACAGTGGTTTTAGATAAACATGGATATTCACCAAAGGAGCCTTCAGACGTAGTTAGCAGGATGAACTCCTACCGATTCTACACAGACAACCGAGGGTAATAATTGGATAATTTTAGATTTTTAGAAAGAAGTCTCTTTTTCAAATCACAGTTTTATCATCATTTGCGCTGGCAAGGAGAATGGATTTATTAAAAATGCAAGCATGATATTTCGAAGCGGGACTAAAAAGGGAGACTATCACGACAGCAGGAATAGAAAAAAGATTGAAACATGGTTCAAAACTAAATTAATTCCAAATTTTCCTCCAAAATCTTTAATTATTATGGATAATGCAAGTTATCACTCTGGCCGTTCTGAAGAAATTCCCAATAAGTCTTGGCTTGAAAAACTAATTGGATGGCTGAAGGACGAAATTTGGGCGTTCGTTCTTGCTAAAGAAATCCCGAAAAAAATATTCTCGTCGAATATGTTTTACGGTTTGGACACAAGATTTGAAATGGTTTGGTCAGAATGTAAGAGGACATACGATCAGTACATATTACCCTTAAATGGAACAATTAACGAAGTACTGGCTACGTGGGATAAGATACCGAATGACAAATTCAGTGAGTATTGAAAAAAATGCCCACGTGAATAAATTCATTTGAGAGAGATATAACTGGTATCTGGCACACAGCCACTGATTATTTCTTTAAATGATTCTGACGATTCTGATGTTTATACCTCTGTCGGTGAAAATGGCTTATATTTTTTTATAGAAATTATTGTTTATGTCTCTCAAATTTAGAATTGTTTTGAATTCCCAATAAGCATTTCCTCCTTATATTTTAATAATATTCTTACAGTATTAAATTTTCATTTTTCTGATTTGATACGATATTACGTTGTTGTTATAGTCAAAACCACCTCTTAGAACTGCTCTTATATATCATCTGAAAAATTTAAAAAAAGCTGGTATATTCATTTAACATCTTATGTCAACTATCCATTTTAACATATTTCTCCTAACCATACATAATGTACATTGTATACCTTATTTTATTTATCACAAATATTAGTTCTGTGTTTTCTTGTTTTTTCTGATATGTTGCTTGAATATGTTTCGTTTGATTAAACTGCCATTTTTTTTTAGTTGGATACTAAGTATTTTGGCCTGCCTATAGTATCTCATACTCCCTCAATAATACATTGTTGTGGTGCTTTTATTTATAATTACATCAGTAAATAGTTTTGATTTAGTAGAATTATAAAATTACATATTTATTAATAAATTGTAAATACAATGTTATTAATAAATTGTAAATACGATGTTATCATTCTTAATGTGATTTGAAGAGTGCAAGATCTAATTTTAAGATTGATGATTACTTTGAAATTTATAATGAGTGTGACATTAATCAGAATGGCGGGTAATAGTCTATAGTAAGAATATTTAAAAAAATATTTACTATTCAGAAATCCACCAAGTTAATGATATAAAAGTTTTAAACTTAAACATAGAGAAAAATGGACAAACAAATTTTATCAATGCTTTATATCAATCACCCGCAACTAGTAGTATAGGTTTCATCAATAATCTAAAACCTCTTTTCGATGAAACTAGATAAAAATATAAATTATCATTTTTTTATAGGAGACATAAATATTGATATTAAATCAAATAAAGAGTGTTCCCAGGATTATCTTAATTTATTAAGTGAGTATGGATTTAAGTTTTTAATTAATAAACCAACAAGGATACAAAATCCTGGATTATTATATATTCTTAAAGTGTGATGAGATTATGGATATAAAACCGTTCATTTTACACACAGATCTTACTGATTATTTCCCTGTAGTTGTTCTTATGAATCCCAAGAAGGATGTTTTTGGCATTGAACAAAGCAGAATCATAAAATAAATCAAAATAAACGAACACAAACTTATAGGCTCTATCCAGAATGGAAATCTGTATAATGTAAATACTCATGACAGCATAGACGACGCCACATATGAGTTTATATTATAGAGAAAATCAAAAATTATATAGAACTAGCTAAAACATACAAAGTAATTGATACAAAGTATAGGAAAAGACATCCTTGGATAACTATTGGTTTAATGAAATCTATAGAAACTAAACAAAAACTGTACAGGGGTGATATGGCGAGGACAGGAAATGCTGAAAAAGGTACAATATATAAAAACTACAAAAAAAATCTTAATTAACACAAAACGAAAATAATTTATTTTAAATCGGAACTAGAAATGAACAGAGGTGACAACAGATCGTTGTGGAAAGCAGTCAATAAGTTCACTGGTAAGTGTCAGGAAAAAAAACGACGTTCCTGAAATACATCTTGAGGGTAAGAGTATAAAAAATAAATGTGATATATTACATTATTTTAACAAGTATTTCTCGGAAGTGGGCACAAGATTGGCGGATCGCATTGATATACAGAATGCATACCAAATTAATGCCAATAAGAACAGAGAATTTTTAATATTCTTAAAACCAACTAATTCAGAAGAGTTGGAAAATACAATAAAAGACCTCAAACTCAATAAAGCTCCTGGAAATGATGGGATCACCCGAGAACATCTGAGGCTGGCAGTTCAATATATAAAAGACCACTTATCTTGTAAATAAAATATTCCAAAGAGGCAAATTCCCCCAAATTCTTAAGACAGGAATTTTCAGGCCTTTGCTGAAAAAAAGATATCCTTGCGATGGGACAATATATTGACCTATAACTTTGATATCTAATGTATTAATAGTAATATAGAAGATTAGTGGATTATTTGGAGAAATACAGTTTGTTATCATAGAAGCAGTTTGGGTTTAAACAAGGAATATCCTCAGAAGAAGCCCTTATTAATTCAATAATTGATATCTACAAGAACTTAGATTAAAACAGGGCAGTATTGGGAGTTTTCTGAATTTAGCGCAGGTCTTCGATACAGTCAATCATAAAATACTAATTTGGGTATAAAATAATAAGGATATCAGGGGAAAAGCTCTCAACCTAATAGAAAGCTACTGGAGTGATAGGTTGCAGTTTGTGCAACTTTCGGGTTCATTAAGTAATATAATTAAAATTAAATGCGGTGTTCCGCAGGGGTCGGTTTTGGGGCGGATATTATTTTTAATCTATATTAATGAGTTATTTAATTTGAAATTTATTGGCTCTGTTTCCTCTTTTGCGGATGATGCTGTAGTGGTTTATAAAGGTAGGTCCTGCAAAGAAGTCAAAGAATGTGCTGAAAATTATTTATTAAAACTACATGTATCTGACAATAATGTTTGACAAGACAAACTACATTAGAGGGGCGGCTTGTGTCATGAGGCAGGTGAGGCAGTGCCTTACCAATACATTTGAAAAATTATATATATTATCATTTATATCACTTCTTATTCACTTCTTTAATCTCAATTTTTACATTTTTACTATTTGCATCCATAAGCATTTGCAGCATAATTTTGCTTCATGAGAAATCCATAAAATACGGCCCTGCCTGTTACTTTACTCCGATCCAAACGCGCATCGTCAATCGTCATATCGGACGGGTTCTGTGAATTGTGAATCCATCTCATTTCTTCTTTAGAAGAGTTATTGTTAGAGGCATGTCTCGCGCTTCCTTGTCTAGCTCATTACTAATATGTGTGTAAGCGGGTGGCGCGTAGTAATCCAGCCGAGTTAAGCTTTACGTAGGGTTAGCGCATAAAAAGATTTTTTTGAGGCATGCCTCTAATGTAAATTCAAAGGGAATAAGCGGTAGATTTCCCATTGGCCGATTGGACAAACAGTCGTTAACAGGTTGAAAATTGAAACTGCACGTGGTTTGGGCTATTTATACCGTTTTCCGCATTGTTTTGAGTCGGTTTCAGATTGCAGTGTTCTCTTAATTTTAATTTATTAATGTGGATTGCATATTTATATTAACTATTAACTACGTAAAGTGTAAACAGTGGAGTGGTCAGTGATTTTCAGTTTCAATAGTGGTGTCTGGACTTTTGGATTTAATTTTATTTAAATTTTCCAGTCTCTCATTATAGAAAAAACGGATTTAGCGTAAATATTCGCAATGCTTGTGATCTTGTAAATTTTTTAATAAATCAGCAGAATTTTTCAAGTCGTTCCTATGAAGATAAATTATACATAGTTAAAGAAGTAAAGCGACCTGTTCCAGATTTAAGTGAACTTCTTGTTACTATAGGTGGGGTAGGAAGACCAAATCGGGGCTTTCATAACACTTGGTATGAAAAGTACGACTGGCTCACTGGTAGTGTAACATTAAGTAAATTATTTTGTTGGCCATGTATTTTATTTGCAACAAATAATAGCGACAAAGTTTGGTCAAAAACGTTGTTATAGTGATTTAAAAAATTTGTCTCGAGATCTGTTACTACACAATAAAAGTACTTAACATATTTCTTCAAATTGCAAGCTTACTTTCATGGGAAAACAAAAGCAAAATATCGCCACAGCAATAGACAATGCGCGTAAAACAGAAGTTGAAAATTTTAATGCTAGGGTTAAAGAGAACCAACAAATTTTAAAAAGTCTCATTGATATTACATTACACCTCTGTATGCAAGAGTTACCTTTCAGGGGGCATGATGAATCAAATAAATCTTTAAATCGCGGTAATTTCAAAGAGCTTGTTAGTAAATATGACACAAATTTAAAAACATTTTTAGACATGATAATGATAATAGATCAGTTGCTTACGTTGTAAATAAAAAAATGGAGGGCGAAATTTCAAATTCTTTGTTTGTTTCCTAGCAAGTTGATGAAACCACTGACATAAGCTGCCATTCACAATTATCCGTCATTTTTCGTTACGTTATAAATGGTCTGTTGAGCTATTCATGGGATTTTATGACGTAAGTTCTGGGCGTTCTGCACAAGATTTATTTTAATTTATATCCACCAAATTCGAAAAATTTGATTTACACTCTAAATTAGTGGCTCAAATATATGATGGGGCTTGCGTAATGTCGGAAGAAATAAACGGTTTACAGACAAAAATTAAATCTATAGCACCACAAGCACTGTTTACTCATTGCTATGCACATGTTTGTAATTTGGTTTTAAGTAATGCGTGTAGTTCAATTCATCAGGTTAAAGTATTTTTCTCAACCCTATCAGGTTTATCATCATATTTTTCTAAATCGTCAAAGCGGACCCAAGTGTTAGAACAAATTGGAGGAAATCGTATACCTACTAATGTAGCAACTCGTTGGAATTTTATTTCACGCGCAGTTTTGACAGTTAATAACAATAAGGACAAATTACTTGAGACTTTTAATTTTATTAACAGTCGCGATTTCGATCAAAAATAAATTAAAGAAGCAGTAGGTTTAAAAACTTTTTAGAGGATCCCTAGAACATATTATTTCAGAAACATTTGAATTAATTTTTCACCAAACCGATATCGTTTTTTCTATTTTACAAAATAGAAATACAGATGTTGTTAAAACCAGAAATCTACTACAGACTACTCTAACTAGAATTCGTGAGTTTAGGAGTAACAGTATTTATTTTGATTCAATTTATGAAAAACTGGATGACGGCGCTTTACATTCGAAACGTCGTAAAGGTTTCGAAATGTCAGATAAAACTCAACAGTTAAAGTAATTTTTTTTAAAGTCTTGATATTATAGCGAATCAAATAGAGGTTAGGTTTTGTGACATAGAAAAACTACCTTTGATCTCCTAAATATTTGAAAATTCTCCATTTTTACAAAAGAATTTCCTCATGAGCTTTTAAAAAATTTAACCACCCAGTACAATATATTTGATATAAATCAACTAAAAAGCGAATTAATCGTTTTATACGGGAACGATATGATAGAAAGTTGCACAAACCCTTATGAAATGTTGACTTTTTTTCGTGATAATGATTTAAAACTTTGTATGTCAGAACTTTTTAAATTGTTAACTATTGCTGTTGTTTTGCCAGTGACAACCGCGTCAACTGAAGGAAGTTTCTCCGCGCTGAAAAGAATTAAAAATTATATTAGAAATACTACTGGATAGGCACGACTAAGTAATATGGCAAAAATCTAAATTGAAAAAGGATTTATAAAATCAGAGGATGAGAACGTTTTCATAGAGGAAGTAATAGATCATTTTGCTAAACAGAAGAATCGCAGAATTCCTTTAATTTATAAAAAAAAAATAATTTCTAGAACTCACGTTTTTCCTTTAGAATTAACTTTTTTTCACATTTTTAAAAGTTTATTTTGTAAATTTTTTACAAAGTTATTGCTATAATTTTAAAATTTATATTTATATATTTAATGTCTTAATCCTTCGATTAACCCTTTTCTCTCTACTCCCACCATACTGAATAGGTACGTAATAGCCACAGATTTTCATATAAACAAAATTTTATCAATTTAACAATTTAAATTAGTAATAATATTTTTTCAAAATTTATTATGCAATTGACGAAGCCGAGTGGTCACTAGAGTGACTTAGAAATTTTTCTTAAAATGTGCCTCACCACTTTCTAGTACCACGGCCCGCCCTTGCTACATTGCTTTCAGCTGCACTAAAAATAGAATTCCATACTTTAAGAGAACTTGTACTTAAACAAGAACCACAAAATATCATTATAAAAGAAGTATCACAAACAAAATACCTCGGGGTCGAAATTCACAGATTTTTAAAATGGGGTAAACACATAAATCTGTTAATTAATGTAGATCGTCACTATAAGTTCAAACAATTAAAAACCATTCTTTCAGTAAACAACTTAAAAACAGTATATTTTTCGCTAGTGTTTTCTATGTTACAATATGGGATATGTGCCTGGGGTGAAGCATATAAATGTCATTTGTCTAAACTAGAGGTCGCCAAAAACGCATTATAAAAATTATATATAACAAAGACACAACCTATACTCTAGTGAGTTGCTATTTAAAGAAAGCAAAAACTTGTTAATATGCAACATAAAAAACGGAGAGAAATGGAGACTATAAAGCATGAGTACGAAACTAGATACAAACAAACCAAAACTCTTAAAGCTAAAAAATAGGGCAAACATCCTTTTCATTCTTGGCTCCTAGATTTTACATAGCCATACCGGAAATCATAGAACATGAAAATAACTTCAAACATTTTAAAAAACTAACAAATAAATGGTTTTACTCAATTTTACGAAAACAAGCCCATAACCTCATAGAAATATCATAAAATAAAAAATATAGGAATGTATATGTGTGTATAGATGGGAATGTATGTACAAATGTGTGGGAAAATATAAATAAATGTGTATCAAATATTGCACTTACATTAAAGAATTATTTTTGAATAAATTTGTCTAGTAATTATTATGTTGCCTCTTACAGTTTTAGGTTGAGTCTCTATTTTGTTGAGTTAGGTATTATTTAATAATTTTTTATTTAATGTTTGGTTTATTTAATATTTTTTTTCAATAATTGAGATTGTGTGTTATGAAGGTATATGTACATTGTATGAGTATAAAATATTTCAGCTGAAAGAAGAAAAGTTTTAAGTAAGTCTTCATAGCTGTCAAGACGTCTAAAAGTAATGGGAATATTCCACCGTATAATATAATAGTATAATATAAACCGTATATTCCCATACTTGATTTTCGTTTAGGAGACAATCTAATGTGTAAGAATTTTCGTTAAAGCATTTGTAAATCATACCATAATCTAAAGTTGTACTTTTTCTTATTTTGGAAATATACTTTATAATTATATAAATATACTTAATTATTATTATACAATAAAACTTCAGTAGATTGAATAAATAATATTTTCACGATACTAATGCAAAATCTAAGATTAACAGTTTTAATCTATGTACCATCATCTACTTATTTCTTTTCCTTTAGAACGTGTTTACCTTTTTTCGTAACAAGTTAATAGTAAGAATGTTTTAGGGAAATATATAACAGTAATTCATTTTCACAACTTGTTGCGCTGTTTCTAAATTAACTTTACTGTTGTGACTCTATACCAAATATATATATATATATATATATATATATATATATATATATATATATATATATATATATATATATATATATATATATATATATATATATATATATATATATATATATATATATATATATATATGCCGACAAGAAACGCTACTGCATTCCAAGAAATCAGAAAATATCAATTTCTTTTCATCACACGTTTTTTTGATCAACTTATTATAAAACAACCGCGAAAGATGTATTTTGTTATTATTATGGATATGGCGGTATTAACATTTTAAAATCTGAATCAAATATGGGAAAGACTATATATCTGTGGTCTACCATTAAAATATCATTTTAACTATGCACGGTAATGTTTATTTTTGGACAACACTTTCGCCAATGTGCAGTGCACGGCATTAAAGCCTCGCTCGACCAGACCCTGACCAAAAGTGTACATAAGAACAATGCAAACATAGGGCTCTATTGCGGTTATCAGATTTATTGCAGTTAATTTTGAATTTAAATAATCTTTGTAGTCTCCTAGAATAAAAATATTTAAGATTTTTCTTTAGTTATGGTAAGATCATTATACCTAAACTGCATCAATATTTATTCCTTTCTCTGTCGTTTTAATATAATTTGTCAAAAGACAATAGGGAACTTGCATACATTTTCAAATACGAAAAAATACTAAAGATTATAAGGCTACATAGTATTGAAACATATATCTAAAAAAAATCAATTTTATTGCCTCCCCGACCGACAAAACGCAATTAAAAATGCCCCAACATTCAAATTACGTCACCCGACCAAAAACGGGACGTGACGTCATTACGTATACGCGAAATCTGGCAATGGTGCAAGGTTCAACAACAACAGGCGTCATTCGTCAAGCCGTCCGCCAGACGACATTTGTCTTTTTTGTGGATAATGGACGACATTGACAGCGTTTTGTGATTGTAGTTTTATTAGTCTCGAGTTTATTTTGTTCAATTTGTTGTTTACGTGAATTATATTAATTTACCAGTAATATATCTTTTTCTTTTAAATAAACACAAAAATTAAACCACAAAATTAAAACAAACAAAACTGCCAATACTGCCATCAACCACGACAGCTGACAGCCAGATGATATTGCATTTTTGTACAGATGTGTCGTTCACGACTGATTCGGATCTGAGATCTTTATACTGATCCATATCGAGCCGAGTCTTGAAAATATTGCGAACCGGATCGCGGATCTTTGAAATAGAGACAAAGCAAAATGAACTATTCAGTTGTATTTGTCTATGGTTCATTCAGTTCTTCGGTTCATTCAATGCATCATCATCTTTTGTAGGTCTCGGGTCGGAACCTGAACCGCGGAGCCGACGACCGATATAGCGCGCGGTCACTAGCTTGTTGAATGCCGATTGCCATGAAATAGGAATTCCTGTATAGCCAGAATCTCGTGTAAAAATTTAATTTGGGGTTGGTTGGCTTGTTGACTTCGTAAATCATTGTAAAAGCATCATATCACACCAGTCCTTTAAAATTTATATTTATGTTGTGTGGATTAGATATTAGATTTAAATCTCTACTTTTTTGGTGAGATATGTATATTGAAGTTCAGATGACCTTATACTTAATTAGTGATGATAATAGGATGATAGTTAATAAAAAGCATTATAAATAATATTAAAAATCTAAGTCTAACAAGTTAAACCAAGTTCACGTCTGTAAAATTAATTTTCTGAGAAATGAATTAATAAATTAGTAAATAAATACAACTCGAAACATAAAAAACTTCAACTTCAAGACCACACGCAAACCTTCTAACTTAAAAGTATAATATCTTTAAATATTATCTACTTATTACTTTGGATAGGCAACCAAACACAAAGGAACGGCATAATGTGTCGCACGGCCCGATCATCGCTACTTTTATTTCTAAAAAGATTATACAAAGGGAATTGAAGAATATATATATATATATATATATATATATATATATATATATATATATATATATATATATATATATATATATATATATATATATATATATATATATATATATATATATATATATATATATATATATATATATATATATATATATATATATATATATATATATATATATATATATATATATATATATATATATATATATATATATATAGACTGGAGAGGGCGCAACTCATTTTACTAGTCGAGAAAAACTAAAAAAATGTTAGGACAATGCTGTTTCAAGAAACCGATGTTGCTTGCTTACAAAGTTTTCAGATAGATGGAGCTACGCACATATACCCAATGCACATCAGTTTAAAGACCCGAATCTCCATTGATCCGAGTCTTTAAACTGACCCAGAGCGTTGACCCGGATCTTTAAAAAGATCCAGATTTCCCATCACTATATTTTTGCCATTTTTTTCCATACTGGTACGATGTGACGTCAAACCGTAGACGGCGCCAAATGCTGTCGTTTGAAATGATCCGTTTGCGCGCGAGAGTTTAGAACTTTATTACAAAATAATATTGATTTTTAAGGCGTTATATTTTAGATATTTACTTTTTATATGTAAGAGAATACATTAATGTAATAAAAAATGCAATTTCCCTATTATTGCTATTTACTTTAAACTATGTTAATTAATTAAGTTGCTGTTTTTCTTTAATTCAAAAGTCTACATTTGTTCTTCGTGTATTTCAGTTAACGCTTTGCATGGATGAACTAAGAATAGCAGTAAAAGTAGAAAATACCAGCAAATACTTTCCATTCCTCTTTACGATTCTAAGATTTTCCATATTCAGAGTACTTGATGTCAGAAAATGCGAAATATATGGACTGTCCGAATGCAAATCTATTTCGCTAAGGGACCCGTCGATGACACCTGTTGAGCCAGATCCAAATGAAGAAAAGATAATAATTCGAAAAGCATACTTAGACGTAAGCAATCTAATGTATACAGACATTAGCATCCATATATTTAATAATATTTTTTGCTTTTTCATATTTACAAAAAAAATATTACATTACAAACAATTTAACGGAAAATTTAATTTTCCCAAGTGAGCAAAAATTTAAATTCATGGAAATAGTTATTTAGTAATAACTTTATACACATTATGTAATTATTAATATGTGTCACTTTTCTTGATAAAGTGAAGATTTTAAGTCAAAGCAAGCTAAAGAAAAATGAAATTTGGCCAACCGTAGATACGTGTTTCTGACTTAAGATCTCCATGTTAACTACATCTCTTGGGTTAAGAATTTCTCCACAGGTGGCTTTACGCTGCTCTGTGGTAATATAGTGTATGTTCTCTTGTTAAGCACATATATTGGTTTTGCACCTGTTGGTGACTCTGGTGTGGTTTTGCTTGTTAAGTTTTGGCACTACTTGTACTCGTCCCTCAACTAGTTGGCTGTCCTGATGAATACCTTAAGTCAGAAATACGTGTCTACGCGTGATCCCAAAGAATTCCTTTTTCGATTATATTATAGTTCTGTGCCGCAGAGCTATACTGAGTTAAGTGTGATTAGCAGATTTCACAACAGAGCGATTTAAAAATTGTTATACAAGTTTATTCGAAATAGAATTTTTAGTTTTAGTTATCTTTATAGAATATATACAAAAAACTTTTTAAGTCCTAACACTGGAACCTGTACTGTGGTTAGAACTCTTGTATTTTGATCAAAAAACTTTTTGATATAAATTGGTATCTACATGGTCTTTCGGACACTATGGAACTGGACTGAAACCCACTGAAATGGTTAAACTTTTTTGTTGAAGGGGCCTTGATTACAGTAGGTCAAGCAGGCAGTATTATTGTTGAGAAGTATTTCAAAATTTTTGAAATTGATAGCATCCATATTAAGAAAAATAAAAAGCTATGAGCGACAACAAAATCTGGCTAGTTGTTCCCAGTCCCAAGTCGTCATTATGTTTAAAAAAGGAGTTCTGTCTCTCTCTCTCTCTCTCTCTCTCTCTCTCTCTCTCAATTAGTGAATGATTACCGTCGGCTTTCATTTGCGTTTGGCTGCGTAATAACAATGTATGAGTAATAATTTTTGAGCATAGATGCTGCTGCATTATCCCAAAGCACTCCATAACCATTATAGATTTTCTATTTAGTGATGGACAATTATCCGACCACAAAGTAATTTTGTTAACATTACCATTTAGTGACTATGCTCATTTTAATAACCCAGAGTAAATTTCATTAGCTGCTCGTTTAAGTTCAGATTCATCCCACATAAAACAGGTAGCAGTATTCATAAAGGGCTCAGAAATGGTATAGTTATATGTGCATAACTTCATTCTATAAAAACTTTGTTGATCAGTGAGGACAAGGGTTGGAAGGCATTTCTTTAAATCAACAGTCAAACATTTTATTTTCTTCTCATTCTGCACTGCTTTTCCCTATTTTTTTTTAATATGTAAAAGGTGATGTTGATAGTCTTTATGGGTATTTTGATATTTCTTTTTGACAACATGAATCTGTGGCACGTGTTATTGTGTTGAAGGCTCTTTCTGGATTATTGGGATTCTACTACTAGAAACTAGCTGATGTGATCTCGGACTCCTTGTTTAATAAACTTTAGAGCTCTTTGATATTCACTAGTTGAGCCACCCGATTCCTGTTGTAATAAAAGTTTATGCAATGCTTAATGTATACTTTTTGCATACACGCATTCTAATGTTATTGACATCAAAAGCGTAATGTCAAGTAAACTCTCTTTTACCAGATCTTACTCCAGTGCTTTTCCGTGCACCACTAAAGCAACAAATAGCCTTTTTATTACGATATTTTTGTCAGAATGCCAAAATGTGGAATGTATAATTTTATTGTTCCTCAAGTATTTTTGTGTGCATTTTAAACTGCAAATTTCTTTGCATGGAAGCCTCAGTTCCATTTCAGGTATAACTCTAGTTTTGAATTGGTGTTATATAATATATATAATATTTTTCTTCCAAGTCTGAAGATTTGACTCTTGCTTTTTGGCTTTAAAAGTTGTTATCTCTGCTTCATTATCAGATTCGTTTTCTACTTTTAGTCGTATATGTTTTATCATCCCCTCAGGAATCAGTCTCAAAATTTACAATATTGGATATCTTTAATTCGTTCGTATATCCGAAATGTAGTTTCCGTATGTGCCATTATAGGGAAATTATCACCATCGGATAAGAGGGTTTTTAAAACAAGAGAAGTAGCAGAAAAATATATTAGAGGCCAGGACTTTGATGATTCGAAAGTATACACATAATACTTGTAATTTGCTGTTTTCAAGCTGCTGTTAATAAAAATTATACTTATTGACTTTATAAAATAAAAGATTATTTTGTAATTCTCATGAGTAACACACAGTGCTGCTACAACGTAGCCATGAACCTTACGTTTTTAAATGCCCAATACAGCATTACTCTATGCTTTAAAACCTTAAAACTTGACGTATGTGATCTAAAAACTTCGCAGCATAATACGGCTAAATATTAAAATTTTAAGTCCTCACTCTTCCACAGATTGTTATTACCGAAGTCTAGAATAACATTTAGACAAAAATGAAATATTATAAAACAAAATTACCTGTAAAAACATCAACATCTGCTGCATAACCGCTCATAATGTATGTGACCTCATTAGAGCTTTCTGTAGTTGCTGATGTATTAAGTGTAAGTTGATCATCTGAACATATGATCTTTTATCTCCGTATTGAAAATATATTATTGAATTGTACAAAAAATGTTAATAAAATAGCAAATAAAAACTCAAAAATATCAATGAATAATTTGGTTAAAAAAACAAGTGAAAATAAATATAATTAAACACTATAAATGTTACTTGATATGTAATTAATTTTATTCCATATATCAGTTAAGATACTTTCAAACGATATTTTCTCATTTTATTTAAACGGAATTACTAATCTAATCAAAATCTAAATGTCCAAACAGTTTTAAACATTTTTTGTGTATAGTTCCCTATACCCATTTCTGTTTAAACTTTGATTATAATTTAGACTGATTGATAAAAATCGATAAATATAGAATGTTGAATTGCCAGATATAAAAACAGGATTTATTACCAATGCCACCAAAGCCATATAAGCAATAAAAAACAAAAAAAACATGGGATCATCCATAAATAAGATCTTCAAAAAATTCATAGTTCATGGCACATGCGAACTTTGTTATGAAATTCTTCTAAAACATGCTCTATTTGAATTTGCCTCGGATCTATTTCCTCCATCGCACTTAAACTCCGAATAATAATATCCAACTGTCAAAGCGAACACTTTGAATATAAGAACGACGCCCATATATTTTTTGTTTTGGTTCAAAGATCAGAAATAGTGTTTTTCGTTCATCAGTCTAAATTATAAAAATGTGATCGCACCATTTAAATGGAAATATCTCGAAAATTATTTAGTAGTATATGGTATTACACATAAAAAATATTTTAAATTGTTTTTAGATTCAAATTTTGAATAGTTATAGACCGTCTTATTGAATAAAACGAGAAAATATCGGTGAAACAGATATTTCGGTATGTTTCCGGCTAAAAACCTATCATAACTATCAAATTATCGGTAAAAATATTTTTTACCGATAATTTTTCGCATTAAATAGAGCTGTGAATTTACATATTTGTAGTTGGGAAACTCTGAAAAAATTAATATTGAGCATTTCTTTAGATTTAACCTGGGAGGGGAGTTTGGGATATTAAAATTGTTACTTAAAAGAAAAAATTGAATATCCTATACAAAATGTTGGTACTGTGATACACAGGAGAGTAGTAATTTTATAAAATGTCAATAACCATGGGACACTAAACTAGTTCTGTCGAATTTACATTGACTTTATTTCCTTAATTTCACAACGTTTCGAATGGTCACCATGCCGTATACTTTTTGAAATGTAAACTAAACCCTAATTCTAAAGCTCCTGGATAATCATCATCACACGTTAATCATAGTACTAAGCACGTTGTATCTCAAGTAACATGCCATATCTGTTTATCTGGAGGATTATAAATGATAATGTAATAAAATATTTTTCTCTTTTGATGTTGTAATTTGTTTTATTTTTATTTATAGATGTTTCCTGGGCTGATATCATCTTTCTTATTTTAAATAAGTGACCCTATATTGGTATGGTTCTGTAACGCATAGTTTTGAATTTATTAGCAGTTTTCTTCAATTTTTATCTATTTTTAAGTTAACATAACTAAAATAATTTTAAACATACGTAATTTTTTTTAAGGCAACTTCCTGTATCCTATAGTAAATTTGAATAACGTTAAACAAAGATTTTAAGGATATATAAAAATATGTGTTTTTCACTCACTGTTTCAGACTTATTGTCTATCATTTTATTTTGTCATGTAAAAGATTTCAAATTATTTAATTAAATTAATTAAAAAAATTCTACAAAAAAAAGTTATATAGAAAAACTATATGCTAACATCAAAGAAAAAACAACTGCATAGAAAGTTGTATCCTATATAGGCAGCTCTAAAATAGGTAAATTTCTTAACGGTTTAGATATTAGAATAAGGTATAAAACTAATAATTCTTTAAGTAAGTACATTACAAATAATAAAACAAAATCTGATTAACTTGAACAATCAGGTGTGAACCAACTAAGATGTGGAGATTGTGACAAAACGTACACAGGATTAAACAAACAGATATTTTGGTAAAAGAATATACAAAAAATATAAATATTTAATAAAGGAAAAAATCACTTTTGAAATTGAGACCGTCATACTTTTGAAAAAAATTTTAAAATCTTAAACAAAAGAAATAAGGGTCATAATTTGAATATACTGGAGTCTAAATAAATAACCTCAAACGTTCAAATCGTCTGTTAAACAATCATATAGAACTCAACGGTTCACCTCTGTTAAACATATTTTATTATTTTTATTGTTAAAATTTCCGAATCGTTGTATTACACCTAGTTATGTAAATATTCCTGTGTATTCATTCGAGATATAACGTCCGAAGAAGCTACTGGCACTATGTAAGGAAACATGATACGTGGTTTTTAAATTTATTCAGCGTTTAAATTGACAAACAAAAAACCTTTTTTGGCTTTTTCACAACTGAATAAAAATATCTAACTTTAAAATGATCGAAGGAAATATTTAACAAAATACATATATAAGACAATTTCTTATGATTGCTTAAATAATATTCTTTTTATTGTGTATAGACAGACTAGTCTACATGTTAAGATATGTAATTTTATTAAATATTTGCTTGAATCGATTTAAATTTAAATATTTTTATTCAGTTATGTTACGTGGTGTTAAACAAATATACTTAGTGGAAGTGTTTATAAAAAATAGTTAGTGTTTTTACATTTTACATAATATAATTTTCCTCATAGGAAAGCATATTCAAAATGTTTTTGGATTAATTTTTTAACAATTTTTGGGAAATTTATTAGCTCCAATGGAAAGTTCCCTGTAACAATAGGAACCCTAATTGAATGAACCCTTGATTTTTTTTATGAGGAAGTTTAAAATATACAAAATACAATGTACAAAAATATAATTGTAGAAATTCAGTAACTCATTCAGAATAGTGCAAAAAGTTGCATAAGCAAAGTATAATATGCTACAACTAGTAGTAACTAACCATTAATTTTTTTTCAAATATACAATTTGAAAAATCTGTTATAAAAAAATAAGTTAGTGATCGCCAATATGTCTGAAACGGTGCGTCATAAACCAATATTGTTATATATCGCTGAAATCGCTGTTTAATGTTCTATTTAAATTTTAGTATAATATACAGGGTGTTACAGTTAAAACAACAAGGTTCATGTCTGCCCAGGAAGTGCAACACCGTGTTTAAATAAAAAACAAAATATAAAAGAGGATGCTAAGAGGATAGAGCGTCTTATTTTAGGCACCCTGTACATGGACATCAACAATTTTTTTTGTCCGGAATGTGCTAAAATATCTTTTGAGAATCGAGATAATTTTGAACAGTTCATTTTATATCAATTAAAATGATATAACTGATTTTTTTATTAACTTATAAAGACGTTGTATCTTTTTTTACACTTTTTTTAAATTAGACTATGGAAGAACGTTTTTAGTAATTAATTAATTAATAAATTATGCTATTGCAACAATTTTAATTTTATTGTGATAAATATCTTCCTTAATATGTCTTTTAAAAAATTAGAATACCCTGTACATAACACAACAATCTCTCTCAAAATAATTCAATTTAAAGAAGTATTATATTATTTTAGTTTTTTTCTCAAAAATATATATATTTTAATTTAACCAAACTATGATGAAAAATTTGTTATTTAAAAGTACATTTTATATAAGAATCACGTACTTTTAAAATAACAAAGGTATTATCACTGCCCCTCGGAGACGTTTCTTACACATTCACGTTGCTATGTAGAAATAAACTAATTTTGCTACGAACCTATTATGAAGAAACAAACTGTACCTAAATGAAATTATTAAAAGACCAGGTAATGAGTTTTGTTGTAAAATAAAAAATAAAAAATCCATGAAAAGTAAAAAATGGTAAAACACATAGATTTGAAAAACAAGGAAGAAGACTTTACAGGAAACCTTCCTCCTTAAGGAATTTCCGGGTTAGGGCAACATACAGATTCTTTAATTTTCCTTTTAAGTAATTAAACTTGTGTAATGTACGACTTCTCTTTCTGATCAAATGATTTTTAGTAATTAAATGCCACATGGCATCACAACACTGTTGTCAGTGAAATCCTGATAACCTAAAAAGAGAAATTTTTTTTAGCTTTTAGTTTAAAAGAATGTCTCTTAATTTGATTTTTATACAGTAGTGAACATAAGGAGTCAAGTAGAAAATTGGTATTTTATACATTTTACAGCTATTTCTGGACACATCTTCCAAAGTGGAAATAAGAAATATCGATGACCATGGCCTGAAACTAAAAATAACTACGAGCGAATCAACATCAACGGATGTGGTAGTTTATAATCCTTGGGAAGAGGACGGACTAGAAGAAGATTCTGGGCACTATCCAAATGAATACTTATACTGCCTTGGGGTAAGTACGTATTAGTGTATACAATTTTTAGCAAAGCGAAGAAAAGAAGTAAAAAAACTGCTGAACAATAAATAGCAACTAAACTATTAAACCCAATAATATGTCTGGAGCAAATATTTGGACTTTAAATTCGATAACTCATTTGCATCCGCCCACGACGGACTGCTTAACATAGTAAGTAGCTGTTGCGATGAACTAACTACTGCAGCGGTACTACCCAGTTATAAAGAAAACAGGTAATGTAAAATTCAAATGTATGTTATATAATATGTATAGTCTTCAGGCCTTTCTGGTATGCCTAAACTTAATATGCAAAGGAACACAATGCTATACACCGCCGGCTTCACTCTAAATGGATATACTTTAGTGTAAGTAGCATCCGGACAAATCCTCTCCAAAGTGTTCTTTTTTTTAAGTTTTATGTAATCATACTAAATGTTATTAACAAATCTAAACTAATGAATGATATGCAAATATAAAAATAGTGTACTACGACTGGCACATGTCCATGAGTTTTCATATTATATTAGAGGACTTCAACTTCCAGTCAAATTTTGACTCTTCCGGATTGATATGTATGAAATCATAATTTATAATCGGTATTTAAGGAATAAACCAGTTTTTACAAATTATAAATAATTTTTAAATTATAGAATGTGTTAAAATTAAATATTCTACCTTGCGTATTTAAAATCATATTATTTTAATTCTATTAAAAACCGCAAATGGACCGTTTTGAACTTAACTGTGAATTTAGTACAGTTTACCCGTTTAGGTTTATACGGATCTATTTTTTGTTGGTTTTATTTATCATTTTCGTAAAATGAAATTAGACTCCAGAAGAATAACTTTCGGAAAAAAAGACGTTGCTTGATAAAAATTAGACATATCTGTCAACTTTTTCAGTTGATAATGATATATTTACATTTTTCATTACTTCTCAGGTTTATAAAACGTGTCAGTTTGAGTGTATCAAAAATTAGCTTAGTACCCAATTCTCCCTTCAATAAAACTCGTATGAACTAATAACTTGTACACTTAAGACTGCTAAGTGCTAAGTTTTTGTATACAACAACAATAATGTGCCCCTTTAATATTATTAACAGAAAATTGATTTAAAGTCGTAATACCCTAAAATAACTTATGCATGTATATATTAATATATTTGGAGTCTAAGTTAGTTAATTTAGTTTAAATATTTTTCCAATCTAATCTCGTAACAGTACTCATATGTTTAGTAATCTTTAAATTTGTTACAATTTTCAACATAATGAGTCAAAACGAACTTAACTTAACCGCCCACAATGAGTTAATTGTTTGCGCTAAAGCATTTCGAACGATTTAGAAGTGAAACATGGATATTGCTCGTAGCAGCCTTTACTGAAAGAAACGATAAAAATAAATTTATTAAATATCTAACATTTTTAAAATGGATAAGAATTACTTGATAAACCTTTAAATATGTTCCGCT
Source organism: Kuschelorhynchus macadamiae (assembly GCA_030620095.1). Classification (NCBI taxonomy): domain Eukaryota; kingdom Metazoa; phylum Arthropoda; class Insecta; order Coleoptera; family Curculionidae; genus Kuschelorhynchus; species Kuschelorhynchus macadamiae. Next base: position 195,391 of record JAUTXW010002428.1, on the reverse strand, counting down.
TCATCGTATCCACGTATGGATATTTCTAGGTATACCGAAATTTACCACAATATCCACAGGTGGATATTCATAAATGTGATATAATAGCATTGTGTAAAAGTGGTGTAGAATTCGCTAGTAGCACCGCGGTAGGGCGTAGATATCCATACGTAAGTATATAACGTGGTAAATAGTAAAATATTTTTTTTTCTCAAATTTTTGGAATAATGTAATTAACGTCAACTATAGTGGCGGTAATGCAACGGAAATTTTAGTTCGTTGTTAAGTGCATATTTAATTATTTTCAAGACACAAGGACTAATAATAAAATTATTAATATCATATAATACGGTCCTGTCCAAATATTTCGCTTTAGTCAATTACAATTAGATGGCGCGCGACGGGCGTTCGTTCTACAGTGACTTTATACCTGGTATAAAGTCACCGTAGTTCGTTCTACAGTGACTTTATACAGGACAGTGGCGACAATAGAGCCTAAGTTCCGCCCATCCTCCATTAACGGGCTAAATCTTTGTGGTTTATATGTATGTAAACAGCGATTTTGCATATTTGTTTTGCGTTTTTAAAAAGTTTGTGCCTGATTATCTTCAGTTTTAAAATACAAGTGTTGTGCATTTATGTATGAAGTTTGAGTCTCAATTAATAATTGTACATTTAGGTAAGCAAGTTTAAAAAAAAATACTGTTTTTATAAGCCCTGTTTGTGGAAGCCTTCCTTGTTCCAGTTTTTCATAAATTTGTTATGAGCCGAAATCGTTTTTATCTATTCTAAAGTTTATTAGATTTTTACCACCAGAACTTGCTAAACGTGATGTACCGCTTAGCAGATTGAGCGTTTTCATGGCTCTTATTAAAGAAAATAGTCAAAACTTGGTCGATCCAGGTCCAGTTTTTGCAATACATGAACAACTTATGTTATATATAGGCCCACTACACTTCCGCCAGTACATAAAAACCAAACGGAGTCGATTTGGCATTAAAATATTTTCTCTGTGCTCTAGTGCTCCTGAACTTCGAGGATACATATGGAACTTTTGCATATATATCAGCAAAAATATATACAAGATATTGCATATACCAGGCACATAACACCTTTTTTTTTGAGAAAATAGTAGTTCAACTTTGCTGCCAGAATCTGCTGAACAGTAATCGTGAAGTGATTGACTACAATTGGTATACCTCAGTTCGTCTTTGCGAGTTCCTATTGACACAAAAAACTTTCTTTACCGGCACCATCCGATCAAATAGAGGTATTCCAAAAGCGTTAACATAGGTTCCACTACAAAATCGACAATCATGTTTTGTTCGCAAGAATATGCATCTTCTGGTTCGATACAATGACAAGAAAGATGTTTATCTTTTAACTAGTAAACATACAGCTGGATTTTGCGAAAAACAACGATATGCAGCGGGAGGAAACGTGCTTTATTATAACAAACCACAACGTGTTGAGTATTATAATTGAAATATGGGAGCAGTCGACGCAGTGGACCAAGATATTGAACCATATAGCCCTCTGAGGAAATCGTACACTTGATTTACCAAAGTGGTTCTCCATCTTTTACACCTGATGCTCCTGAACTCCAAGGTACTTTACAGCCAATCTAACAAAAAGCAACTTTCGATGTATAAATACACAAAACTATGCTGCCGGGGTATACTTATCAAATATAGTAAAGGATACGAAGAAATGAATGACAAAATTACACCTTCATTTTCCAAAGTGTTGCATGCATTGGCTGATTTTCTAAAACCAGTTGGTAAAAAGAGAACCCTACGAAAAGTATGTGTTATTTACCACAGACGTGGTGTGCGTAAACTAACAAAAAAAAATGTTGTATTGGGTGCCCGGAAAAGTCTGGACTCTGCTCAGCGGAACATTTTGAGATTTTCCATAAATAATGTTTTCTTTATCATTTTGGGTTTTTTCACTTTTTAAATTTTGTACTGTTTTGAAGTGGTTTTTGAAATAAATAGTTTAATACCACTGTGTTTATGTTTTAATCAGTAAATATTGTTAATTTTTGATGATATCCGGATGTGGATATTTTGGTGCATATACTGATATCCATACGTGGATATTTTGGTACATCTGTATATCCACATGTGGATATTCTGGTAAACCTATTAAATTGTTAAACAAATTTAAATTGTTTAAAATATTTATTTGGTCTACATATACAAATATTTCAGTTGTTCTAGATCATAGCTCCCTTAAAATCAACTTTTTATAAAAAAAATATTTTTTTGTTAATCTGGTGTAGAGCCCTATACCTGAAAAAGCGAGGCTGGAGCGGAAGGGGTTAACAATCAAACTCATTAAGCCCCAAGTTATGAATCGGATGACTTATCCAGGTAGATAACTGCCTCGGTTGCCTTGTTAAGACAATTGTATCCAAGCCAACTATCTGCTTGATAAAGTTAACAGCAGATTAATTAATGGATCCTAAAAATGTTTTGAATAATCTAGTTGTCATGGCGACAGTTTTTTTAGTTCTTCAGTTGTACTTGCTTATGTCAGCTTAATATTTTCTATTTGTATAATTTAAAATAATTTTGTTCATATTGTCATCTTGAACATATGTTTAACTGTCACAATTTAAAATCAGAGCTAAAAAAGGTTTGCTTTTACCTTTTGTGATTTAAGTTCAAATTAATTTAATTTCCAGAGGACTTACAAACATTCCTGTCAACAAAGACTCACTAGTCTTTTTGTATCATTTATGTTGGATTTATTATTAAGTTATACATTTTTTCGGATAAAAATCCTTAAAGCTGTGTATTTATTTAAAAAGGGCATAGTTATGCACTTACATTATCACTTCCTTTATGTAATGGAATGCTAATAAAATCCCTGTTGTTTTAGGTAGGCCATGGGCATCTTTCTTCTGATATAAGGTTGGAACCAAAGGAAATCTGGGAATCGTACCACGTAATTGAAGTAGTAAATAATGAAAACGAGAAAAAAATTAACGAACTTGCGGAATTACTTGATAATCCTTTAAATATGTTTCAGCAAACTTGTAAGAAAACCAATATGTACTCGAATACCAGAAAATAGATAAAATAACAAATTATTAAAATTTTATTTAACTTTAACATGTAAAATATCTTTTTAAATTACATATAGTAAATAACTCAAGTTTACTTCGATTTTGGTAATTTATTGGTTAGAATAAGAATATTAAACATATATTAAAAGCTTAGTTAGTAAACAACGTACAGAGATCTTGACGAAACCGGAAAGACAAATATTAACAATAAAATACCTGCTATACGCAGATCATATTTGGTATAAGGGGTTAATGTTAATGTTCCTGATTTCGAAATAAATGGATGCCATATAGTTGGTATGCATGTATCCATCGAGAGATTTCCACGTAGCCCAACGCCCAGAGTGACCAATTCACGACACACAGTACCCGCTCTGCTGCTTAAATTTATATATAGATCGTTTCTACGTTATTACCGCAATCTTATTTATATTTACTTTCCATATAAGAGGAAAGCCTTGTAATCATGAATAAATCAGCCTGCCAGATTTTTGCAGATCTTTGCGCTTTAGTGTCCGTAGATTCCAAAAGACATATTCTCACATTTACGTCGGTCTATCTTTCTGTCTGCGCTTGACAACTATCGACAAAAAGTCAAGGGTCATATAGGGATGGAAAGGTAACATTTTGCTGAAAATTCAATACGGCGAAACTAAATAATAGCTTCGCAAAATACTAAATTAATTAATATTTTTTTAATATAATAATTAAGAACTACTTAACAAATGAACCTATCGGGTAAAATTTGTGGCCATTATGGCCAAACAAACTAGTCGCTTAATGAATCAGTACCAAAAAAAAACTATTTATTTATCTGATTTACACTTTTCCACAAAATCCTGCAAAACAGAGATAATCTGATAAAATTTTAGTGCGAATCATGTATGGAAAAGCGAAATGGGGGCCCAATAAAAAGTTTAAATATTCTGGAATATGTTATTTCCTGGAATAAAATGTTTTTTTTTATGTAGGAAAATAATAAAAAATATAGAAGAAGGAAATTAACGGCCATTCAGACAAAATATTCTGCCTGTAGTAAACTTATTCAAGTATAGGGTCCGAAAATAATAGACCATTATACTGACAAGCCTTTAAGCGCTTTCCAACATCTCTACCGGCATAATTGACGACGTTTCACCCAATATGGGGCTCATCAGGCCAATGCAGTCTTGATGTGTGGAGGGGGTAGAATATTTTTTTACGACTTACCCCAATTTTGTATACTAAATCAATTCTCCTATCCTTCATTGCAGCAAATTTATTTATAACATCATCATAAAATGGATGAGTTGCCCTAATCTCCTCCAGAAATTCCTTTTGAATTGAAATATTGCCAAGAGAAGTAAGTCTTTCTTGAGATATTGTATTTCTTAAATAAGTTTTTACACATTTGAAGCAAGAAAAACTTCTTTCCACTGAAGCACTTGTCGACGATATTGTCAAATTAAGGGAAAACAATTTATATGCTTTGGTAAAAATATATTTATTTTTATTATTTTTTTTCACTTGCTCTTGCAGCGATATATTCCAATTACTCTCATTGGCAAAAATAAGACCAAGCTCATTTTTAACTCGTTAACTTTTTGAAAATATTTCCCCATATAACTGTAACAAATTTTCAAACGGGCCAGTCGGAAAATTTGAATTCTATTCGGAAAACTTATCAGAACCTGCCAAACATGAAAATGTAAGTTTTTCACAGTCTTGAAATCTTGTCAGTGTCATTTCCATTAAAATATGGTCCAATATTTCATAAAAACGGGTTCTATATTCAGCCCTAATTGCTTCAGGTGAAAGCTTACCAAGCTCACGTTTGTAATTATTTATTTCTGTAATAGAATTTGCTTTATCAAATATGGTATTAAAAAATGTTCATTTCTTTTTTTACAGAGCGCCTCACGACAGCGTTTTATATTGGATATGCATAAATGAATGTTAAGCGATTTTTTTTGAAGAACGTCAAATAGTATGTCCGTGATTGAGAAAATGTCATTAAACACTAATGCCAGAAACGTGAATTCAAAATCGTTCATCTCACCTAAAAATCCAAGGCGCATTGATTTTTCATCAGATTTGTTACAGTTTGTAATAAATTCAAAGACGTTTCTTAATTTATTCCAGTCTTAAATAATCACATTTACTAACTTCAAATTTGAAGTTGTAACAGCACCACAACACAAAACAGTCAAGTTAACTGCAAAGGAACTCACCGGTTGCAGCGAAATCCGCGAAAATAAAAGTAAACAACCACTGCAAACTGAGCGACACGTGGGTGTAGTGTACTGCGCCTGCAATTCACCGAGAGCGTTGTATGGCGCTGAGCTCGACGTTATCGGATACGTGTTGTCATGGCAACATAGTAGGAAAATCGTAAACTAAACATAGCACCTCCAGCAAACTCAAAGCGGTTTGCGCCACTGTTACAGTTGTTATAATAAAGTTCGATTGAAAGTTTTAAAAAGACATGCCGCCCACGGTCAAGGAAAATATTTATTCGAGATGTACAGTTTATTTTTTACCTATTAGGTGAATAAATGAATGTAAAAACTGAAATTTTAAGAGATATATGATAAATATAGTTAGATGTTTGTTTGTTTATTTTTTCTGGTGATGTAGCACTTCACCTACTTCACCTGAATAGCCGCCACTGTTAATATTTCTTATATAAATTTAATTTTTCATATCAAGGTCTGTCGTATAATATTAGAGCTCTTATTTGCGTTCTGGAAAACCTTGAATTTTTTTAAAGAAAAAAGGAACTTCTTGTTTTTCTACAAAAATTAGTCAATTGAGGGATTAACTGTGAAATATTGCTGGAATATTAGAATTATTTTAGTTTCTTTTAGGAAAAACAAGAAAATCTCTACAAAGATATCACCATACAACTTATGGGCTTAGTGCATTTGACCGACCAGTGTACAATTACAATCGCCTTTTTTTCAGAATATTAAGTTTTTGTACTGGCAATTTACAGCTAAAAAGTAGTTAAATAGATTGCTTTTGTGATGTTTTCTTTTTTCGTATACATATGACGATTGTTATTCATATAGGCACTTCTGTAATTATTCATGTCTTATGTTACTTCTGTAATTGAAAGTCTTTATTATTGTGTATCATTTTTTTTTATCTGTGTACGGTATGTACTGTACGTTTCATAAGGATCATTTGTTCGATGCTTTAATCGGCTACGTCCCTATATTAATTGATTAATTAATGTAAAAATAGCAGTTTTAAAATATATACCTCAATTTGCAAATACATACTAGCAAAATTCGTCTCGAAGCACCAAAACTGTTGCGGATTGAGAAAAAACTAAAATGAATATTAAGTGGAATGTATTAATTAAAAATAATAAAAAGCAGACAAGGCAAAGAAGCAAAACAAAATTGTAAAATACAGAAAACTCGACTCACCTGATTTTCTATCGACATCGCGTCTGATATCATAGGGGCTCTTACTTTAGAGCAGGGTAGAGAGAAATAACTGAGCATTTTATGTGGGGCGGCATAGAAAAATATAATGTGGAACCATCAACACTGTACTCTTACATGTTGTACTTATTGATAGTGCTTCTTACTTAAAGGTTAAGTAGTATGCGATTGCAGAGGTGTACTTCAGTTGTCCACTTTGTTGCGTTGTTCGAGGTAAATTTAAAAATTGGCTCTACGTGATATAATTATGAGTACCTTTTTTATGTAGAAACAGAAAAATATTTAAACAAATGCTCTTTAAAATAGCAAATAAGTAATACAGAGTATGACATTTCTAAAAAAAAAACTGGTAAACAAGAGCTGAATGTACAGGGCTTCCATTTATATTTTGACACCTAGTCAGAGTTTTGACTATCGGAGTTACAAAAAAAACTTTAAATACGAAAGTTGTCGAATTTGTCTCTTATTTTGTTTTAAGATTACCAACAAACTTTAAAAATGATTTAAAATTCGAAAAACATACATAAACTAATTTTTTTTAATGGGGCACCCTGTATATTATACTTCCATTAAATAGGTCTCTTCTTACTGATTACTAGTTTACCACTGTTATCTTTAGAAAGAACCAAGGAAATTCATAAAAACCCTGTCACAAAAGATAATGCGTTTCTCAGATTCCACATAATTTATGTATTAAAAGAGAACTTTCTAAGGCATTCCGGCTATAACAGGGTTTCTGTCATTTTTCTCGGCAATCCTTAAGATAAAAATATCAAAACTAGTATATTTATATTCGGTAAGAAAAAATCATATTAATGAAATAATAGTATAGAAGATGTTCCAATTAAACATTAAGTATAGGTTATATATGTTTCTCAACTATTTAATGATTTAAAAAAATTAATAATTTTAAAAGATAATACAAGAAAAATCATAGAACTATAGCGTTTGGAGTTTTTTGTAAATCCAGAAAATATAAATAAAAACCCCGTACAAAATATAATATAATTATTTCTTGGGAAAACATGGCATTTAGAATGTCCTGATAAATAAACAAAAATAATTACCAGTTTCTTTTTTTGTCCGACTTGATTTTGCGTAAAATTTAAAGTCAATTGAATAATACGTTTTTGCAATGATTTTTTGACATTTTATTAGTCTGCCATTTTGTTTCCCAAGAATGAATTCGTATGAAAATTTTACTAGTATTTGCATATCACACTTGGTTTTTGTGCAAAATTTGAAATCAGTCGAATAAACACTATTTACCTGACTCTTTAAACGTTTTATTGGATTTTGGATTTCATTCCTACCAAGTTTTTCTAAATCACCCTGTATTTAAATGCAAATTTTATGGTCAAGAAAAAGAGCAGCTATACCAAATTTTTACCCAAACTTAATCGTTCCATCCCCGCATGATCCTGTGGTTTTTGAGTAAAATTTGATATAAATGATTAGGAGGGAGCAAATAGAGTAAAAAATGGTCTTTTTCATCCACTGCTATATATCGACCTACCTCTCGTTCACACCTATGCTAAGAGTCTTTTAGTTGCTGTAAATCTAAAGTTTATCGTCCAATCCAAACGACACAGTTTGAGAAGTGATTTTTAGCAGTGTCTAAATCAACAAACAAAAAAAAACACAAAATTCTGATCAGGTGAGGACAGATTATATCATATGGACTGCATTAGATGAAAAACTACTATGTCATTTTTTAATTTATACTTTAACGAAAATTTGACATTTTTATATTAAATAAAATTTAAATAGAATATAGATTAGTAGAGGTAGAATACTACCTTTTTTGGAATTTTTGGAAATTCAAAAAAATAATTATTTATATACATTTCAACCATATGCCATTCTAAACTATAATTCTAAAAGTTTTGGACCTGGTGTGAAATTTTGACATATGAAAATATTCTGAGGCAGAATGTTTCGGTCCTTTGGGATCTCGCACAGGATTAATTAATCTTGATTCATAAATTGCGCACATATCTGGAAGAATTCCGGTTCCTTATGGTTTGATGGTTTCTTGACAGGAGCATTGGTGCTATATTCCTATTTTTTTTTTCATTCTACTGTTTTCACTGAATTTTCTTTGCTCTTTCTATAACCACTTTGTGACTAACTGTAAATTAATCTGTTTTTCTAATAATAGCGTAGGCGAGTTAGTATCTTTTATTTGATCTCTGCATTAAAGAAGGGTTTATAGTCTTTAATTATTTCTCAAAAGTATTTCATGGTACTACAAATACAGCGAGAAAATGGATCTACACGGTGGAAAATGTACAAAAAAACCTAAACCTTAAGTCTAATGTTTACCTTATTTCGACGGTTCCTTGACACGAGCATTGGTATTGGGTTCATAATTTTTTTTGCAATCTACTGTTTTTATAGAATTTTCTTTACCTTTCCTAAAACCACTTTGTGATGTAACTAAGCGCAACTTAATCTATTTTTCTAATAATAGCGTAGTTAGTATTTTTTAATTTGATCTCAGCAATAAAAAAGGGTTTAGAGTTTTTAATTACTACTCAAAATCAAAAATTATTAATTAATGGCAGCGTGAAAATGGATCTACATGGTGGATAATCTATAAAAACCTAAATCTTGAGTGCAATGGTTACCTTAAGAAGTGTTTTCATTCTGCATGGTAATGCGAAGCGTCGTTAACGTAGTCCAAGTGCCGAAATAAACATTTGCTTTACACAGTTCCTTTGAGAAAGAAATATTTCTGTTTATTGAAAAACTGTGGACTTTCCAATATTCTGTTACAAAATTTGAACATATTTTATTTTAACTTGTTTTGAAAAAATACAATTTGAGGCCTAGAACCTTAGATAAAGAAAAAAATGTGTGTCGTAGTAGCGACTGTTATGAGCAATGAACTTCGTTTGACTATCATAATATATGAACGCCAAATAGTTAATAGGACACTAAAATACTGGTTTAATAAGACAAAGTTTAGTGAATTCGTTCTTGATTTTTTTACACAAACAGATGTGCCGAAACGTTTGCTGAAGCGAATGCTTTATCCGCTTATTTGGTATCATTTATTTTATAAGAATCAGAGTAAGATACAAATTTAAAAAGATAATAAAATTTATGCTCAGCATGTCTTTGAACTGTCATTGTTAGAAGCTCTCAATCCTGAGAAGAAATATTCCAACGCCGATGTAGAAATAATCCGTTTTTATAGACGTTATTTTATGAATTTTATTCGATATGAATAATGACTTAATTATGAATGCCAAATAAATTGTTAGACACTATATGATACATTCCAATTTTAAGTAAACATTCAAAGCTAAATATTAACAATACAGCTCAAGATGTTTAATTGCTGCTTACGATACTAGATTTATTTACCACGTAATAAGTACCATTTCTCGTTCAATTTTGAATATCATAAACTAACAATATTCCTATTTTCATGAAACTTTAATTATCTAAAATTTAAAAAACATTCAAAAACCGTTCATATTTTGATTTCACTCTACTAACCAAAATTATTTAGAACTAAATAATAAAAAACAATTTTAGACGCTCTATGTTTATTTCTAATGTATGGTGTTCTACCAAAAATTTCTACATTTTTTTTACAAATGATCTGAAGTGAACATGATTTCTGTGTTAAACGTTTGTCGGTGTAACAAAATTTAAGAAATGTAAGTTGGTTCTTAATAAGGAATTCTATTTGTTTATTTATTATTAACTTTAAACCGAAACAATGTACCATACTTTCTCTTATATAAATATGCACGCATAATTCAAAAATATGTAAATGTAATTTAACCGATTTCAAATTAGAATATCTAACTGGAACGCGTTTATATGTCGGATGACAATACACGTTTATGCTTTTGATACAATGAATTCAGTATGGTAGTGTTTGGTTCTAAATTATAAATTGGTGGAATTAAATATTAAAATTTAAGATGGCGGCCTTGAAATAGCAGGCTATTTTTAAAATTAATTGTATTGCGTGGTTGATTTTATATAAATGGGTTTGATCTTATTCCCTAAAGATAAAGAAATTCGAAAAAATGGTTTGGCAAAGTAGTAAGATACGATGCAAGTACGCGTTCTATGTTTGCTCTGGTGTGTTCTTCATAGTCGCCGGATCACACACCTCCAGTACCATTGTTCATGCGTAATATGTAAAAAAGGTATACTGGGAATGATTTAAAAGATGCACGGATAATAAAGGAATAGGAAGTAAATTATAGGTAGTTTAACAGTTCGAACATTTTAAACATTTAAATTGGTTATAGAAATTTAAAAGTAAGCGTAATTTTAGATGCAAATAACCAACTTAATAATTAAACAATATTTTAGAGGTAATAGAATTATTGGCTAAATCAATGCAATTAATATTTATTTAAAGATGTAAATGTGCTAAATTTACGTTGGATATTACGGTTGGAAGTACGTGAAATGTTCTCTATAATTCTTAAACGATACATATATACGCAACTATGAATAGCAAGTTTACGAAAGTATGTATCAATCTCAAATATAAAAAAGTTTTGACAGAAAAATTAGATAGATATTATTATTTTATTAAGTTTTAATTGTCAAATGGAAGCAGCTTAAGCTTACACCCAATATATAAAATATATCAAATTGACATCGGTCTTTTTAGTTACATATAATTGAATTATAAAAATGGTTCACTGATAAGCAAATGGGGTGTCTGTATAGAAGACCATTTATAAAAAAATGTTGGCAAATCCTTGTAAATCGAACACGAGAAAAAAAATGTTTTTAAAATAGATATATAGAAACTAAATGCTGCACAAAAGTTCTAATTGCTAAAGAAAATCTAACAAAATCAAAAGGTGTTATGTAACACTGTTTGCTATAGGACTATGTAGTCATGCCAACTACGCTTTGTACTTTACAGTCAGCCTGAAGAACCTAGTCTTAAAAACTAAAACTAAATAACCTGCACGTTTTTGAAGATGTTTGATTTTCACTAAAAAATGGCGTGTAGGACTTAAAGTGGCTAGCATAATAAATAAACATAATTCCCATTTTTTTCTAACCTTCAGTTTTTTAGAAAACCATTAAAGGTGCAGAATATCTTATAAACCGTTATGGTAAGATTTTCATGCTCTCCGAATTTAATTATTTATCCGTATATTTGTTACATAATAGTTTAATGTAAATATGCAATTTTTCTCAACGGTTCATTATATTTATTTAAGACTTTCTGTAATCAATATTTTAATAAATGTATCAGAGTTTTTCACTCTCCAAATTCCTAATTTGAATTTCCATGCTATCCCACCCACCTTCAAAAACAGGAGGTCTAAGAATAGCTACATGTAACTACACAAGATGAATCCGAGGATATGTTTAAATTCTAAATAAATTGCCTGTTCGAAAAAAAAATAGTTATAGGAAACTAATAAATATTAGCTAAAACTTAAAATTTAAAAAATTATATTTATAAGAATAATATTTAGGTTTTAGTAAAAAAATACATAAATTTCCTATACATTGATTAAGATTATTCAAAATTGCAAAAATCGATTTGGTCATAAAACTCCTCCGTGTTGATACTTCCTCACCCCACACCTGCGAAAACCCCATTTGATGCAGCGTTTTAGTTTAAACATTTTCCCCTTAATTTAAAAACTTTTCAGATTCATTCGCAAAGCGAACACGTAAGTAAAATTTACCCAAAGAACTACGTTAAAAAGAAAGTTGTACCATCTCCCGGAAAGGTAAGATTAATGGAAGCAATTTACATGTTTTGTCAACGGCGTGCCACAGCGATGTTCTCTTTATGCTAACCAAAACTTTTCTATTCGGTCTTTATGTCTCTCCTATGGAAAATAAATTTCTTATCGTATTACACTCTTGGCTACAAATGTATTTGTGGTTAGTCATATATAAAAACGATATTTGTCGGTAAATATAACACATCACATTTTTAAATATTATATTTTGAAAAAGATAAATAAGAACCCTTTTATTTGATTTATATATTGCGTCCTTAAAGTATTTGATTTCGACAAATATTCAGTCACGTTTACCAGAAATATAAAAACAGGTAAAAGGATTTATTTAATTGTCCTTTTTTGACGTTAGCATTAACTGTACAGGATGATTCGTTTAGAGGCTGTGACATCAAGCAGAAGTACAAGTATTTTTTGATGATTTCATTTTTTGTGGTGAAAACATGTTTTGGATTATTGATAATTCAACAAAAATACCTACCTTCAAATTGAGTAAAGCAAATGTTTAAGGTAAATATGTATCTTAATTAATATACCTACAAACGCTTTCCATACATTATAAAAAATATATTTTGTGTAAAAATAAGGTATTGTGCCATTTACCTTAAGTTTTTAAAATTGTTTTGCTATACAAAAAATAGGAAAAACTTTAAATGTCGCGTTCAATTAGAATGTGACATTAAAACAATTATAATAAAAAAAAACTAGGAGATAAAGGTGCAATTTGTTTTGCTCTCCAATCATTTTGATTTTCCAAAATCTGAATTTGTCAATTGGCAATATGTAGAAAACAATCCCACTTAGGTTAAAGTATGATATATGAAAAATGTTTAGAATTTCGTCTAGATTTTAAAAATGTAATACAAAATTGCTTATTACATTAAAAAATATATCACCCGGTGATACTCTCTAAACCACTTTTTATATAGAAGATATGGTCAATTAAGAAATCATGGTTCTTGGGATTAGACCGTGTCAAATCAAAACATACAAAAAATTTCAATAGAGATACGGCTTACGGTTTACATCACACGTAGAAACCTATCTTAACAAAGGGTCCCGGTTCGGCGAGCGCAAGTCGGGTATAAAAGGCCGCCTGAATCTCTTCGAGCTTATTCAGTGTTCAGATCTCGTGAAGTAAATATCCCTGAAGATACCTGGTGCAATTGAAAGCGAAACGTCGGATAGAACCATGATTTCTTAATTGACCAAAGCCGTGAAAGCTTCCGTTCTATGTGAGCTAACCTCTATCGGGAGGAAAGCAAGACGAATGCCAAAACTTTTGGCGATCTCCTAAACAGCAAGAAAGTTACTCTGCCAGTTGTCCTTTCTTCTTAGAAGCGGAGATGAGGATTTAGTGCCGAAATCACTACAGGTGAGACATCACATTAATTCTAGAACTGCTAAGAATATTTATAAGTGTGCTAGCAATGCATTAGTTAGAAAAAGGATTAAGGCGACACGTCATGATTTAGATACAAATGCCCGGAAACTATTAGTAATTCATCTGAAATTAGCTTCCAAACTAGAAAGAACTAGATTTACAACTTCGGACAAAATTACCAACGCACAAGCAGAAAAAATCCATCAAGAAGGTGAAGAAACCTCCGCAGCTGAAAAACAGCAATGAAGACCTGAAATTAGCTTCCAAACTAGAAAAAACTAGATTTACAACTTTGGACAAAATTACCAACGCACAAGCAGAAAAAATCCATCAAGAAGGTGAAGAAACCACCGAAGTAGAACCTCTCCGCAGCTGAGAAACAGCGATGAAGACCTTAAATGACGACGCAAATATTCTGGTACTTCCAGCAGATAAAGGTAACGCCACAGTCGTCATGGACAGAACGGAATACGTGGAAAAGGTTACTCAACTTTTGGACAACAACACCTATAAGGGTTATGCAGTTAGACCTCACAAGTAAAATAGAAAGACGCATTACCAATCTGATCAACGCATCCAGTCTACCACCAGCGGAGAAGAAATCATTAAAACCAAGCAGCTCCAAGATTCCCAGATTCTACGGTCTCCTGAAAATACACAAGGACAATGTACTACTTCGACCTATCGTCAGTGCAATAGGCTCGCCCACATACAAACTAGGTAAATATCTTTCAAATTTTCTTGATCTATTTACTAGAAAAACAGATTCTTTTATCAAAAACTTTGCACATTTCGTGGAAAGACTTAAGACAATCCATTTGGATCCCGAAGATATTTTGGTCAGTTTTAAATGTAAAATCACTATACCCAAATGTTCCTGTTAACGACTCAATTTCCATCAAATCAGACATATTGGATAATAATAATCTTGATAAGAACTTAATAGACCTAGTGGAAGCTTGTCTTACATCTACTTATTTCATTTTTCAAGGAACTTTTTATTAACAAACTTCAGGGGCAGCTATGGTATCTCCTCTATCACCTGTGGTAGCGATATATTTATGGAAACCTTTGAGGATATTGTTCTAAAATCCGCTCCACTGAAACCAAAGCACTGGTTTAGATATGTAGATGATACATTTGTTGTTTGGCCTCGTGGACAAGATTTTTTTCTCATCTTTCTGGACAACCTTAATCAACAACATCATAGCATCAAGTTCACGATGGAAATTGAATCTAATGGAACGATTCCCCTTTTTAGATGTATGTGTTCAGAGGAAGGAAAATGGTACCTAGAAAATCGACGCATACAAATAGATACTTAAATGCAAATTCCCATCACCCTCCAGCACAAAAGAATTATAAACTCACTAGTATTCAGAGCTATTTCGATTTCTGATCTAGATTCCCTAACATCGAAACTGACCAACGCTCTCAGAGGGAATGGCTATTGCACTCAAGATATTACGCGTTCAATTAAAAGATATAGTAATCCAACTCCGCCAAAGTTGAAATATGATGAGCCACCGTTAGATAATGTTGTTCTTCCCTACAGACATGGCACTGCAGACAAAATATATTCAATAATAATTCAATTCAGTACACATAAGAAGATTGGACAATGCTTGCGACCCCCAAAAGATATTGTATCTTTCCAAACAGCAGTTGACTAGTTGACCTCTATACACACTATCTCATACAATTTGAAATCAATTCATTAACTAGTTATTCTGGCTGAATTTTTAAATATTTTATTAAGACGCCATTTTGTTTCGCCATCCTGGATTCGTACCAAAATATTACCAGTTTATTCCAACATAATACTTAATGTTTTTGCAAAATTTTAGATAAATTGGATGAGTAGCTTTTAATAATAACTTTTTTAACATTTCACTAGGCCGCCATTTTGTTTCGCCATATTGGATTTTTACCAAAATCTTACCTGGCGATCCCCATATGAGCCTTCATTTTTCACTACAATTTGAAGTCTTTAAGCTATGCCGCGAACACTGACAGCCAGACAGAGAGACCGACAGACGGACCGACGCGACGGAGTTGATAAAACAATATTTTTTGGCATTTAGCGAGGTTAAAACGTAAAGATGTGTAAAAGTGAGAGGGTGACTTTTTTTCCGCTTAAAATATTTTATTTGGCCGCCATTTTGTTCGGCCCTCTTCAATTAGTACCACGATTTTACTAGTCGATCTCTGTACCACAATTAGTTATGGCATACAACTTGAAATCAAACCATTAAGCAGTTTTTTTCAAGCTGAATTTTTATATATTTGGATTCGT
Organism: Kuschelorhynchus macadamiae; assembly: GCA_030620095.1. Taxonomy (NCBI): domain Eukaryota; kingdom Metazoa; phylum Arthropoda; class Insecta; order Coleoptera; family Curculionidae; genus Kuschelorhynchus; species Kuschelorhynchus macadamiae. Next base: position 179,478 of record JAUTXW010002428.1, on the reverse strand, counting down.
ACCAAAATGTAACCAGTTGATTCCAATTTAACACGTGATGTTTTTGCAAAATTTGAGATAAATTGGATGAGTAGTTTTGTAATAATAATTTTTTTAATATTTCACTAAGCCGCCATTTTGTTTCACCATATTTGATTTTTATGAAAATTTTACCGGGTACATATGACCCTTAATTTTTGAAGTTAACCGGGTAAGTAGTCTTTAAGCTATGCCGCGAATTGGCAGACAGACAGACAGACAGAAAGAATGACAGACGGACAGACGGAGTTCATAAAACATATATTTTGGCATCTAGCGACGCTAAAACGTAAAGATGTGTAAAAATGAGAGGGTAACTTTTTTACGAGTACAAGCATTTTATTTGGCCGCCATTTTGTTCTGCCATCTCGAATTAGTACCACTATTTTACTAGTTGATCCTTATACCACAATTAGTTATGGTATACAATTTGAAATCAAACCATTAAGCAGTTTTTTAAGGCTGAATTTTTTATTAAGCCGCCATTTTGTTCCGCCATCTTGGATTCGTACCAAAATGTTATCAGTTAATTCCAACATAATACTTGATGTTTTTGCAAAATTTGAGATAAATTGGATGAGGAATTTTTTAATAATAATTTTCTTAACATTCCACTAAGCCGCCATTTTGTTTCGTCTTACTGGATTTTTACCAAAATATTACCAGGTCATCTCCATATGACCCTTAATTTTTGACCAACATTTCAAGTTAATGGGGTGAGCAGTTTTTTAGCTACGTCGCGACAGACAGACAGACATACAGACGAACAGACAGACAGACATACAGACGGACAGACAGATATATAGACAGACAGACAGACAGATAGACGCACAGACAGACAGACAGACCGACGGAATTGAGAAAACATGTTTTTCGTTACCTAGGGACCGTGAATCGTGAAGATCTGAAAACATCTCGGAGAGTGATTTTTTCACGATTACAATACTTCCCTTTTACGGGGGAAGTAAAAAGGCGACTTATAGGTAGTTGAAATACGAACAAAATGAGCTATTAAACAAGTCGTTAGGATGATTAGTTTCGAAGAAAACCGAGAAAAAAAGGAAAACTCACCATTTTTTAAAAAAATCATAAGTCGGCCTATTTTTAAGTTGTAGCGTAGATATTCCGGAAAATGGTAGTAATTACATGAACTCTATGCAGGCACAAGACAGGCGTCGACGGATAATTATTTTTTAAGTTATTGCAATTTTATTTTTTTTTACTGCGCTAACTTCCAGCCTGTCTGAATGCGACACGTTTTGGCCCACTTCAATTTTACAAGAAAATTTCGAAAACTCACTTATTGTACTTGCAAACATATATTCTCATTTTGCGTTAAAATGTTGCAAAACTAGTAAAAAATGTTTACAAACATGACCTATGATTTGATAAAGGGATTGGATACGAGTGAAGAAATGTCAGATTTGTAAGAATTTTTTTACTACTTTGCAAAATATTTTAATGCAAAATGAAAATATACATCTGGAAGCACGGTAACTGAGTTTTCAAAATTTTGTTATAAAATTGAAATCGGCCCATCGTGTCGCATCCAGACCCGCTGTAAGAAGAGGCGTAGTAAAAAATTCAAGTTGCAATAACTTAAAAACTAATTTTCCGACGGCGCCTATCTTGAGCTTGCATAAAGCCCATGTCATTGACTACCATTTCCCGGAAGGTGTTCGCTACAACTTAAAAAATCACTGACTGATGAATTTTTAAAAAAAGGGCGAATTTTCCGGATTGTCAGGGTTTTCTTCGAAACTAATAATCCGATCAACTTGATTAATAGCTCATTTTGTTCGCATTTCAATTCTCTATGAATCGCATTGCAATTGCTTAAATCGTTTTCATTTAATAAGCAAAAAACGAAAAAAACACGTCATTTTCTACACTAAATTGTTTACAGCAAATAAATAAATAATATTTACGAGTTGAAAAAACATCAGCATGAACCAGCAGAATGTGTTTTAAAATTCCTAGGTGGTATTTTTGTCATGAAAAAATCTCTATTGATTGGTCAATTAGGATACAATACTATGTAAGTATTTCTAATATTCATAATCAAATTTTGTTGCCAGTTCATAAAAAATTATTAACTCATATTGTTGGATTATGGTTGTTTACACTAATAATGAATATGCAGATATGCACTTAGTCCTTGGAAAATGCAACGGAAATTTAGAAATGGCTGTCAGGAGGTATTCTGAAAAATTTCCATGACGACAGATCCCAAACAGAAGAACTTTTATTTCGGCTGATCGTCGTCTAAGGGAGTCAGGCACATTTAAATCGGCCGCACATAGGCGTGGACGACATGTTTCTACCAGAACCCTTAGAAAAGAAGCAAACATTTTAAACTTGTTTGAAATCAATCCTGCGAAAATTACCAAAAGAATTTCACTAAAAATTGGAATTTCTCAGAGTTCAACGTGGCGTACATTGAGTGATATGGGTTTGCATCCTTTCCATAAGCAAAAGGTATTTATACTTCCAACGGATTTTCAGTCCAGGGTTGATTTATGTGAATGGTACCTCTAGAAGTATCAAGAAAATAATTTCCTGAATTAATTTTATTTACTAACGAAGCTTATTTTACCCGAAACGAGATTTTTAATATGCATAATGCCTATGCATGGCAGAGGATAATCCGCATTCCACACATGTTACAAGCTTCCAGCATCAGTTCAAAATAAACGTTTTGGCTGCTATAATTGGAAGTAATTTTATTGGACCTTGGTCTCTGCCATCTTAATTGAATGGGCAGTACTGCTCGGAGTTTTTAAGAAATAATTTTTTCTACTCTTAATGATGTTCCTGTTTTACAACGACATAATATCATTCAAGAGAAATTAGGGCTTGGCTACATGTGAACTTCTCTCATAAATGGATCGGTCGCGGAGTTGATGCACCTATACATTCGTCGCCTCGTTCGCCCGACCTCAACCCATTAGATTACAACGTTTGGGGTATTTTAAAGAATAAAGTTTACTCAGTGTCAATTATTACCCATGAATAACTAACCCAAAGAATAACAGATGCTTATTGCTATTACATGGAAGTTTATCACATATGCTGAAAAATGTATAGATGTTGAAGGGCGACATTTTAAAGACTTATTGTAATATTTTGTATTATTGTTCTGATTCTATGTATTTTCTATTTATTCTAAAGGTAATTATTTTTAGCAAAAAAACTAAGCTATAAATATTTTTAATAAAAATGTGCAATATACCGAGTGGAAAAAAATATGACGATAAATGCAGGGCATATACCCCAATTCTACGCCTCTGAAGTGATCCATATGGTTGTCGTTTGATGGGTTAATATGCTTTATGTAGTGATAACATGTTCCAAAATTGAAATTGATATCTCGCTCCTAAAAGATATTATATAATAAATTCTAAACGGTGAGGCTTAGAGAAAAATTATATTAAACTTTTTTTCATACTTCGTCAAGGTTTACATGCTCGTACATTTTCGGTACTTATTTCTGAATCACCCTGTATAATTAATATAGTGGAAGTTCTAAGTAATTTTTTTACTTAGTGTCATATATCACAGTAAAATTTACTTGTCCGATTTGCTCTGTTATTACATTAAATTATTCATAACGTCTCGATGAGCATTTAGTGCAAGACTAAAAGCTTAATCTGAACTTACAAGCTTAAATAATAGAGTACAATGAGGTGTGAAAGTTAGACGTCTAACCATGAGCCATAATTTTTATATTGTATTTCTAAACAAATAGATGCTTCTCGCAACGTCAAACCACTTCAATATTTGAATTCAATAATTTTAATTTTGTCATTTAATAATTGTATCGGGTATCAATTTTACTTAATAAACAATCTTCTTAACGTTGTTCTTAATTTTACTAATCGTCTTATATAAGAACTCCTATGTAACAGGAATAACAATAGTATAAAGTATATACATTTTTAATTTACTTTAAAACGATACTAGCGATTTAAAAGTTAAATAAAAATAATAAATAACACTTTATCTCAAACGCTGTCTTTTAGATTGTGCTGACACATATAAACTTATATCTAAATAAACATGTCAAGTTACTATCGAATTACGTTCCCCTTAATTTTATAATTTCCAGATGCTCCATGGCCCTTTTCGTGATAATCTTTTTGATTTGATTTCATTTAATTTTAAAGTAAGGAAGCATATTTTACTATGCCAAAAATAAAATTAGTCATTTTTCTTCGTTCCGAAAAGATTAACTGACGATTTTTTTGACTTTTTTCGCTATGGTCTTTCTGATCCAGTATGCTGATAAGGTAGTTTAAGCTTTACACATTTGTATAAAAGTTACCCCTATATTCTGTTTAATTCAATTTTTCTATAAAAAGTAGAATTTTTGGAGACCCCCATAAAATTTACCATTCATTAAAAGATAGTCGACGCTACGCATTCCAGGCAACTTTAAGGGAGCAGATCTTGTGAAATTCGAGTGTCGACATTTTTCTGTTATTTTTAAAATAAAATTCAGTTTGTGCCAAGCTCTCAATCGGATGTTCGGGTAACTTTAGAGTATTTGTGTTTGGTGTGACGTATTTTTGAGGGTTGCATCTAAATTTATATTTTTCCTTTGGCTATTACTTGGAAGATCAAAATACAAGAGTTCTAACCACACTACACCACAACTTGTTACGTTCTGGACGCGCGTTTCGCTAACCAAGTTAGCATCATCAGCAGATGATATAAACTAAAGTAACTTATCACAGGTTAGTCAATTTTCTACTAAGTAAAGAACGTTTTAACAATGAAATGAATCGGATTAAAAATATAGCTAAAAGTAATGGATATAATGATAATTTGGTACATAAACTAGTAAATAGGCATAAGCATAAGAAAATGTTAAAAGATGCCACTACTCTTCAAATACCTGAGGCTTCCAATAAATTCATAGTAATCCCATATGATCCCAGATATACGAGAGGTCTAGAAAAAAGTATTTAAAAACGTAGGTTTTAGAGTAGCCTACAAAACGGAGAATAGTTTGAAAAATCTCCTTGGAAACCCCAAAGACAAAGTCGACTTGAGGGAGAGGAGTGGCATCTATGAAATTAGCTGTAATGACTGCGATCTAAAATATGTTGGGCAAACTAAACGCTCCATAAACATTCGTTTTAAAGAACACATGGCACATTTAAGATACGGAAGAACAGAAAAGTCAAGTGTTGCCCAACATGCTTTGGAAAACAATCACCGAATAGGAATAAATAATCTTAAGTTGATTAAAAATGTATCTAATAATAGATTATTGGATGCATTTTAGAGTATAGAAATAGTTAAATGTGGTAAGAAAGCACTAAATAAAGACAGAGGGCCTATTCCCTATAGTCCCCTCTATTGTTTACTTGACAACGGTTCAGTCGGGTGCAACCAAGTGTGACCACATTTACCTATAAATAGTCTCGGTTAGGATAAGTTACTTCAGTTTATATCATCTGCTGATGATGCTAACTTGGTTAGCGAAACGCGCGTCCAGAACGTAACAAGTTGTGGTGTAGTGTGGTTAGAACTCTTGTATTTTGATCTATCTTCCACCACAGGTTCCAGTGTTAGGACTATTGGAAGTTGATCACATATGCTGAAAAATGTATAGATGTTGAAGGGCGACATTTTAAAGACTTATTGTAATATTTTGTATTATTGTTCTGATTCTAAGTATTTTGTTATCTCTGGTTAATAAAACGTTATTCGCACACGATTATATTCCATCTTTAAATATGGCTAGAGTTCAGTCATGGCTTGCTTAAATTTCATTAGGAATATTAGAAATATTTACATAGTATTGTATCTTAAAGGGTTTTGACGCATTAACTCGAATAAAACTCCGAAATTATAGCTCGTGTGAAGAAATTCTAAAGGTAATAATTTTTAGCAAAGAAACCAAGCTATAAATATTTTTAATAAAAATATGCAATATACCGAGTGGTAAAAAAATATGACGATAAATGCAGCACGTCTTGCAAAACCGGTTTGAGAATGCAAGGGATTATCCATTTTTATATATCAGTTCAACTTTAATAGGGAATATAATTTTCTTTGAAAGTTAATTTCATGCAGTTGTTTCAGTGTTTGTTATAAATTGGTTTCTTTTTTTCACTTTCAACATTCCGCTTTTTAATTATAATTTTGTTTTGATCTATTTTGTTATTAATTTTTAAATAACTCATTATTGTTCAGATATTTCCACATTAATTTTGTTAATAGATTTTAAGTGTTACTATGAACCCGCCTCTAAAATTAACATAATTAATGATCGCAAAATAGCTAATCGACAAAGAAGAACATCTACAAATCTTATTTACTATATCTTAGAGATTTAATTAATGTTTCAAGATTCTGCTAGCTAATTTAATTAAATAAATAATATAAATTACATCATTACTTGGCAAAAATCTTCAATTCTGCTACACCTGGTTCTTACATAAAGCTACAGAGATCTAATGACGCCTTGTTTTGGTGCCTAGTGATTGAGATAGTGTATGGTGTGGATATGTTTCACTATACACATACTATATACCATTATTAAATATCAAAATACAAATAACAATAATTCATTTAAATAGCAGAATAGCCTACAAGAATGAGTATCCTATGCCAGTTAACAATCACAGATTTGACCCTAACCTCAACAGTTGCCATCTAGCGTTTAATTTTGGAGAATACTCTTAAAATACCGGAATGCGAAGAGAATTTGGTTTTGTTTATTTCTGTATTTCTTAGGTCTATTGGTTACTACCTTCAATTTACAGTTTTCTCATCTTATGTTATACTATTTATTTTGTTTTATGTATTTATTTATTTATTCAATTAGTACACTATAGTCCGCCGCACCGATATTCGGCTGCGATGTTTGAAGGGACCGGGCGGTAAAACGCATAAAAAAACCACTCCGCTTTGTATGTTGCTGCACTCAATATATTTGCCGACTTGTCGGATCCTAATATAATATTCATATTTGAAATGAATATTTTTTGCTCCCATATTTTCTCTAACCCACGAGTTGTGCGTAAGACCTTACAACATCGACACAAATCCTAAATAGAACTCTACTTAGCTTAAACTACAAAAAAAGGAAGAACAAGATACATAACACAAACAAGCCGTAGTTCAGCAAACATACATTATCAATCAGCTATTAAATACTCGTCTTAATTAAGTCTGACTAAGGTGAAAATATCACACTCACAGAAGAACCTGTTATAGTTATGAGGTAACAATTCTGCAAAGGCGCTAGCTAAACCATGATCCGTGATATTGTTTATAAGATAATTGAAGTTGTCTAATGCGTCTTACTGGTACTAGAAATAAAATTATATTTAATAGACTACTGCAGCTGAGTATACATTCATAAGTTTGTAAATGAATAACAAGCAAATACTTTTACATTAATATTCAAGACTTCTAAAATCAGACAGTAAATTCTGGTTGTTTTACAGGCTGCGTTATTAGATGAAAATTTAAAGTTGTACAAAACATATTTTACATTAAGGCCAGTCCACCAGAGAAAAAAAATATTTTACAAACTTATTTTGAACGTTTTCAGTTCTATTTCGCAAATATATGTACTATTATTATTTAAGGTCATCCGAGTAGAAAATGCATTGAGATGCAGTAACACAGGTTATAGCGTCTTTAATAAATAGTACAGGTCTAGATGCGAATCCCTGGGGAAGACCCGAGGTCACAAGCACTTCATGTGAAACAGATTCACAAACAACCACACGCCACACGATAGGGTCCAGTCCTCTCCATATAATTTCTCATTATACCAGTATCAGACAGTTTCTTTACCAGCAAAGGGTGACAAATGATGCCAAACGCTTTGAACAAATAGTATAGATGCAATCAGCTTGATTTAGAGCGTCAACATTGGAAACAAGGAAGTTTTGATATACAACGAGATTTGTACCACTTGAGCCTCCCTTGTAAAAACCAAATTGTTCGGGTATTATGTAGTTTTTAAATGCTTTAAATATTTAATCGGTAAGAACGGCTTCAGGGATTTTAAGGATTGTAGAGGAGCTTTTCAACAATACAGGTACACAACATAAACTTTTAACCAAATAAAGACAATTTGTGAAAACCGCATCAAGTTTTCAAGTAACCAACAGTCAAAATGGTCCTATTTTTAAGGACATTGATACCTGTGTACCTAAGGGTCAGAAGAATCCCTGTTTTACCCAAGCTTATAGCATAAAAAACAAACTTTATAGGAAATACAAAAAGTCTGGTTTCCGGTATGAGTTTGACACCTACTTCAAAATTCGAGGCGTTAAGTTAAGGAGTGGCAGGTGTGATTTAATATTCATTTGTACCACATATCTTATTCCTGAACATATTGAACATTTCCGGGCTTATGTCAAAAACCTGAAAAGTTCCCCCAGCCTACCTGGTGTGAGGAAGTAACATGATTAGGATTTATACGACAGATATCGCAAATGCTTGCAAATGACATTTTCAATCCTGTTATTTCAATTACACCACCACAAATATCAGTAATATTAGCCCTGTTGAATTTTACACTACTTTATCTTACCATAGTTTTACTGAAACTGAAATAAGTGAAAAATTGTTTCATTTGGACGTATCAAACAACGCTGGACCAGGCGGAATATCACCTGTATTATTGAAAAGCTCCTCTACAATCTCTAAAATCCTTGAAGTCATTCTTACCGATTAAATATTTAAAGCATTTAAAAACTACATAATACGCGAACAATTTGGTTTTTACAAAGGAGGCTCAAGTGGTACAAATCTCGTTGTATATCAAAACTTTCTTGTTTCCAATGTTGACGCTCTAAATAAAGCTATCTATATGACCTGTTCAAAACGTTTGGCAGCATTTGTCACCCTTTGTTGATAAAGAAACTGTCTGATACTGGTATAATGAGAAAGTATATGGAAAGGACTGGATCCTGTCTATTTCAAGGCGTGTGGTTGTTTGGGAATCTGTTTCACATGAAGTGTTTGTGACCTCGGGTCTTCCCCAGGAATTCGCATCTAGCTCTGTACTATTTATTAATGACGCTATAACCTGTGTTACTGCATTTCAATGCATTTTCTATTCGGATGACCTTAAATGTCATAATAATATTAGATAGATTTGCGAAATAGTACTGAAAACGTTCAAAATAAGTTTGTAAAATATCTTTTGTACAACTTTAAATTTTCATCTAATAACGTAGCCTGTAAAACAACTAGGATTTACTGTCTGATTTTAAAAGTCTTGAATATTGATGTAAAAGTACTTGCTTGTTATTCATTTACAAACTTATCAATGTATAATCAGCTGCAGTAGTCTATTAAACATAATTTTATTTCTAGTACCAGTAAGACGAATTAGATAACTGCAATTATCTTATAAGCAATATCACGGAAAGAATTATGGTTTAGCTGCATAATTGTTACCTCATAACTATAACAGGTTCTTCTCTGAGTGTGATATTTTCACTTTTCAATATTTAATAGCTGATTTTTAATGTATGCTAACTGAACTACGGTTTGTTTGTGTAATGTATCCTGTTCTTCCTTTTTTGTAGTTTAAGCTAAGTAGAGTACCATTTAGGATTTGTGTCGATACTGTAAGGTCTTACGCACAACTCGTGGATTAGAGAAAATGTGGGAGCAAAAAATATTCATTTCAAATATGAATATTATATTAGGATCCGACAAGTCGGCAAATATATTGAGTGCAGCAACATACAAAGCGAAGTATTTTTTTATGCGTTTTACCGCCCGGTCCCTTCAAACGTCGCAGCCGAGGATCCGTGCGGCGGACTATAGTGTACTAATTGAATAAATAAACAAATACATAAAACTAAATAAATAGTATAACATAAGATGAGAAAACTGTAAATCGGAGGTAGTAACCAATAAACTAAAGAAATACAGAAATAAACAAAACCAAATCCTCTTCGCATTCTTTTAAGAGTATTCTCCAAAATTAAACACTAGAAGGCACCTGTTGAGGTTCGGGGAAATCTCTGATCCTGCAGGTCTAACGGCTAGACTCAAATTAAAGGGCGCAGACTTCGCCAAAAATAACAAGCATTGTTAACTGGCATAGGATACTTATCCTTGTAGGCTGTTCTACCAATTAAATGAATAATGAAAGTATCTCAATCACTAGGCACCAAAACAAAGTGTCATTAGATTTCTGTAACTTTATGTAAGATCCAGGTGTAGCAGGATTAAAGATATTTGAAATATAATGTTGTAATTTATATTATTTATTTAATTAAATTCGCTAGCCGAATCCTGAAACATTAATTAAATCTCTAAGATATAATAAATAAGATTTGTAGATGTTCTTCTTTGTCGATTACAGTTTACAATTTTATTAAATAGAATGGTTAGTAAAAAAAAATAAAATGTACATTATATCACACCAAATTTTCCGACCCGCATGTAATCTTCAATTTTTGACTTCACAGATGATATAGCTTGACTTTTCTTCTACCATTTTTTAGCTATTTTGTGATCATTAATTATGTTAATTTTAGAGGCGGGTTTATAGTAATTGGGAATTAGTTAAATGAAAGACTGAAATTTCAACCACACTTAAAATCTACTAACAAAATTAATGTGGAAATATCTGAACACTAATGAGCAATTTAAAAATTAATAACAAAATAGATTAAAACAAAATTATAATAAAAAAGCAGAATGAAGTGAAAAAAGAAAGCAATTTATAAAAATGCGAATTGTCGTACTGAAACAATGGCACGAAATTAACTTTCAAAGAAAATTATATTCTTTTAAACCCCTATTAAAGTTGAACTGATATATAAAAATAGATAATCCCTTATATTCTCAAACACGTTTTGTAAGACATAGCAAAGGAAAAATATAAATTTAGATTCAACCCTCGAAATTACATCACACCTGATTGAGAGCTTTGCACAAACTAAATTTTGTGTTAAAAATAACAGAAAAATGTCGACACTCGAATTTGACAAGACCTGCCCCCTTAAAGTTGCCTGGAATGCGTAGCGTCGACTATCTTTTAATGAATGGTAAATTTTATAGGTGTCTCCGAAAATTCTACTCTTTATGGAAAAATTTAATTAAATAGGATATAAGTAACTTTTATTTAAATGTATAAAGCTTAAACTACCTTATCAGCATTCTGGAACAGAAAGACAAAAAAAAGTAAAAAAAAAACCGTCAGTTAATCTTTTCGGAACGGAGAAAAATGACTAATTTTATTTTTAGCATAGTAAAATATATTTCCAATATTTCCTTACTGTAAAAATTAAATGAAATAAAACCAAAATGATTCCCACGAAAAGGGCTATGGAGCATCTGGAAATTATAAAGTTAAGGGGAACGTAATTCGATAGTAACTTGACATGTTTATTTAGGTACAAGTTTATATGTGTAGCACAATCTGGAAGAAAGCGTTTGAGATAAAGTGTTATTTATTCTTCTTATTTAACTTTTAAATCGCTAGTATCGCTTTAAAGTAAATTAAAAATGTATTTACTTTATACCAGTGTTATTCCTGTTTCATAGGAGTTCTTATATAAGACAATTAGTAAAATTAGGAACAACGTTAAGAATATTGTTTATTAACTAAAATTGATACCCGATACAATTATTAAATGTCAAAATTAAAATTATTCAATTCAAAAATGAAGTGGTTTGACGTTGCGAGAAGCATGTATTTGTTTAGAAATACAATATAAAAATTATAGCTTATGCTTAGACGTCTAACTTTCACACTTCATTGTACTCTATTATTTAAGCTTGTAAGTTCAGAATAAGCCTTTAGTTTTGCACTAAATGCTCATCGAGACATTATGAATAATTTAATGTAAAGACATACCAAATCCGACAAGTACATTTTTTATATATGACACTAAGTAAAAAAATTACTTAGAACTTTCATTTATTAATTATGCAGGGAAATCAGTACCGAAAATGTACGGCCATGTAAACCTTGACGAAATATTAAAAAAAGTTTTATATAATTTTTCTCTAAGCCTCACCGTTTAGAATTTATTATGTAATATCTGTTAGGAGCGAGATATCAATTTCAATTTTGGAACATGTTATCGAACCGGGGTATATGCCCTGCATTTATCGTCATATCTTTATACCACTCGGTATATTGCATATTTTTATTAAAAACATTTATAGCTTGGTTTCTTTACTAAAAATTGTTACTCCTAGAATTTAACCCTTTAGGATACAATACTATGTAAGTATTTCCAATATTTCTAATGAAATTTAAGTAAGCCATGACTAAACTCTAGCGATATTTAAAGATGCAATAAAATCATGTGCGAATAACGTTTTATTGACTAGAGATAACAAAATACATAGAATCAGAACAATAATACAAAATATTAAAATAAGTCACAATAAGTTAAAATGTCACCCTTCAACATCTATACATTTTTCAGCATATGTGATCATCTTCCTTGTTATATATATATATATATATATATATATATATATATATATATATATATATATATATATATATATATATATATATATATATATATATATATATATATATATATATATATATATATATATATATATATATACAGGGTGAGTCGGGAGGATCGCCCCAAACTCCAGGAGTGTGTTCTATGAAAGATACTGATTTAAAAAAACTCATATGTTCTTATTCGATTTTCATTTGTTTTCAACTTACAACAAAAATAAGATTTCAAGCATAATTCCATACATACAACATAATAATTATAGGGTGCTTAGAAATCAAAATAAGTTAATGTTCCATTTACTGGTACTATACCTGTCAGTGTCATTTTTGAATTCGTACCTGTCAGTGTCATTTTTGAATTCGAGCTGTTGAATATATTCCAAAATGCCGAATTTTTACTCACACTTAGAGTATGCGAATATGATATTTGTTTATGGTTTTTGCAATGGGAATGCTACAGCTGCTGCTGAAGAATACCGTCAACGATTCCCATTTCAACGTCATCCTGATAAGAAAGTATTTATGAGAGTTTTCAACAAACTATGCGAAAGCGGAACACTTCCCAGTGCCAACACAACTTCTGAAAGAGCTACTCAACAAACTTTAGAAGAAGTAGAAAATATTCTGGACCTAGTAGAAGAAGATGCAACCATCAGTTCACGCAGAATGGCTGCTCAGTTGGACATTCCACAAAAAAGAGTGATAAATACGCTCCACGAGCAAGATTTGTATCCTTACCACTTACAAAAAATCCAACACCTACAGCCAGAAGATTTTGCCAAACGTATGGAGTTTTGTCGGTGGATAGACAATAATCGTCATCTTATATCGCGCATACTTTTCACGGACGAAGCAACATTTACTCGTGACGGTATTAATAATAGTCGCAATTGCCATGTCTGGTCAGAGGAAAATCCGCATGCAACAGTCGAGAGCAACTTTCAACATAGGTTCTCGGTAAACGTATGGTGTGGTATGATAGATAGTTATGTCATTGGCCCTTTTATTTTGGAAAATCGCCTCACAGGGGACTACTATTGTGAATTTCTCGAAAATGAATTACAAGGACTACTGGAGGATGTTCCCCTAAACATCAGAAGGCAAATGTACTTCCAGCATGATGGAGCTCCAGCACATTTCGCACATCAAGTCAGACAACACTTAGACGGGAGGTTTCCAAGGCGTTGGATTGGTCGCGGTGGTCCTATTATTTGGCCTCCAAGATCTCCTGACCTCACTCCACTCGATTTTTGTTTATGGGGCTGGTTAAAAAATGAAGTGTACAAAGTGAGAGTGGACACTCGAGAAGCACTTATTCAGCGTATCAGAAATATTGCAGATGAAATTAAAGAAAGGCATGATGCAATTAGAAGAGCAACAGGTGCCCTACGTAGACGAAGCCGAAAATGTTTAGAGCTCAATGGGGGCATTTTTGAACATTTAATATGATGAAATCTAATGATTGAAACGTTAATTTGTTATATCTTGTTTATATTCTAATTTATGCTGTAAGTTGAAAACAAATGAGAATCGAATAAGAACATATGAGTTTTTTTAAATCAGTATCTTTCATAGAACACACTCCTGGAGTTTGGGGCGATCCTCCCGACTCACCCTGTATATATATATATATATATATATATATATATATATATATATATATATATATATATATATATATATATATATATATATATATATATATATATATATATAGTACTTTGCACCTCGGCAAAAATATCTTTTCCTTCCAGTAGTGGTCCCTTGTAGTAGCCGTAAGGCCAGTAATGCCTCTGTCACTACAAATTCTTTATCAACAGCTCGTATAAAAACGGCCAAGTAACTGGGCTGTGGCAGATAAATCGATACCATTTGAACTGAATTTGCCTGAATATTTCCGGCGTCTTTGTTTATCAGTTGTTAACAAGTAATGAGCTGACACGCGAATATGCGATGCGAGCGTTCAGTTATTTATAACGCATCGCTCTGAGCGCTTCAAGGTCATCGGGCGGCTTTCCGAATGTTTATCTGTTTGTCTCTTTCTAACGAATATTTCTGACTCGATCTGTAGCATTCCACTGCTTAAAATTATCGATTTTAGTCTTTATGATTTGAAGAATACAGTTTCTGGTTGGTTGACAGTAATTACAAATAAACTATGTGTGCTAAACCCTTAATTTTTTTTGCGCGTTATTTGAAATTTCTGAATCTCTCGCGGGCCGGATTGGCGTTAGTGGAGGGCTGGAATCGGCCCAGGAGCGGGGGTTGCCCATATATGCTTTAAAAAATAACTATTATTATTGAAAATAATAAAATAACGGCTATGTACTAGAATGCATGCGTGAAATCTTCTCAACCGGTTTTCAAAAAATAATTTCAAAAAACTGTGCGGCATGGCATAGATGACTTTTAGATATTTTTTTTCAGTTCGTTTACATTTTTTGCCACTGCTGCATAACAGTTGTCTTTCGTCTGGTCGTAAAGAAAAAAATCGGGGATAATCAAATTTGGCGACCGAGGAGCCAAGATGATAGGATTGCTTCTACATATTTATCTTCCTCTAAATGATCGGATTAGCACCTTCTGGGTTTCTAACGCAAATTGGTGTGGAGCTCCGTCTTGTTGAAAATATGCATTACCGAATAAATTATCTTGCTCTGTGTGTGTGTGTGTTCACCACACTTGGTGACTCTCTAAGATACCGTTGACAGATATGAGTATATTCTGAACCTCAAATTCTGCCATTCTGGTTATTCACGAGACTATTAACATGAAAAACAGCCTTATTATACATGATGAAATTATTTAAAAGAGGATTTTGATTTCGAGGAAAGGTTAAAATCTGTCAGCACATTTTTTTTTTCGGAGTAGACAATCAATTTCTTAAAGTGATGCAAAATTTTGATTTTATATTATCTTAATTTTAGAACTTGTGTCCTTATTTGAGGTTCAGTTGTTCTGAGGATTCCTGCCGCAGTTTCACACTTTTCTATGGCCACAGATGCGTTTTTTTCCAAAGATTTCTGGAGTAGTATTGATATAAGGAATTGTGGTTCTAACAATATTTGTAATTGTAGGGTTTTTATTGAACATAAGTCAAAATCTTGTAATTGTAATTATGGACTTTCTTTTAGCAAACACAACAATGCACCTTTCTTTTATGCTTAACGTAAACATTTTTTATTAGTAAAGCAAACTGAAAGTGATATTTGGTCAGATTATTACATTTTCCATAAAATTCAACGTTTTTATTTTCCATGCTTAACTAATTTATTTCTATCTAGTATATTTGATTTAGTTAGAAGCATGATCTGTTTGATTTCATATAGTTTTACTGATTCTAAAGATAAATATAGCAAACGATATATTTCTGGAAGCCGAAGAATAAAGCACAGTGACTGCTAATTAACATATAACAAAGTTGTCCTATACCTAAATGTAGGTATATTACATTTTAGTACACCCTGCATCAACCAGTTTTTAAGTAATAAAAAGTTAAAATGTCTCAAAATACGAATTTAGGAGGCACAGATCACTGATTCTAAAGATAGACATAGCAAACTATATACTTTCTAAAAGCTATGTAACATACATGTATACTTGATTGTTAGCATATTGCATTTTGTGTACAGGTTATCCCATTTCTGACACTTATTTTTAAAGATAGAAGATTGCGGTTTTCGCGACTCTATGCTATTTTTCTGAAAAATCCAAAATGACGTCAGCAGAATTTTCATAGTGCTTTTGGTTTTTGAGATACAGGGATTTTTGAAAATGCTGCATTTTCAGGTATCTTTCGTATCCCAGCTATCTGATAACAAAATGGCGAAAACTGTTCGTTATATGACTTTTTCCGTAGAACTCAGTATACATGGTCAGGTCAAAAAGTTATCGGACCCCACTTTATTTTTCGAAATAGAATACCCTCTATGTTACTTTTTATACTTATTAGGAATAATGTGGGCTTTCCAAAAAGCTTAAGTTAGTAAAAACAAAATTTTGAAAAACCAAAGATTTTTTGAAGGTGGTTTTCAAAATGACTGACATTTTCTCGTATGGAAAATTTGCATATTTTCGTTATTCTTCTAATAGTGTTCGAAAGAATCATAGGCCTTCTTTGCAAATTTTGCAGACAGTTAAAACGATTGCCGCAAGAAGCTCCGCTATAGACTAATTTGTGAGTGTTTTATATATTTTATTTTGCATGAAATTACATAAGAAAATCGAGAGATCGATGGTGCCATCTTACAGGTCCGTGGGCATACAGAGGCGTATATGGGAATTGCTTCTATGGAGGGGGTTTTAAGACGATGATGCAAATTTTCGATAAAAAAAAGTCTTCACTTCTGGTTCTTTACCCAGTTGAGCCTAAATAATAGGATACGATAAAAAAAAAGATATTACGAAAAAAGGTCATTACTTTTATATTATTTCTATTGTTTCTGTCATTTTAGCTAAAATAAAAGTGGCTCTGGGGAGGGAGGGGTTTAACCCCCCAAACCCCTCCTTATATACGCCACTGAGTATTAATCCATCTTCGAGGAAAGTTATCGTCTAAAAATGCCCTTAAAAGCGCAGAGTTGTGTCTTGGAGCACCATTTTGTTGAAGATAAACAGCATTATGAAGTGCCAATGGAACATTTTCCATCACTTGTGGAATAACTTCCTCAAGAATTTCTAGTTACCGACGCGCTTCAAAAATTCTAGTGACTATGCGTCTGCCAAAAATGAAACACGAGAGCCCAACCCCGAAGCGTCCTTGTTGTGCCCTCTCGAAGATTGAATGGTGATTTTTTGCGGTCCAGTCTTTTGTATTATGGTGATTGGAAATGTCCGCACTTGAAAAATAATATTTATTGAACCAGATAGAGTCTACCAGAAGATTCATCAGTATGGATTTGTAGCAAATACTAATGGCAAAGCAACATTCAGAGATCGGCAGCACCAAGGTGTAAGTGTTGAACTATGTGGAATTGATATGGGTGATACTTATATTTTTGCAAACTTCTTTGAGCATCTGACTTGGATACACCAGTTGCTTTCTCTATTTGCAGACAAGAAGAAGGCGTCGCTAATACATAACCCAATACCTTTATATTTCTTTTTTCTATCTTTTTTGGTGTATGTTTTAGGACGGGACTGAATAATGATCCGTGCTCTACTAAATTTGATGACTAAAAGGTTGCTGTCTCTCTGGATATATAATATGAACAAAAAGAACTCCTACGATATAATCATATATAACCATAACGCTCATAATATGTTACCTCAGTAAATATAATTCCGAAGTTTCTTGGGGCTTTTCATTAATTTTTTGAAACAAACCAACATATACTTTTCATAATTTTCGTAGACCACCATTATTGTAAAAAAAGTATATTAAATACAGTGTATATTCAACTAAAAATTTCAAAACAACAAACATATTTCATTAACCGCAAATGTTTTGACATTCTGCTTTTGGTTTCAAACATATTAGCCACAGGCTGCTACCTACTAATTGGACACAAAAGAAATTTTTAGAAAATCTCGAATTTTGAGCGTATTTTTCAAAAATAACTGCATAGATGTATATATTTTGGAGGGCCCACATTATTCCTAATAAATATTAAGGATAATATACCTAGTGTCGTATTTAAAAAAATAAAGTAGGGTCCCATAAATTTTTGACCTGAGCCCGTATTCTTATTCTAAAAACGGCACTGAATTTTACGTAAAAAATCGTATAAGGATCAGCTTTCGTCTTTTTGATAAGTTATCACAGATGAAAATGCAATATTTTCAAAAACACCCTTATCTCAATAACCAAAAATGGTCGCGAAAACCGCAACTCAATATCTTTAAAAATAAGGGAGACACCCCGCAAAAGTGCCGAAAATGGAATACCCTGTACACCCTTAATAGCACATAATTGCAACATTACTGCACAAAGCTTTTAATAAAATAATTACGATTGGCGATAACCGAATTTCTCTACATCAATCCTTTTTCAATTAATAAAGTGTTAAAATGCGTCAAAATACCGTGGGACACCCCGAGTAATAATTGATGAAAGATATGTAAGTGTCAAATATTTCTTTATATTCAATCTGATGTTCAAGCAAAAATGTGACCAGGTTATTAAACTTAAAGAAGCTTACTCGTAGATATATAAAACAAATCTAATAAATTATTTCTTCATGTGTCCCGTAACGCGACGTGAGTTATCTTATACCACACGTATAAATCGCTGCATTTTCAGAGACATGCTAAAATGTGATTTTCCTTATATTGCTATTCCAGCACTTTAAGAATATAAAATATAAATCGTGAATTATTTTTTTACCTTTGACTCTGGGAATAACAATCATTTATTGCAGTTCCATATGGTTTTCAAATTATGCGAATAATGTAGAATACAGGAAACAAATAAGAACATTACTAGATTTATGAGTTGTAACAAAAAACAGTGCATTTCGTTTTTGCGGTTAATAATTAATGATTCTTGAAAAATTCAAAATCAAAATACAGAGATCCACTTGTGGAGTATAATAAAATTATACCCCCGAGGAATATTTTGCCTTCTTTGTCTTAACAAAACACAGTCAAACAAAAAATTACTCTATCATTAAAAAATATGTTAAGCATTATTGTCAGTTTGACACTGTCCATATTTTCGGGGGTAATACCACTAGTGCTTAAAAATTACCGATACTTTTTTATGAATGCGTGTTTTCTTACAATTTTGTAAAGAAAACACGCGTGAGTAAAAAATTATCAGTTAAGCAGAAGCGGTATTTAGGGAGAATATTTTACGAATCAAAAACATAAATTTTAACTAGAAATCAAATGATTACATATCAGCTTAACAAATTGACATTTATTGTTGCAATTCATGTAATAAACTTATAAAAATTGAAGATAATAACATTATTTATAACAAAATTGCAACGAACACATATTATGTTAATTGTTAACCTTATTTTTGGTTTGCGTCGACGTTGATGTTGCGATAGGATCGTTGTTGGTGCTTCTTGTCATAGGAGATGGAGGCAACTGTTGTGTCTGAGTTTTGCTCCGACACTCCTCTTTTGGCCAGCTCGGATACGGCAGTGGCCCTAAGTGAATGGCTCGTGATTTTGTTGTAGTGTTGATGACAAATTTCTCTGTTTGCGTTCTCGTCCAAGTTGAGATCTCGTTTACTTCCACGAGACTGTTTTTAAACCAGTTAACGGAAGTTTTCCAATGAGGGTTCGGAGTCAAAAATAATCGGGTGATGGTGACTTTTTTCTTTTATCTTAGAGTCTCAGGTACATTCTTACTAGGCAAAAGCTGGGTTTTATTACTCCCCTTGCGTTGTTTTTGAAAAGATCCTCCAGCCAGTTCATAACAAAAGATAATTAAAACTTTTTTTTTGTAATCTTTCTGGAGTCAATTCGGCTCATGGTTCGATGAGTTTTTTCAATTCATTATAGGTAAAAAAAACGTCGATTCTTTACGTTTGCCGTCGTAAAAGTTGTAAATTCCTTCTTTTAGCATTTCTTGTGTCTCGGGCTGATTTAAATTCATATTATTCCAAGCGATTTATTTTAATATTGTAATCGTTGAAATACTGCTCCATCAGTAATTTTGCCATAATATTCCAAATAACTTTGAACGTGAACTTTTTATATTCTTCGCTGTTTCTCTTCCGCATACTGTAGGCCCAGCTTCTTAGAATTGACGCAAGTTCGGGTATTGAAGTTTCATCGCAAAATGATATAAACTGCCTCCAAAAAGTAATGCAAAAGTTTGATAAAAAATCAATCTGTACGTGTTTTAGTATTATGTTTGTTAAAATGAGCGGTATTACTACTAAAAAAATCTCAAAAACCAATTAAATTTATTCAGTTAAACAACCAATTTGTTTTGTGACTATAAACTAGCAAAAATAATTGTGAAACGTGCATTTTCAAAAAGAAAAAACTGCTAGAGAATATTTACAGTCGACATATGACTTTTCCTTGCTAGAAACTTAATTTTTTTTGATTGTGTATTTATAATATTATTACTAAATATTGTATGGTTTTATTTATTTAGATTAATATGTGAAAGTGGATGAATGGTTAATCATAACAAATTTATTTGTACATAACCTTTATTAACAAATATATTTTTATGTTTTGTGTTGGTTTTGTCTACTTAAGAATTTTATTACTTTGACAGTAGGATCTAATGAATAAGTTAGTTCACAAAAAGCTGAAAATTAAGTTTTTTTTACCAGCATAACATAAACCTATGAAAATAATAGCCCAAGTGCTACATCATTTATTTTAAACTAAAATTAAGGAATAAACAAAACAAAGGTCTTTCGAAACTTCGTAATAAAATTAAAACCAGTTACGCTCTTGGTGCTAATTGCTAATTAAATAATTACTTTACGCGTCACTTTTGGTATT
Organism: Kuschelorhynchus macadamiae; assembly: GCA_030620095.1. NCBI lineage: Eukaryota > Metazoa > Arthropoda > Insecta > Coleoptera > Curculionidae > Kuschelorhynchus > Kuschelorhynchus macadamiae. The sequence goes on along the minus strand of JAUTXW010002428.1, from coordinate 158,559 downwards.
AAGTGTTTTGAGAATACGTCGTACCTTTTTAACTCTGAATTAATTCCGGCATCTTGAATTTGTATCAAAATTTTACCAATTAATTTCTATATCATATCTAATTCTTGCGCAAAATCTAAAATGTATCAAAAAAATAGTTCATTCAGACAGATTTTAACATTATACAATACCGCCTTTTTGTTCCGCCACAATGGATTTTTAACGAAATATTGCCACGTCATCTTCATATGATCCTTAATTTTTGACCAAAGTCAATCGGGTAAGTAATTTTATAGCTATGCCGCGAACAGAGACAATAACAGAGAGATCGACGGAAGTGAGAATTGAGAAAACCTGCTCTTTGACATCTAGGGACCGTGAAACGTGAAGATCTGAAAAATGTCGGAGGTTGTTTTTTTTCACCATTATATCTTTTCTGGCCCCCATTTTGTTTCGCCGTTTTAAATTCTTTCCACATTTTTACCAATTAATTTCTATATCACACCTAATTCTTGTGTAAAATCTGATATTGATCGAATAAGTAGTTCTTTCAGACGGATTTTTTGTGAATTGAAATTAAAATCAATCAATGATATAGTTTTCTTATATGATTCTTTTGACATTTTATTAAGCTGCGATTTTGTTCCGCCATTTTGGATTCGTACTAAAATTGTACCAGTTAATCTACATATCACATCTAATTTTCTTGCAAAATTTAGGATTCATTGGATAAGTAATATATTGGTTTCTTGCCATGTCATCTCCATATGACGTTTATTTTTACCAAAATTTGAAGCAAATCCGACAAGTAGTTTTTGAGCTATGCTACGAAAAGGCAGGCAAACAGACCGACGGAATTTCGCCCTGAATAATGCTTAGCATTTGATTTAAATTAAGTTTGAATTCTGCATATTTCTATTAAGGATTCAAATTATCAAAAATGTAAATCTTCTTTATTACAGCCTTCAGCCAATTAATGAGGATAAGCAAATAGTGGAACTCTTTCCATTTAAAATTCTTCCATTACTTTTATTTGAAAACTTAGCTATTTCTTATGATCTGCCAACAAATGCTAGAATATTAATATCTGTTTAAACTTAAAATTAGCGTTAGAGCATCTTTTGCGTTTTAATCTCTTGAGAGGTTCGTAAAAAGAATTAGAATGCGATTCTTTACATTTGCCAGGCGAACATCTAGATTTTATTAAGGTAATATTTTCTCGTGTAACGTACAAAGTAAAGCGGATTGCTATAGCTTTTATTCTTTTTAGATCTGCAGAAAATATTTCAAATTTGTTATATCGTTTCAAATTTATATATGGACAGAATAACGAAAAGAGGGAAATGTCAAATATTAAACTAAATATTTCGCATTCAGAAAAACTTCTCAAAAGATACTTTAAATGCATAATAATTTTTTGAAAGGATAAATAAACGCAATAAAGTTTGTAACATTTTCTAAAAATAAAACAAAATTTACTGCTTCTCGTTATAATTCAATTTCGCTTTCAGCACTCAGTATGTAATAGGAATTACTCAATGTGTGAGCCTGAATTTCAGAAAGCGTTAAAAGTCTCTTTCACCAAGTGAAACAGAAATTTGCTTAGGTAATTGATTTCTCGTCGTTGGGCGACATCGGCCCTATCCGGACATGTTTACAGTCTATCTCTCCGGCCCTAATCCTGATAATACCTGATTAAACTCATTTTACTGAAAAGCCAATTTTAGCTTTGATCGTCACCCTCATTTGTTTAACTGCTTCTGACTTTCACTGAAATTCCAAATCACTTGCTGACAAAGTTAGAAAGGCTATTTGTGTGGATATATTTTATCGACAGGTGAAGGACAGGAAATGTCCTGTTACAACCTATTTATTCCGGACTTTATTTGCCTTAGTACAAAGTTCAGTATAAAAAATAAAGGCTTGAAAATAGATAGTGGTAATGCAAGTTGATTTATTTTGTTAGAAAAACAGTCGTTCATAATCTAACATTAGTAATCTTGATACTTTATCTTAACGGAGGATAAAACCCTGTGAATAGAGATACGATTATAGAATTTAGTTGGTATAGTAACAAGCTAACATTTATCTATTAAAATAAGACAATTATGTTTTTGTGATTATATGAAAACGTTTTTAGGGAATACAAATGAATTCCACAAGTTGCGTTATTATATGAGCATTAAACTGTTTATTTGCAGCACAATAACACTACGCTCACTATTGATGCATATTATTTTTTTTGGAATAATTATTGCGTAACGTCTTGTAGTATGGTTCTCACATTCGAGGGCGAAAACCTGGTGTGGGTCGTATCATTTCAGAAAACCGTGTTTTTCGACCTTTCGGTGGGTATATTTCGTAAACTATTAGAGATAGGGCGATGAATTTCACATATGTTTTTAGAGGAGACGTAGGTCTACACGATTCTACGATCTACAAGATTTTTCTGTACCACATTTGGTACCGGAGATGTCGACCAAAAAAGTCATCTTCGATGTATTACGCTTCAGGACGCAATTTTTGATTTTTTTTGTCGAAACTTTGTGGAACGATAGCTATTTTCTTCTAGCTACTTAGAAAATATGTGAAAATTCGATTTAAAGGAAAAAGTGCACGCTCTTGGGCACAAATAGTAGGTTTCTCTGAGATGATCAATAATTTCAAAACATCTACTTATCCTTGACTTTCGTCGCTGTCAGAAGTGTAATTGAATAAATATTTAAGTAAAAATTATTTAATTTTTGAGACTTAAAAAGGATTAAATGAGTATTTTTAAAATTGGCAACATAAAATTTGATTGTTTTTAGGTAGGCAGCTTCAATTTGAAGGAAAATACTTTCTCCAGGGTCTGGTACGATTTAATACATCTCAATTTTTTAACTTTTTTTGGTTTTGTTGGGAAGCTTACCCTAAATTTACTATATTAAAGCAAAAAAAAGCGTGGACGAAAAGTTTTTTTTATTAAAAAAAATCACAAAACTTTTCATAAATAACCAAGAAACTTCAGAAATTTCACTACTTTTCCAATGCTAAACTGTCAACTTACTTGGTTTTCTTCAAATATACAACAAATAGTATTCCTAAATTTAATAAACAAAACCGTTTAACGATAGTTTTATTAATAAACCTGGTGCTAACCTAACCCAGTATGAATTACAGGACCCTAAATCGCTATCGTCAATCACGTTACTTTAGAGTGCGCGGATATTTCAGATATGATTTTAGCGTGTGATTTTATGGCTTTAATGATGATTTGTTAAAAAAAAGTGTTTTAATGCAGACCTCGAATGTTGTTGCTGCGTTACCTCGCGCTTTCTTTATAATTATAAGTCAAAAAATACTAAAATTACTAACGATAATGATACCAAATAAATGCTCAATTTCCCTTCCGACATAATATGTGCACAACTGTTTGCCTAATTAATTTGAAACTGACCCTAAATATTTTTGCTTTAATGATGGTGCCTCCGTGCCTTCGCCCTCCGGCGCCTAACCTGTGCTAACCCGGTACCACTCCACCTAATTCCTTTCCACTATGACTTGCACCAACCCATGTATATAAAAAAAATATTACTAGCACCTCAAAGAATATAACAAAATTTGCTTTGGCAACAACGCTTACCGTTATTCTGTTAGAGAATTATACATATTTCAAATTTCAAAAAAAAAACAATTCTAATGTAATAAATATATAGTAGAAATAAACAAATCTTTCACAATACACATATATTAACTTACAAAAACAGTCACATGCAGAAAATGTAACGGAATTTCAAATAAAATGTGTTGAAAGTGCCGTAGCGCGACTTGACAAATCAATTCTAATTTGTATTATTTTGTGAAAAATTGTAATGCATCCACGCTTTTTTTTTTCGCTTAAATGTAGTAAAGTTGAAGTAAGCTTCCTAACAAAACTCAAAAAAGATCAAAAATCAAGATGTATTAAATCGTACCAGAACCCTTTCCCCAATTTTATAAAATATCTCTTAAGAAAATTAGCTGTCATTCTCGATTGCGTGCATTACATCGATATTCCTTTAATAAACGTGCTATTCGATTATCGTTTTCGGATCAGTTAGAGCAGCAAAATACTTGCATCTAATTGGGTACGAAATAAATGCGTTTTTTAGTATATAGTCCGGTATGTTTTTATATTATTTTCTGAGGTTTTTTTAGGATACGGGCATAGAGTTTTTAATTTTTTTATACTGGTATATGTTTAGCATATGAAATGTACTGAAGTTTAGTATTGTACTGTTAGGAAAAGTAGTGAAGTTTATATTATTTTATACAGGGTCAGTAGGTAAGAAATTTTTTTAGAAATTGTGTTTTTTTTAGTGAAACTTTCTGGTACAAGACATTAATTAAAGCATTTTGCTTTTGCAGCTGCGACTTTTTAAATTTTCTTTTCTTTACTGGTATTTTTTTAAGATTTAAACATTAGTATTAAAAGTTATCGGTAATGGGTATGGTGATTAATTGATCGAATTTTTGTGCCCGTCACAAGTTTTCAGTACAGAAGTATAGCATATGTTAAAATACAGGGGCAGTGACACTTTCTTTCTTTACAAATTCTAGTTTAAAAGCTGTCATTTTTTCCTAGTGAATTTATTTCGATATGGAATAAGGATTGAAGAGATTTGGATAATAAATTTAAAAAATTTAGTTTTTGCAGCCATGAATTTTTTTATTTTTTTTCTTTACTTAAACTTTTAAAGGATTTAATTGGAATTTTCGATAATAGATAGGATATTTCTTGTAACTTTTACGGGTGTAATTTATTACAAAAAATATTTTAATACCTATTAAAAAATGGGGCTACCTAGTGACTCCTTAAAATTTTTATATACGGTTTTTACAGATTTAAGTAACTATTAGAGGCGTTTTTCTTGTTTTTAATATTTTGAAAGCTTTAAAAAAATTGATATTCTCCATGTGGCTTTTGAACTGTTTAAAATTTTTAAATATCGTTTTTACAGGTTCATGTAACTTTTAGTTGTGTAATTTTTAAAAAATGTTCTTTAAAAAAATGCCCCGGAACGGTTTTCACAGTTTTCTCTAATTTTTTATAATGTAATTTAATAAAAAGAAAATTTGATATTTGTCAAAAAAGGTTGTTTTTTCGTAAATTTTAAACTTGTAAAAAAAATTATGTGTATTATACGATTCCATGCACCGTTTAAAGGCGCAATTGTTTTGAAAAAAATATTTTAACAGCCGTCAAAATAAAAAAAAGTTTTTTTCCCGTGACTTCTAAACTATCTGAAATATTTAAATACGGTTTTTACAGTTCCATGTAACTTTTAAAGACGTTATTTATTTAAAAACATGCTGGGTTGTAAAAGAAGCTTCCTTCCCATTTTTAAGACCTGTCAAAAAGCCTGTTCGCGAGCCGGTTTTTTCTTTTACCTTTTCAACTGCTCAAAATTTTTAAATCCAATTTTTATTGTTCCTTGTAACTTTTAGTCTCATATTTTTTACAGCTGTCAAAAAAAAATTTTCATTCAGACTTCTGAACTTTTTAAAATTTTTAGATTTGGTTTTTATACTTTGAATTTACCGTATTACATTTAGGAAACCAAAGTTCATTAATATCAGAAAAGCTAAACACCATGCACCAAACAACACTAGATACAAATTTGCACATCTCGGAACATTTTTTGTATTGAGAACTTAAGTAGGTTAAGGTTATGATAATATAAAGAGAGTCGCAACCTTAGATGACTTTTAAGTAGATAGATACACTTACTGAATCACAAATTCAAATAGTCGGTAAAAACCTTAAACGTACAATAATTCGAATGCAATGAATAAACGGTGGAAGCGTAAAAATCAAATAGGCCTAATGGTGGATTTTCAAGGGTTATTTTCGTTTGACAGTGGAACCCGTGGTTTTATAGATTTAGAGTTTTGCATAGGCGGCTTGCAACTTTATTTGTTAAATCTTATGTGAAAATGGAAAACGAGTACTTACGTATTTGAATTTATAAATAAATTATTATAAATTTGAGATAGAATTATAGTTTATCTAATTTGTATTTTTTACAGTCAAACAAAACAACACATTGTTTTAGTGTTATTTTTCGTTACCTTACTTTAGACTTTATTTGAAGTTTTATGTGTTATTTGGAGCAAACTTGTGCAAAACATTCTTTTTTACTGTAAGGAACAAATAAAAAAATTCTAAAACTCAGTCTCATAATCACATAAGCTTTACAATAATATAGCTAAAGGTAGAGCGAGGCGAGGCAAGACAACAGCAATATCAAATACGTTGAGTCGGTTAAATTCCTAGGTTTGAATATAAATAACAACCTAAAATGGTCTAAGCGTATTGACACCTTAACTAAAAAACTTTTTGCCGCCTGCTTTGCCATTCGATCAATTTCAAGAGAACTTGACATATCTTCTGCCAGACTTACTTATTTCTCTCTTTTCGAATCCCATCTCCGCTATGGCCTTCCCTTTTGGGGCTGCTGTATCACCGAGCAATTTCTTAGTATTTTTAGGCTTCAAAAGAGAGCAGTCCGCTATTTGCTTGGTCTAAATAATAGAGCGCACTGCCAATACTATTTCAAAAAACATGAAATATTAACACTTCCTGCATTATTAATTTTAGAAACCGTCTATTTGATAATAAAACATATAAGCACATTCCCGGAAAGGCTTCAACACGTATATGCTACCAGAAACTCTAGGAATGACATATACCCTCCCACTCCTTCCACAGAATTAATAAAAAAATCAATTATTTGCAACGCCATAAAACTTTACAATCATCTTCCAGAACATTTAAAAACAATCCCTATGTTTGCACTTTTCCGAAAAGAAACCGAAGCGTACCTCATGTAAAGTTTTATGGCGTTGTAAATAATCGATTTTTTTATTAATTCTGTGGAAGGAATGGGAAGGTATATGTCAAGCCTAGAGTTTCTGGTAAGATATACGTGTTGTGGCCTTTCCGGGAATGTGCTTATATGTTTTTAAAACGGCAAGGTTAACTTTCCAATCTAACGTTCGGGATTCGTGGGATCATCATCAACTTTCTTAATTTAAATGCGTACTTGAATTTTCTATTTCACTATCCAATAAGCTTTATAACCACCAAATAAATTGTGATATAAAAGTCATAGCGTCCCATCTGATTTTTTCGAGAAAATCAGCATTATTTGGAAAATTCCGAAACAACGCCGTCTAATGACTACTAACAAAGTCATTACGGTATAGTTTATGGCTCCACGAGTAGAACAAGTTGAATAAAATCGATTCATCCAAAACAGAGATATCTACATTTGAAAGTAAAAATGTTTGACCTTTCCCCACCACTTAATTTTTGAAAATGGACAAAAATGGTCTTAAGTAAAAAGTGCGTAATTGGTTGACGAATACAATATTTCTATTTTCAGCATACCTCTTATGGAAATTTAAGAGAAGTTTGGCATTTACACTTTTGTATTGCTGTTACTCCCCCTAACGGCCAACTTTAGAATTTGAAACTAATTTACAGCGATTTCTCTTGGCCGATTTACCTATATATTTTTTTTCTTTAAGTTCATTAACGGTTCCCGAGCTACAGCCAACTTACTCTATTATTTGACCAGTCTGTACGTGTACTTAAACTTTATGCCTTACTCTTTACAAGAAAAGCATGGGTTACTTTGTTCACAATTCTATAATTAAATCCCTGTCATCCAAAAAAAATGTCTAAATGGGTTTACAACAAATTACGAGGGAGAGAAATTAACTTATTAAATAAAATGTAAAATAAATAAATATTATAACGTGGTTTTTAAGGTTTAATTTAGTTGTTTAACAATATTTTTAAAATCTGCCAAAAATAAAATTGTCAAACAAATTAAAACAGCGGTTTGTATATAGGGCATATTGAGTTGAGAAACTTTTTTAAGCATCACTAGACAATACGTATATGTATATATATATAGCAGCCTAAGTTTCCCGGAAAGGCCACAACACGTATATCCTACCAGAAACTCTAGGCATGACATATACCCTCCCACTCCTTCCACAGAATTAAAAAAAAAATCTATTATTTACAACGCCATAAAACTTTACAATCATCTTCCAGAACATTTAAAAACAATTCCTATGTTTGCACTTTTCCGAAAAAAATCCGATGCGTACCTCATGTAAAGTTTTATGGCGTTGTAAATAATTGATTTTTTTATTAATTCTGTGGAAGGAATGGGAAGGTATATGTCAAGCCTAGAGTTTCTGGTAAGATATGATATAAGTGTTGTGGCCTTTCCGGGAATGTGCTTGTATGTTTTCGTATCAAACTGACGGTTTTTAAAATAAATAACGCAGGAAGGGTTAATATTTCATGTTTTTTGAAATAGTATTATCAGTGCGCTATATTATTTAGACCAAACAAATAGCAGATTGCTCTCTTTTGAAGCCTAGAAATACTAAGAAATTGCTCGGTGGTACAGCAGCCCCAAAAGGGAAAGCGACAGCGGAGATGGGATTCGAATGCAGAGAAATAAGTAAGTCAGGCAGAAGACACGTCCAGTTCTTTTGAAACTAATCGAATGGCAAAGCAGGCGGTAGAAAGTTTTTTATATAAGGTGTCAATATGCTTAGACCATTTTAGGTTGTTATTTATATTCAAACCCAGGAATTTAATCGACTCAACGTATTTAATATTGCTGATGTCCTGCCTCGCCTCGCCCTATCTTTAGCTATTTTATTGTGAAGCTTATGTGATTATGAGACTGAGATTTAGTATTTTTGGTTTTGTTCCTTTGTTAAGTTTTGTTCTTTACAGTTATGCAAGATTACTAAAGTTTCTATTGGAGGCTTGTTTTTTTCCAGCTTTCTGGTTTTCCTAAAATTTTAGGATCAATTAAAATGAGGGATGAAAATAGTTTTAACTTTGCCATCGTCACTTTTTCTTCTCTACAAAATGGCAAGGTTAATTTTCCAATCCGATATTTCGCATTCTAGAGACCATCATCAAATTTTTTAATTTAAATGCGGACCTTTATTTCATCGTTCAATTCCCTTCATAACTACCAAATAAATTGTGATGTAAAAGTCATAGCGTACCATTTAATTTTTTTGAGAAAATCAGCTTTATTTGGAGAATTTCGGTTCTAGTGACCACTAACAAAGACATTACGGTACAGTTTATGCATCCACGAGTAGAGCAAAAAAATAAAATCGAACATCCAAAACAGAGATATCTACATTTGAAAGCAAAAAAAGTGCGTAATTGGTTGAAGAATACAATGCGTATATTTTCAACATACCTCAAATATGGAAATTTAAGAGAAAATCGGCATTTACACTATTGTGTTGCTCTTACGTCCTCTAGCGGCCAACTTTCGATAATTTACAGCAATTTCTCTTGGCCGATTTAACTATAAATAGTTTTTCCTTAAGTACAGTCAACGTCATCTATTATTGGACTAATCTATATATTTCGAAAAGTTTAAAATGGTTACGTAGGAAATGTTAGCTTAAGAAAATATCTCTAAAGATTTCTAATTAGGGGCTTATGAAGTAATTATAAGCACAGCTAATAGACAGTTAGAGCAAGACCTAATCGAATACGTAAGTATAGGAAGTAAACGCATAAATAGTACGTTACATGTAGTCATAACAACGGTGTAAAATTGGAATAAAGCAAGATTTGAAAAGCAGCCGTATTTTAATTATTTTTATATTATCTATTATGTGTGTTATTTTAGCATACATGACTATGGTTTCAGACTTTGTATTGTATGAAAACTAATCTTAAACATTTTATGTTAATATTTTTTAATCTTAATCCGTTATATGTAAATACAAAAATTTAGTCACACAGACATTGTCTTTTTTCAAATTATTTCCAAGTTATTTGGGGATTTTGTTTTAGACAATAGAAAATAGGAATGTCAAATTAAATTCTTATACAAAAACTTACTTTATGTTCTAGAAAGTTTTTCCCCCTAAAATGTAGCATGTTTTGTAGTGAGTCAGAGAAAAATACAAAAATACTTTATTCCGTTCACAGAATAAAAAAATAGACTCTGAGCAGTGTTTCGAATTGCGGGTATTTTGATTGAAGGCATTCGGCGCCTATCAACACTGTCAACGTCATCAAACTTCATTTTTAATATTTTTATTAGTTGCATGATGGAACGACTTCCCCTTTATGTTGTTTCTTTTAGCTGACTGTTTCGGTTTCATATCTTCATATTTTACCAGAAATTTGTTTTTGTGGTCTACACTATCAAAAATTTTCAACTTTTAAAATTGTGTTTTTGCTCCAGATGTCTTCTTAAGTCTCTATTTTTTGAGTGTGTTTACTGTTTATTTATGTTAAACTGAATTGAAAAAATTTGTGGCAAAGAAGGAATATATTACTCTAGTTATCGCCTCCTTTGCATAATGGCACATGCACAAAAACATTGAGTTGCGGGTAGAAGCCAGGATTTCATAATAGTAGGGGAGCTGGCTCGGAATCCACTGAACAAGAGGTATCAAAATTTTAACTTATGCAGTTCGACTTTGGGTTATCCGAATATGCCAAAACTGACCGTCTGCCGCCTCAGGTCATGTTACTTAACTGAGAGGAGGCTTTTAAAAAGAGGAGCTGCTTACTATATAGTGAACTACACTTATCAAAAATAATCAATATACACTTGAATGATATAGTTCATCCGAAGGGCTTTTGCACTCTGTCAAACGATCTTTAAGAATTACTTTTATACAGCAGACGCCCGGCCAAATGACAGAAAATCAATTTTACTAAAGGACTTTTATCAAAAATGATTTTTGCGCCATTCTATTCGTTATATCATGAATTAGCTAAAAAAGATATGGCAGACGAAAACATTTTCGGGTAGACGCTCTTAAAGTGTCGGGTTGAGATTGGGTAAACGATAATTATTATCAACGAAAAATTTAACATTGCTGGTAAGATCGGGAATGTGTAAACAATTTGGCTTAAGCAGATATTTTCTGCCCTCGCTTAGAGTCTGGCAGACGCCCGATAAAAACATAAAATCAAGTAGGTCCGCGTCACCATGAAAACGGAACCAAGACAACCCAAACAAAAGTTAATAAAGCAGCGTTATTTACGGCTGTATTTCTGAAAAATTAATTATACTATTTGAACATATTTTTACCTTATTCAGTGTGATTCGAAACTCGATGGTGCTCATTTTATTTTTAAAAACCGCCATTTATTTAAACTAAAACAGAGCGTGTCGCGAGGTACATACTGTAAACATTGTGTATCTGCAGTTTTTAAACATGGTAAATGTTTTTAATCAGTACGCTAACATGGTAAGTAAAATCTAGTTTAATCTTCCGGACTTTTAGTGTCTTTTGAAGTTAACAGTTTGTTTTTGTGTTTAGCTTTTTGCATTTTCATCTACTAGACTAGATCTATCCTCAGTAGATTTTGCATACTCTAGTCTACTAGCTACTCACCAACGAGAATTTTTTGTCCAAGTTTTTTGGCACGATGATTCGTATTTATTTTAAAAGTAAAGTCGAATGCGGTCTTATCGTGCGGGTCCAAAGATCACCAACATTATGAATCAAATCAGAAAACAGTGGATACCAAAATGTTGTGTGATTCTTTTATCGAGTTATTAAATCTCCATGGGATATTTACAAATATACAGGAAGAAAGAAAATAGTTTTTTTTCTATTATATTACGCAATATTATTAAGACAGCCACTTAATATTATTTTATATATTAAATGCCGAGGGACTAAATAAGAAAATTCTCTAAATATGTATTTGGTTAAAATTTTTTGGTTAACAAAACCAAAAATACACAAAATGGCAAGCGCCTTAATATAATAAACCTCATGACCATTTTCCCGTAATATTTCATCTACGGCATATATTGTTGGTTTTTTAATAGATTTTGCCATTAAAAGAAGTTCTAGTTTCAGCATATTGGGGTTTTTGTTTTATTAGCCAGTCATAAATATCACTTTTTTTCCAGGATGAAGTAGATTGTTTATTTTAAGATTCTTGAATGATAAGATGCATTGTCCAGCATGATTAAAGATAGAGCATCTAAATTTGGAATCAGTTGTTCTTTTAACCACTTTTCAAACAGTTCACAGTTCATATTATCATGAATGGTAGTCCATACTTTTGGATGTTGAAGAAAACAGTAAACTTGCACCTGGGAGAAATCCTGTTGAAGAACCTGCATGCAAAATGATGAACCGATTTCCCGTCCCACATTCCTTTTTTCTCTTGACACTTTTTACATACTCGTCCTGCCAAGATTTCGAACCACTTCCATTAGAAAATATCCAAGTCTCGTCTAAAAATACCACTTTTTTAAGTTTTGAATTAACATTTTCCGTGTATTTCTTTAAAAACTGGATACGCTGACTTGCTATATGTGGCAACTCACATAAAAATCTTCGATTACACTCCTTTTTATATCGAAAACCCAACATTTTTATTAATTTTGACAAAGATTTTAGTCCAATTTCCAATATGCCTCGATTTTTTAAAGCTTCTTTTAAGACTTGAAGGGTTATATTGGTTTTTGATGTGCATAAATCCTAAATTGCTTTACGAACATGCATTTTTACATTGTTACTTAAGTCTTCTGTCTTTGGCTTTTTTCGTGTACATTTCTTAATCTTCTTCGGTAGTAAATTGTGCTTTTTGTCATGCACAATTTTCTGCACAGTCCTTATATCGATTCCCAGAGCTTTTGCTACTGTCTCTTGGATATTGGCCGGTGACTTTTTTCCTAATATTTAATTAGATTTAATACCATTTTTTCGCTTGTGGATGCAAAAAACCCGAAAATTGTTTTCTATTACTCATTTTATCACTGACTTGTCAATCTGACTTTGAAGTGACATCGTTCAAAGATTTTTGCAACTGCTGGTATTTATGTGTTTATCCTCTTTTTTCATATGAAAATATCATAGGTCTATCTAATTCATCTTCCGAATTTTATGCGGAGGATATGATTACACGTAATAAAAGAAAAACAAATTCAAAAAGTTTGTCCGTTTTAAAACAAGATGGCATATTTCGGTGATGTATTAAAAAAAATAAGTAGATATTTAGGCATCTATAATTGTTTAATTACATAACCATTGTTCTTAATAAATTCAAGGCAAATTTAATTTTTTTGGTACTATTTTATTAGGTTTGCAATATACTTGTGAATGTGAAACAAATAAAAATATTTATTTGTACACCAATGTTAAAAAAATAGGTACGATGATTAAAAAACTACACGTAAACCTAAATTTAAAAGAGATTTAATGAGTAGGTAAACTTTTACTGTTTTCAATAGATAATAAGCTAGACTTAGAGTTAGTGATGACTTATCCCTTAACGCCTGTTCCCTTAACGCTTTGTAACTGGAAGCATGATAGAAACAAACGAATCAACACTTCTTAAATTTTAGAAAAAGTTGATAAAAATGATGACACGGTTATTGACGGATATTTTCTATTTACACTTATTTAAAGATCCCCCACCAACATTTGAAGGTTTGGCAAGATTTATCCTATCTAAATTATGTGGTTATAAAGGAAATGAAGTACACCTGGTTTTTGACAAAATTATTAGTGCTTCGTTAAAAGACGCTGTACGTGATCGAAGAATTTCAAATGGTTCTCGAGACGATAAGTATGTTATCATAGAATCAAATCAGTGACGTCCAGGAAATTTTATCAAAGCATTGCGGCAGGATGGCTTTAAAATGGCTCTGGTTACGTATTTAGCTATTGAATGGCAAACAACAACTACGCCTCAATAATTGGTAACAATATTATATATCTAAATTAAAATGAAAATATATGCTACAAATACTGTGCTAAAAATCAAGAAGTGCTTAAGGAAACAATTGATGATTTTTACTGCGAAAATGAAGAAGCGAATACACCCATTGTATTTCATCTTTCAAAAACCAGCACAAATAATATTTTCATCAGAGCATTGGATACTGACATTGCTGGGATAACTCTCGAAAATATGGACACAATTAATGAACGCAACATGAAAAGAATTTGGATGGAAACAGGCCTTATATCAAACAATTCATTAACGTACATCAATTTAAGCAAATTGTTAAAAAATGTAGGGCCTAACACGTATGTAAGGCCTTGCCAGCTTTTCATGCATTCACTGGGTGCGTTTTAAACGTTTATTAACAAGTCCTAAGCTGCTAACACTCCCCTCTTTCTTAAAAAGTCATTCAATGCTCAGCTTTTTTCACCTACTAGGGCTGTTCTTTTACAAAAAATAAAAAGAACGAACTAAATAGTGGCTATATGGACTAGTGCTACTAAAATTATACCAGTGTTTTATGATCCTCTTAATCAAGGTTGGATTCAAAAAAACAATTCATACTAGCCTCATTGGTCTGAGGGTCTGTAATACCTAACGAACTTAATGATATTCTAATCAATGTAATTCAAATTGCGATGAAAGTGAAGACAACTTTTCCCTAACTTGTTCAAGGGATAGCAACTCGAACACAGAGTAGGTGATATTTTTTTCTTCTGTTTTTTTGTTATTAATTTTAGTATGACGACAGATGACATAAAGGATTTCCATAATGATTTAGTTAGTGTGAGTTAGCGCTTATTACATTCAAGAATCGTCTGCCGTAGTGCAAAAGCACTTACTATCAACTATATCATTCAAGTGTATATAGATTATTTTTGATAAATGTAGTTCACTATATAGTAAGCAGCCGCCTCTTAGTTAAATAACATGACCTGAGGCGGCAGACGGTCAGTTTTGGCATGCCCGGATAGCCCAAAGTCGAATTTCGTCAGTTAAAATTTTGATAACTCTCGTTCAGTGGATTCCGGGCCAGCTCCCCTGCTATAAATTTTGGTCGGCAATTTTAAAGTTCTTCATGTGGTAACACTGACTCTGAGATGATTTCATCTTATTTAGGGTACGCAATTGTTTGTTCTAGGGATGTTAAAGGTAAATAAACACTAACACTTTATTTATTGAAATGCAATAGGTATCACATTGTGTCACACATTATAAATTCACTAGCTAACCACATTGGGACAATTTATAACAAAATGTATATTACAACTTACAATTAAATCTAATAAAGAGTTGCTTTTAAAATACCTATTTGAATATATGTCTATCTTGCAGTGTTCAAAAGGATTTTGTTCAGGTACATCTCTGGCAAAACAAAATAAAAAATGAACTTTTACTAATTTCTAAATGCATATTTTAAAACAATAACAAGCAAGTAACATTAACAAAAAATATACAAACGCAAACATAACAAAAATACCAAAACAGACGCCACACAAACAACCCTTTTTGGAATCCGTCGGTCAACATAGAATTCACCTTTGGTAAAATCCGAATGCGTTTAGCACTTCCGTATGATGCCGCAATGTCGCGTTCGACTTAACTTGTAGTAAAATACTACTGCGCAAGCGTACCTGTCATTTAATACGGTAATAAATAAAAACATATTTTTCTATGTAGGCCTAATCTGATTCGCAAAATTTGTAAAATGCATCAGCTGTGTCTAAGTATAGAGGCTTATTTTGAAGTGTTATTGATACCCGCATATCTCTACGAGGTACTTTCCTCATAAAAGAGAAGTATTGTAATCGTGAAAAAATCAACCTCCGAGATTTTTTCAGAACTTTACGTTTCAAAGTCCCTAGATGATGTAAAGCATATTTTCTCAATTCCATCTGTCTGTTGTCTGTCTGTCGGTCTGTTGGTCTGTCTGTTCGCGCCATAGCTAAAAAACTACTTACCCGAATGATTTCAAATTTAGGTCAAAAATTAAGGGTCATATGGGGATGAACATTTTGATAAAAATCCAATGTGGCAAAACAAAATGGCAGCCTATTGAAATGTTTAAAAAAATATGACTAAGAAAGTGCTTATCCAATTTATCTTAAATTTTGCACAAAAATCAAGTATTATGAAGGAATCAACTGGTAAAAGTTTGGCATGAATCCAAGATGGCGGAACAAATTGGCGGCTTAATAAAATATTTAAAAATTCAGCCTGAAGAAACTACCTAATGAACTGATTTCAAATTGTGTGGTATAACTAATTTTAATATAGAGATGAACTAGTAAAAGTGTTGTACTAATTCAAGATGTCGAAACAAAAGGCGGCCCCATAAAATTTTTGTAATTTGAAAAAATTACCCTCTCAGGTTTTACATATCTTTGTTTTTGGGGACCTAAAGCCAAAAAATATGTTTTATCAAGTCCGTCGATCCATCTGTCGGCTTGTCTTTCTCACTACTCTACAAATTTACTTACAGTTTTAGTCAAAACTTAAGACTCGTATGGGGATGATCTGGTAATATTTTGGTAAAAATCTAATATGTCGAAACAAGATGGCGGCCTAGTGAAACGTTAAAAAATTATTACTAAAAATGCAAATTAAAGTTGTGTTAAGAATTCAAGATAGCAGAACAAAATGTCGACCAAATGATATGTTAAAAAAATGTACGTAATAAAATCTTATTTAATTGACTATAAATTTTGTAACAAACTGGAGCGAATTCAACATGACGTAACACAATTGCGGTATATGTCAATGTAAAAGCTACTTATTGAATTAATTTTAAGTTATGTCTAAATACAAATGCGGCATAGGTAGAAACTGGTAAAATATTGGTAGAGATCCAGTATATTGGAACAAAATGTCGTCCAATAAAAATGTTTGAGAAGACAGTATATATTTGTTCCTAAATAACTAAGTACTGAACTGGTTCACACTTCACTATTCATAATAAAAGGAAATATTTATAATGAAGGAAGTACAACGGGTACAAGAAATTTACCGATTTTTTTTATTTACATTTACTTTCTGTTTCTTTTTATTAATACCAGAAGGAAGACATATTTTTCTTTTATCATTATAATTCTGATGAGATTCATACAAAATAGTTCATTTTTCAAACAAGGTTTTAACAGTAGATCATATGGTTAATATAGAACATCTGAGGCTCGATTCTGCAAACATATGATTTGAAAGTATAGTTACTCTGCCGCTTCTGAAAAAATGGTACACTTATGAAGTATCAAAAGAGCAACAACAACAATCAATCGCTATTTTGAGACTATCTTTTCTTATATTATTATATAGATACCCCAACGTTGCGGGATCCTACGGAAGTGCTAAATGCATTCGTACTGATCCGGAGATAAATTCGATGTTAACCGACGGAATCCGAAAGGGGTAGTTTGTGTGATGTTTGTTTTGATATTTTTGTTGTGCTTGCGTTCGTATATTTTCTGTTAATGTTAGCTACTTGTTATTAGTATTAAAATATGCATTTAGAAATTTGTAAAAGTTCATTTTTCATTTTGTTTTGCAAGAGAAATACTTGAATAAAATCCTTTTGAGAACTGCAAGATGGACTTAGATTTAAATAGGTATTTTAAAAGCAACTCTTTACTGGATTTAATTTATAGTTGTAATATATATTTTGTTCCTGTGATCCAAAAGTGCCGAAGTTAACACAATAAAAAATTGTGCCTATTTGACATTAGCATTTGGACAAGTATGGCAAAAATTGTATGACAAATCTCATTTCAAAAACTCCAAATTGGTATACTAAAATCATGTCAACAATGATTGTCTACGTTTTGGTGTAGACAACGCGTCGACTACGTAAAATATCTATCCTATGTATACAAGACAACGTTTAAAATATGTAGACAACAAGTCAATTCAATCTGTCAGTTTGTTACATTTTAGGTTATGGACGGGCCACTACTGGATAAATGTGATTTTAAAATTAAAACTATGTGGTACTCGTTGGTATTCATAACATAACAACGTTTTTATTTTTATCTAAATTTTATTACAGAATATCGGAAAGACTATGGTAAGACATACTATAACATATTTATATATATATATATATATATATATATATATATATATATATATATATATATATATATTGCATCTGATTTTGAGTAACTTATTTCAAAAAAATTTTAATACTATTAATTCCCTCAACTTTCCTGAAACTTATAACGGTGAACTTACTTATTTAAAACAATTTCTTATTTTGGTCACACTACCTTATAAGTAAATTCTGAAAGCATTTTTTAAGCTCAAAATATAACACTAAGCATAACTTTTATGAATATCCTACCGTATATATTAGACGTAAGCCCTTTTGAAATAAAATCAACCTGGACTAGAACCTTTGGTTTTATCTTATTTTTTTACTTTTAGCAGAATTCAGGCAATACCAAGTGCAAGTAGATTTTTTTGCATCAAACAGAAACAAATTTTAAATTAACAAAAATTAGGATATGCTGACCAAGAAAGGTACATCAATGCTCGTTGAGAAATAAAAGTGTAGAACGTATACTGAGCACAGAAAATACACTTCTGTTGTTTAATCTGTAACATTGCTTAGGCTAGCATAAAAACTACTCATATTTTATATTTGCTTCCCTGCTGTTGGTCCAAAGACATAAAAGTCGTTCCTAAGCTATTTTACTCTTATTCTATAAAATGGGCTGTAAACTTGAAACTTGATAGCATTTTATTTTCGAAGACAATTAAAGTTATTTAGAGCTTGCTAAAATATCCATTTAAAGTTTATAGATGTAGGTAGGTACTGCATAAATATTTTTTACGGCAACAACGCTTTTAGAATATCTAAAATTTTTATTTTATATTAATTAAGAGTTAAATGTCTTAAAACATATTTAAAACCGTTTCAAAAAATAAAAAGCATTTTATTTTAGCTGAAAAAGATATACTTCCCATTTTACTGTTACAATATTTGTAATTCATCATCATTCAGTTGCGCACATTTTGCACAAGCTTAAAAGGGGATGGGCATAGGGGCAATGCGTCCGAGTTCTATACAAAATTTCCTTAAAATGTATAAAGTTTTTCCGAATTCAATTTAATTAAAACTAAACTTATATTCCGACAACTAAGTACAACGTTTAAATAATACGGAAAAATTTAGCCATACTTGTATCGCAAATGAAATTTGGCGTAAATTTTCCCAAATTTAAACTGCTTCCACAAGAATTATAAGGTGCTATTTTATATATTTGCCTTTTAAAAACAAGTTCACACATTTTGAAAAACCTTCGAAGTTTTCCTTCTTGCTTCTAGTTAGCATACCATCTGGCATTTTGCCTAAAATAAAAAGCTGTGCAAAAAAAAATTGTAAAGATCTGTGTTTCTTCATATTATTAGCATCTCAGATCTTTTTTTTTTCGTTAATTATCTACGTTCAAAAATATAGATATTTTTTCAAAAATATGTTTTTTTTAAAGAAAAATTAACTAATTAGCGGGTGACTTAGTTGATAGGTACAGCTCTAAAATTTAATTTTCATTTGTTCTTATAATCTGTTTTTATAAGACATCTTTGTTTGGAAAAAAATCGAAAGTTATCCCGGCTGTCCACAATAAAAATTCATCGAGTTTGACATTGACAATTGACAAATAATGAAGTGAAAACAATATATCATCGTACGCATTTTTTTTCATATTTCTATGTTGATGAAACATGGGATGGATTTTAATGTTAAGGTCATAACCATTGAACGGTTTTGCTGAGGCAGTTTTGCAGCTAGATTGTTTTAGTTTTGTAATTTTATATTTTCATCTGTCTGTACATATTCCTGTACAGTGTTATTATATACGAATGTTAGAGTTAATTAATAGCAAAGAATACTTTCCAAAATACGTAACCGAGAAAGAAAGTAGCTAAATAAACAGAGAACGGCAAAATATTTTTATTTTTTAATGTTTAAACAAATTTTCCAAATAGTTAAAAAACAAGGCCTTTAATCTAATCGACATATCATCGATATGCCCCCCTGCGGTATAGTAGTTCTGCTTCTTAAGCAATGGTTTCTGCTACTTTCTAGGCAACGCTATGGAAGTTTGGGCATTTAAGTTTGTGGTTTACGCTAATTATTAGAACTCTGGGGCTAAGAATTTTTTAATTAAGAAATTAAGTTCGGGGGGGGTCCAAACCAGAAGCTCATTTCGGGGCGGAGGAGGGAGTCCAAAGAGTCAAACCTCAGAAAAACTAGGAAGGAGCTATATCGAAGTTTCTGGGGGTTCCAGAGCCCTAGAACACTCCCCCCCCCCCCCGGGGATACGTTTGATATTGCCTATGCGAACGCTCTAAATCGATCAAGATACAAGGAGACAAAAATGGTGCTAGCATATTACTTGAACAAATGTTAGAACGGGATTTGCTTTATCTCCCTTGTGGGCACCACATAGTTGAAATAATTTTAAGAAGTGCTTATGATGTCAAAATGCTAGTGGCCCTAATGTACCATTCTTCAAACGTTTTCAAAAAGCGTCGCCCTAAATTAATCAGTATTTATAAATGAAGATTTTGATATGGTTTGTATTCTCAATTTTGTTGAAACAATGTTAAATAGTCAACAACCTCGCGATGAAAATAGAGAATTTTTATATTTGACACAGTTGTTCTTAGGGAAAACTGGCGCCTTGTGCGTTTCATCACACCTATTGGAAAGCAAAAACAATTTATTGCATAAAAATATTTCTCTTCAGAGAGGAATTTAAAATTACAGTAAAGGAAAATAAAAGTATCAGCGATGTATGCATTTTTATTGTGAAAGTTTACGTTAAGGCTTGGTTTACCGCTTACTCAAAGGTCCATAGCAAGATCTTTGCTTTGTTAAAAAACTTAGTAACTATAAAACAGTTGATCCTGTTATATCGCAAGAGCTCTTTCAAGAATTAAAAATCACCTATGATATCTTACTCATGTGGCTTGTGCTTTATATTTCTTTGATGATGAGATTTCAGTAGAAGTTAAAAATAATATGGTTAAAGTTGTTAAAAAAGGAGACCTACTAGAAGAATGTGATAAACGAACAAAATTAATTGATATTTACGAATTAGAAATTAAAGAACCGATTTAAGCTTTCTTTCGATTTTAGAAAATACGCTAACCTGGGGGTATAATCGACAATAAAACTAATTTAAAAGTTGTTAGAAAAATAAAAATCGGATACGATACAGCAAAGAGGTATTAAATTAATAGACGAATATAATATATATATATATATATATATATATATATATATATATATATATATATATATATATATATATATATATATATATATATATATATATATATATATATATATATATATATATATATATATAAATAACTGTTGTCATACGAAATATTAAATCGCTATATCTTCTAAGTCCTTTATCCAAATTGAACGAGCTTGGACTTATGTAAAGAGAATTTCAAGCTGTTTTAGGGTTCGGATACAGTGACACTCTCTAGTTTTTCACAAATTGGTTAGATGACGTTGCTTGGAACGAATAATATTTTTCCAATTTTCTTCATATTTTTAAATAGAAGGTTATACTTTGCTATGCTATCGATATCTTTATTAGTTGTTAAGCTATTACCAAATAAATGAAATAATAGGTATTTGTCGGACGAAATGATTAATAACGAGGCTGAAAGAAATTATACTGTTTGTATTACAATAATTTCGGTACACATGTCGGTTCTGTTTGTTGCTAATCGTGCCTCGAATTTGCTGACTTGCTAACCCAACTGCAATTTAGCCAATTGCCTAAAATATTGCGAGAGAAGTGGGCAAAGCACCCCCTGCCCCTCGTAGTGAAGCCCATAAAAGTCTTTATTCTACTGTTGCACACAAGGGGTATTAATGGAAAAAATACAAATACTCCTTGAGATGCTAACAAAATCAATGAAGATATAAAGAACTTCACATTTTTATTTCTTTTTGCCATTGCCTGTAAAATACCAAAATGACAGATAAATCAAAAAGATATGCTAACTAGCTATGCAAAAAGCGAAATTTCTAAAGTTTTTCAGTTTTCAACCTAACCTGTTTTCCAAATGCAAATATGTAAAAAAGCGCCTTATTACCTTAGTATTTTTCTAAAAACAGCTAAAACTTGGGAAAATGTTTGCCTAGCCTGCTTAATAGTGGGAAAATCATCAGGCCCGTTATTAAAATTAATGATAATATTAAATAAATTTGTAAGCTTTGTTTAAACAATATACCTTGTCCGATTATAATATTCATTTTAATTAATTTGAATTTGGAAAAACTTTAATATAAGGAAAAACTCTAATACAATTTAAGAAAATTTAATATAGGATGTAAAGTGGACTCCCATGGCATTAGAACTCGGGTGGACAGCCCACCTGCAAAGCTACTGCAAAACGAGGGTAACAATATATGAAATACAAAAAATGCTGAATTGAATACGAGCCAAAGTAAAATACTTATCATTTTATGAAACGATTTTAAATATTTTTCGCGATATTTAATTTTTAATTAATATAAAATAAAAATTGTACATATTCTAAAAGCGTTGTTGCAGTAAAAAGTTATTTATGCAGTAGCTTCATATAAACTTTAAATGGATTTTTTAGCAAGCTCTAAATAACTCTAATTGTCTTCGGAAATAAAACGCTATCAAGTTTACAGCCCATTTTACAGAGTAAGAGTAAAGTAGCTTATAAACGAGTTTTATGTCTTTAGACAAACAGCAGGATATCGAATATAAAGTATGAGTAGTTTTTATACTAGCCTAAAAAAAGCTGCATATTAAATAATCGTGAAATACACTTTTATTTTACAACGATTATTGATGGACATTTATATTGCCAGCATAACATAATATTTATTAAGTTAAAATGTGTATTTGCTTGATGCAGAAAAAAAAATCTACATGCCTATAGTATTTACCGAATTCCGCTAAAAGTAAAAAAAAAAGATAAAACAAAAAGTTCTAGACCAGGTTGATTTTATTTCAGAACAGCTTACGTTTGATATACACTGTCTATATTCATAAAAGTTGTGCTTTTTAATTTATTTTGATCATAAACAATGCTTTCAGAATTTATTCATTAGTTAGTGTGACCAACCGTTTAAAATTAATAAATATGCCGTTTCAGGAGAAAAATTCATTGCACTATTGGACACGGGTATTTTAAAGATGTTAAAAACCGTTAAGCTAGTTGTTGGAATTAGTGGTGTTAATGGTTTTTTAAGATAAGGTATTCCCTTAAGTCAGATTCGACATACAAATGGCATTAACACAATTCCTATGTTTATGACACACCGATAGATTATTTTCAAAATTTTAAATACTGTTTAGATGGTTAGTATAAGCGTTTTGTTCTGTTGTGTGGCATATGTGACAAATTCCAGGCTAAAAGACCTTGATAAGCCAAATGTAGTTTACTCTCTTGTGTACATTGATTGTAACAAAACCTCCACTGTTTAACAATAAATAATAACATAAAAGTCAAAAATTGCAAGGTCCTTAACACCGAAAAAAATTCCAAAACAGAAAATGCATTAACATTGAGGTTTTCCTTGACAAAGAATTCGTTAATAAGAAAAAAGACATAGTCGATCTAAGTATTATATATTCATAACTTTTAACGACTTTGAAACAATCAAAAATAAATAGAC
Organism: Kuschelorhynchus macadamiae; assembly: GCA_030620095.1. Classification (NCBI taxonomy): domain Eukaryota; kingdom Metazoa; phylum Arthropoda; class Insecta; order Coleoptera; family Curculionidae; genus Kuschelorhynchus; species Kuschelorhynchus macadamiae. The sequence continues at coordinate 135,106 of JAUTXW010002428.1, read as the reverse complement.
AAATTGAGCAAATAAATTTAAAAATAAAAATTAAATAAAATAGGTTCTTACAGCCTAACTCTACACTACTATAAGTAATTTACAAAAATGACAAGAAGTCTGTAATTATTTTAATAGTCAATTAATTATATGTACACAACATACATGAATATCTTGTCCACGTAAAATATAAATAGAGTCTATTCATAATTATATATAAAAATTCAAATTTAGCACCAGAAACATCGATTTTTATATCTATATCAAGTTATAAAAACTAAAAAAGGACATTCTCACTGATAAAACACTAGTCTTTATCATTATCATTAGATTAATTTTAAAGCATAGAATTGTTTTATTTAAATGAATAAAATATCCAATTTGAATTAATTTTTAATGTTTCGCAGAGTAGTTATGGACAGTATTAACTAAATTTGCACGTAAGTCTTAAATATAGATCCATTTTCAGATTTTAACTTTAGATTATACAAATATAAGTTTTCATAAAACAACTTTTACCTTAAGCAATATTATGATAATATTTTAATACAAGTTATATAATAGACCCAAAAATAAAAGTAGTATATTATTAGGTAATTATATTTTAATTCTGTAAATCAGGCACGTAGCCAGGATTAAATTTTTGGGGGTCTGGAACCCCCGAAACTCTAAAATATTTTGATATAGTTATACTTCTTAATTTTCTTGAGATTTGATTATCTGGACCTTCGAGTTTAGACCCACCCCCGAAATGAATATCTGATTTGGACCCTCCCCCCCCCGAATGAATTTCTGGCTACGTGCCTGATGCAAATACAGCTTTCCATAAAATTTACCTTAATCTAAGGAAATGTAGGTGTAATTCGTTAGTAATAAAACTACTAATAATTTTTAAACCAAAAAGCTAATATTAATACAGTATAATATTGTAAAGTTCTGTTTTGTATTGTAGTTTTGAAAAACCTTCTTGAAACCTTTTTAGTGGAGTAAAAAATACCGTATTAGCAGTAGTTACTTTTAGGAAAAGTCGAAAGGTATATAGGTTAGCCAAAAAAATCTGAAAACTGGTCAAAAGCAAAGTAGCCTTATTTAAAAAAAAATGTGTCATAATGTAAGACAAGTTGTTTAGAGTCAAAAACCTGTATTCAGATATGAAATTATAGACTTTTTATTCTCAGCCCACTACCAACAAAACGTGATAATAAGTTCATACAGTACGTTATTAGGGCCCTTTTGAACATTGAAACAAGAACATTAAAATATTACCATTTTGGACTGAGATTCAAGTTTTGCTAAATTCATTAGACATTTAAATTTCTATAAAGATTACATTCAAAATTAATTAAATGCTCTGTTAAGTCGAAATAAGTTAAATTAATTTAAACTATTTTCTAATAATTTAGGTACAATTACTTGATCTTGCTTAGATTTAAGTAATGCATGTTTTCGTTTATTGGGCAAAAGTGAAATAATACACGAGATATTGAAAATGTACTAAATTCTTTTTCTGAAACAGAACGCTATGATTTCAGATCTTAACACAGGTTTTTATTATAAACAACTTTCTCGATAACATTTAGCATATTTTTAAAGTTAAGGGAAGTTTACTCTTGATCAGTGTTCACATTTTTTGTCTACCCTGTAAACTTTTTGACTTATACTAAAACTAACTACTGATACTACAGTATTTTTTGACGAACTAACTTTTATCAAAGACAACATTTTTTGAGAAATAAAAATAAAAAAGTTTCGCATATATTTCAACAATTCTTGGAACACACGTTTACATTCTTTATAACGAAATACCATGTTAGTTACGGCAATTCTGTTATATTAATCTACTTTTTTATATAAAAAGCAAAGGAGAATAAAAGAGAAAGTTCCAAACAACCCAAACTTTAGGAAAAGAAACATCTAATTTTCTTGCTACATTCGTAGGTGGTCGGGCCGGCTTTGCTTGATATTCCAATCGCATGACTGCCCTTGTTAGGCGCAGAAGGCCAGAAATGAGCAAAGGAGAATCGAATATTAGTTTTGCCATGCCATTTGACCTGATAAGGTTATATTTTCCAATGTATAGTGTGGGAGAAAATCTATAAATTGCATTCATATAGCACAGCTTTCTGAAGGTTATTCGATGGAAGTTGCGAATTATTTACGTTTCGGAAATATTTCCTTGCTGAAAAATTGTTTTGGAAAGAATAACAAACCAACTATAATAATACGTTTATTCTAGAGAGTAACATATCTGTTTTATGATTATTGTCTATTAAACACTACATTGTGTCAGATACAACGTAAGCGCAGTACTCCTCAATATTTCGCGTAGATCTATAAATATATATATATATATATATATATATATATATATATATATATATATATATATATATATATATATATATATATATATATATATATATTTTTTTTTTTTTTTTTTTTTTTTTTGTTAAAAATTCTTGGGTACTGGTTTATTTTCTTAAAAGAATTATTTATTTCCATTTTAATTAAACGTTTCGCGCTTCATAGAGAGCTTTTTCAAAAGGATATTATTGGCCTACAATAAATACAAAACTATAAAACATCGATTGACACACTAAAAACTATTATAATAAAATGTTAAAATTAATAAAAACAACTCACTAGCAATGATGTTTCAGTTGTGACTTGTGGGAACTAGATAAATACTACCGATAGGTTTTATTTTTTGTTTTTGGCTGAAAGCGATTATTTAGATTTACAATGTTTACATTATTTATATTGGTGTAAAATCAAGTTGATATTACAGAAATTATATTTATGATAGTGTAGTATAGAATATATAGGCATTTTATTATATGTAAAATACTAAATTAAAAATTAAAATATCAGACCGTGGTAAATCTGACTCAGTTTCTTGACATCTTGTTTATCATTTACGGAATGTTTTTCTTTTTTGATATGAAACATCTCCTTAATGATTAATTTTTGATAGTTAGTGTCTTTATTCAAAATTCGTGTGTCAGAAAAATTAAACTCGTGATTTTCTGATTTTTCATGTTTATGTAGGGCAGTGGACGCATTTTTTGTGTACTTGTGGCCGTTTATTCTGTTCTCTAGGTATTGTGTGGTCATGCCAATGTATTTCATGGGACAATTCATACATGGTACCGCATATATTAAGTTTGATTGTTTTTTTACTGGTATTTTACTTTTGAGAGGTGGGAATAGGGAGCCTAATAAATTATTGGATTTGTGACAAACAATTATGTTGTGTTTGGCTAGAGCGTATTTAATTTTTTCAGACAGTTCATTTATATATGGTAATGATATATAAGATTTGTTTTCATTTTTATTTTTTGTTGGGTTATTCTCTTTGTTTAATTTATTGTAATATAGGTATGTCCTTTGTTTGATAATTCTGTTGATTAATTTAAGTGGGAAATTATTTTCAATTAAAGTCTCTCTTACCTTTTTTAATGTTTCCGCGCGATATTTTGGAGACGTTAACAATATGGCACGGTCAGCTAATCCAAACACAACACTATTTTTTTGACTATTAGGATGGTGAGAGTTAAAATTTAGATAGCGGCCTGACCATGTATGTTTCGTATACCATTTAGTTTCGAGTTTTTTATTATTTTTGTTTCGAATTATAGTTAAATCTAAAAAGTTTATGTAGTCGTTTTTTTCAATTTCGACGGTGAATTGCAGTTTTGGGTGAAAGTTATTGAAGGCTTGTAATAAATCATTAATTCTATTTTCTGACACGGATGTCAAACAATCATCTACGTATCTTTTAAAAAAACCTACTTCAAAATCTAAACTTTTTATGATTTTCTCTTCCGCGTATTCCATAACTATTTGGGCAATAGTTGAGGATATTGGGGAGCCCATTGCACAACCGTCTAACTGTTGATAAAAATGATCTTTTATATTGAAAGTAGTTATTATTTAAAGTGATGTTTACACAGTTTATAAATTCCTTGCATGTTAAGGTCGTATGTTATTACTAATTACAAAATAAAAATACGTCACAAAAAATCAAGAACTAACAATTTTCAAAAGAAAGTTCAAAAGCATCTGAATAGAGCCAAACAATTCGTTAAAGATAACTCACAAATTACTATACTCAAACCAGATAAAAGTAGTAAAACCGAAGTAATGAATTCAGCAGAATATGACTCAAAAATGAATACACTCCTTAGTGATACTAACACGTACAAAAAATTAAAATACGACCCCACAAAAACTTTTCAAAATAAAAATACCAACTTAATAAAAAAGCTTTTGGGAGATAAACTGATATCTGACAGGGACGCCAAATGGTTATCTATTCACAATGCAAATGCACCAAAAATATATGGGTTACCTAAATTACACAAACCTGACATGCCCTTAAGGCCAATAGTTTCGTCCATTCAGTCACCGTTTTATAAATTGTCAAAATATTTATCAAACTGATTTTCAAAAATAACTGGGAACAATAATTATTTTATTAAAGACTCTTTTACATTTAAACAATTTATCGACCAAACAGAAATACCTCAAAATCATAAATTAATTTTGTTAGACGTAATATCCTTATACACTAACATTCCTAATGAAATTGTAGAAAGAATATTAAAAGAAAAATGGAATCAGTTAGAAAAGCATACGACCTTAACATGCAAGGAATTTATAAACTGTGTAAACATCACTTTAAATAATAACTACTTTCAATATAAAGATCATTTTTATCAACAGTTAGACGGTTGTGCAATGGGCTCCCCAATATCCTCAACTCTTGCCCAAATAGTTATGGAATACGCGGAAGAAAAAATCATAAAAAGTTTAGATTTTGAAGTAGGTTTTTTTAAAAGATACGTAGATGATTGTTTGACCTCCGTGTCAGAAAATAGAATTAATGATTTATTACAAGCCTTCAATAACTTTCACCCAAAACTGCAATTCACCGTCGAAATTGAAAAAAATGACTACATAAACTTTTTAGATTTAACTATAATTCGAAACAAAAATAATAATAAACTCGAAACTAAATGGTATACGAAACATACATGGTCGGGCCGCTATCTAAATTTTAACTCTCACCATCCTAATAGTCAAAAAAATAGTGTTGTGTTTGGATTAGCTGACCGTGCCATATTGTTAACGTCTCCAAAATATCGCGCGGAAACATTAAAAAAGATAAGAGAGACTTTAATTGAAAATAATTTCCCACTTAAATTAATCAACAGAATTATCAAACAAAGGACATACCTATATTACAATAAATTAAACAAAGAGAATAACCCAACAAAAAATAAAAATGAAAACAAATCTTATATATCATTACCATATATAAATGAACTGTCTGAAAAAATTAAATACGCTCTAGCCAAACACAACATAATTGTTTGTCACAAATCCAATAATTTATTAGGTTCCCTATTCACACCTCTCAAAAGTAAAATACCAGTAAAAAACAATCAAACTTAATATATGCGGTACCATGTATGAATTGTCCCATGAAATACATTGGCATGACCACACAATACCTAGAGAACAGAATAAACGGCCACAAGTACACAAAAAAATGCGTCCACTGCCCTACATAAACATGAAAAATCAGAAAATCACGAGTTTAATTTTTCTGACACACGAATTTTGAATAAAGGCACTAACTATCAAAAATTAATCATTAAGGAGATGTTTCATATCAAAAAAGAAAAACATTCCGTAAATGGTAAACAAGATGTCAAGAAAGTGAGTCAGATTTACAACGGTCTGATATTTTAATTTTTAATTTAGTATTTTACATATAATAAAATGCCTATATATTCTATACTATACTATCATAAATATAATTTCTGTAATATCAACTTGATTTTACACCAATATAAATAATGTAAACATTGTAAATCTAAATAATCGCTTTCAGCCAAAAACAAATTTTCAAACAAAACAAAACCCATCGGTAGTATTTATCTAGTTCCCACAAGTCACAACTGAAACATCATTGCGACTATAATGCAGTGAGTTGTTTTTATTTCCAAGGTGCGTATACTAATTTCCTATTTTAACATTTTATTATAATAGTTTTTAGTGTGTCAATCGATGTTTTATAGTTTTGTATTTATTGTAGGCCAATAACATCCTTTCGAAAAAGCTCTCTATGAAGCGCGAAACGTTAAGGAAATAAATAATTCTTTTAAGAAAATAAACCAGTACCCAAGAATTTTTAACACAAAAATATTAGACATGGTTTAAGAAAACGCAATATATATATATATATATATATATATATATATATATATATATATATATATATATATATATATATATATATATATATATATATATATATATAAGTAGCACATATAATCCTATATGTGCTAAAATATTAGCTAATATTTCTGGCTAATAAGCTAAAATTGCTAGCCAAAATAGTTCTATTACATTATTATGTAGAAATAGTAATAACAGAGACAATCAGTTTAAGAATTTAAGAGCCAAGAGGAAATGCAAAGATGACAAATCATGGTTTGGTAGAAATACATACATTATGACTTATTGTGTAAAATATTTTAAGAAGTTTGACGGTCGTCGGTAGGGACAAAAACCACAGGAACTTTTACTGTTAAAAGAATCTAAGATAGCCATGTAAAACACGCGCCCCTTCTTAAAAGCAAAAATTTCGTTTTCTACAAATATACTTGTTTTTTTTTTAGTTTGGAAATATATTTCACTAAGAAAATTGATTAAAGAGTCCATAACGTTAAAAAACCATGCATAAAAATACGTTTTTACAGGTAGAAAAAATATATTTGTTTAAAGTGGCCAAGTGGCTAGGAAATTAGTTTAATGTTAATTTCAATCATGGTGGATTTTAAAAAGCTTTGGGCTATTTCTTAAGCAAATATTCCTTGAAACTGGCCACTTTGTAAGCAAATTTAGTACTCGCTAAAAATTGCTAATTTAAGGCCTAGACGCCAGCGTATCAAAATTAAACGACGATTACCTCAAGTCGGCGTTTTTCTATAATATGTGGTGGAATATTTATATCTTTTTATTAGACATTTTGTATGGTAAATAATATAAATTATTTACCATACAAAATGTCTAATAAAAAGATAAGTTTTTCTAAATATAAGCCAAAATAAACTACCCAATTTTAGTTTAATTTTAAAACAAAAATATGATAATAAAAGCCATATTTTCTCCTCTCAATTTTTTTTTCTTAAATTGTTATAATTTGGCATTCTTATATAGCTATTATTACTATAATTAAACTTAAATAATTGCTAAAATATGTTTGGTTGACATTTCGAAAAAATGCCTTCTTATTGATCATATTCTGACCTTGATTTCTATTGATTAAAAATGCCATATTCTGGCATTTTAAACAGCTATGCTTACTATAATTTAAGTTCAATACTTACTAGAATATGTCTGCTTATGTCGTAGCAACAAAATATACATATATTTCTACTTTTTAGCCATCCAATATTACAAAAAAGTTGGAGGTTTAATTACACCATAAAAGATATTTTTTGGCCAAGTAATTATGCTATAGCCTAACTGCGTTAAAAACTGCTACTTTTGGAGCCAAAAAATCTAATTCGAAGCGAGATTTCATAGCTAGAAAACAAACCAAGAATTGTTTACAAAAATTTGACAAATCTCTGGTTTTTATGTGTCTTTTATGACTAAGTGTTAGGCAAAAAATCTCATCAGATAATTTGTGCTACTTGGGTATATGTATATATATATATATATATATATATATATATATATATATATATATATATATATATATATATATATATATATATATATATATATATATATATATATATATATATATATATATATATATATATATATATATATATATATATATATATATATATATATATATATATATATATATATATATATATATATATATATATATATATATATATATATATATATATATATATATATATATATATATATATATATATATATATATATATATATGACCTTCCACGTGCCTCCAGAATGTCGCCACATATTATCACACAGTTGCGTCATTCACAGAAACCAACATCAGCAGTTTCCAAGAATTGCGACAGTACGCTCAAACACCGTCAGCAGTCTCCATGGAAGCCAGCGGATGCTTGCCGGTTTCCCACGTACCTCAACAAGATTTTTAATATAAATAGACTATGTAGATTTTATTAAGGACAGTATAATATTATTCTTTTAAGTTGTAACAATAATTAATGTCCATTTGATTTTCAAAGTTGTGAACATATTGTTTTATTTTATTTTAATAAAAAGTGTTTTTTAAAAAGTGAATTTTTCAAATAGTGAGATAACATATAAATATATATATATATATATATATATATATATATATATATATATATATATATATATATATATATATATATATATATATATATATATATTCAGTGTGGAAAAAAAGTATCGACTACCCCTAATAATTTGGTGGTCTGTAGGTTTTATGGAAAATGCTCGAACACGTCAATTTAGTATTTTAGTTTGTCACATTCCGATAACATTTATTTGTTTATAGCATGTGATACATCATTTGAAAGCTCTTGTTTCACTCAATATGTTCCTAGATTTTAGTGCGATTCTATTGTGCCATTTCAAAATGGCGACCGTTCATTTGCGCGTGGAACAAAAGTATGGACTACCCCTAATAATTTGATAGTCTTCAGGTTTTATGGAAAATGCTCGAACACGGTAATTTAGTTTTTTTAGTTCCCCACATTCTAATAAAATGTATTAGTTGTTTTATTGACATCTGTCAAAAATATGACGTAATCGACATTACGCAATTGCAACATATGGCATGTGATACATCATTTGAATGCTCTGGTTTCAGTATGTTCCTAGATTTTAGTCCCATTCTGTCGTGCCGTTTAAAAATGGCGCTTGCTCAATTATTTGACATTTGTCACATTTTTGACAGATGTCAATAAAAAAACAAATACATTTTATCAGAATGTGGGAAATTAAAAAACTAAATTGTCGTATCCGATCATTTTCCATAAAACCTGAAGTCTACCAAATTATTAGGGGTAGTGCATACTTTTTTTCCACGCACAGTTGAACGGTCGCCATTTTGAAATGACAAAACAGAATCGCATTAAAATCTAGGAGCATATGTTGCCATTTAAAAAAAAATGTCGATTACGTCATATTTTTGACAGATGTCAATAAAAAGACAAATCAATTTTATCAGAAGTGGGAAACTTAAAAGCTAAATTAACGTGTTCGAGCATTTTCCATAAATCCTACAGACTACCAAATAATTAGGGATAGTCTATATATTTATATATATATATATATATATATATATATATATATATATATATATATATATATATATATATAGCCTAGTAACACAAATTAAAAAATGAGAAAATAACGTAGCGAAACAACGTTACAAATTATGTAATACAAGTATAGTAGAACATCCTTGAGATAAGTTAAACCAAAAATGAACGTTAAGTACAGGAGGGAGAAAAAAATAAATGTCTCTCTAGGTAAACTTCTTTTGTGAATTAAACGTTTCCTTTATCTTTAACAAGCTTTTCACACACAACACACAAAAGTACATTTTTGCAGGAGATTTTCTTTGAGTTGTTATATTTCACTCATGTTAGTAGAATTTGCTTTGGTCGGTACAAATACCTACTCACGGTGCCCGTCTGACAAAAAGCTCCCGTAAGCCGGCGTCGCGGTCGCTCCTACGCGTTTGGACATGTCTCTGTTAAAGATTACTTAACACTCAACCCAAACAACACTTAATTAGAATCCATTATAATACAAATAGACAACTCAACAAATGGAAAACATTTTCTAAGAGGATCCTAAAATCTCAACTTTGCTTTCTATCAGTATTAATTAGTAAATTACGATTAAATGGCAACACGCATGTTTTTTGGATCGAATTTATGCCTAACGGATAGTATAATCGGTCTTTGGTACAATATCAGAAAAAAATTGATTGATAAATTCGCCTTTAAACACAACTTCCTTCGTGCAGAATTCAATTACTTACAACACACAGCGTATATATGCGTATTATTAATTGGTTATAACTTTATACAAATCCTATATACTGTAATTTATTTAAGTTTTTAATTTATTTATTATAATTTATTTATTTATTTTTCATAAAATTATTTACGCAGTCTACAAAACATAAATTAACTCCTTTGTTATTTTCCCACATAAAAAACGGTTTTATTCCAGGAATTACGTTTTAAATTTGCATTTAGGAACAAAATTCATTTTTGATAAAAAGTTTTGATTGCTTTAAAAACTCTTCGAAAACTCATGCTGGAATCATAATTATACAGCTTGTTCAGAAATTATAAACATTTAAAATTCCCCCTAGATTAAAGTACCCTGATGTTAATAATTATTAAAACATTTTATAAAGGAAGGTTATTTGGAAAGAAATAGATGGTTCTTATACCGAGTCTAGATAAATTTAATCAACTTTACTATTGGTATTTTTCCACTTTACGTTTTTTGAGAAATAATATGTTTAGATAAAAGATTTATTACAGGTGGTTAAAAACAAAAAAGAAGTAATTAAAACCTCTATTACTTGCCAATTGACAAATAATATATCAATAACTATACAAATAAGAGAAATTTACCCTTTTAAGATTTTCTATAATTTTTGGGTCAACCTCTTTAAATCAGATTCCAACATTAGTTTTTGACGTTTCAATGCAAGTAAAACAATTTTTTTTTTAAATCGGTAAATTTTCCTTACCCGGAACTTCCCTCGTTATGAATCTTTCCTTTTATTAGGAATAGTGAAGTGTGACCCAATTTAGTTCAATACATAATATATACTGACCTTTCAAACATTTTTAACACATTTAGAATGCATATATACTGTCTTTTTAAACATTTTTATTGGGCGCCATTTTGTTTCATTATATTGGATTCCTACCAATATTTTACCAGTTTCTACCTTAGACACATTTGATTAGTAAGTACAATTTAAAATAAATTCAATAAGTAGTTTTTAAATTGACATACACCGCCATTTTGTTACGTCATGTTGAATTTTACCAAATTATCCTTATACCACATTTAATATTTAAAATCAGTTCAATAAGAGTTCTTTATGTTGATTTTTTTTATTTTCATTTGCCCGTCGTTTTGTTCCGCCATCTCGAATTCGTACCACAACTTTACCAGTTTTTCACTATATCACACTTATTGCTTACACAAAGTTTGCATTTAATTTAATGAGTAGTTTTTTTAAGGCTGATTTTTTTAAATTTATTATTAGGCCGCCATTTTGTTTTGCTAACTATAACACTCGGGTTTTGTGCAAAATTTGAGGTAAAGTGGATCATTAGTTTTTTTTAATAATTTTTTTGACGTTTCACTAGGCCGCCATCTTGTTCCGGCATAATGGATGGTTACTAAAATATTATTAAGTCATCCCTATATAATCCTAAATTTTTGACTAAAATTTTAAGTCAATCTGGTAAGTAGTTTTTAAGCTGTGCTGCGAAGACAGACAGACAGAGCGACTGACAGACCGACGGAATTGATAAAACATATTTTTTGGCATCTAGGGACGCTGAAACGTCAAGATATGTTAAACATACATTTGAAATCAATCCACTAAGTAGTTTATCAGGCTGTATTTTTAATAATGTTATTAAGCCGCCATTTTGTTCCGCCATCTTGGATTCCTACGAAAATTATACCAGTTGTTTGCTATATATTACTTGGTTTCGTGCAAAATTTTAGATAAATTGGGTAAGTAGCTTTTTAGTAATATTTTTTTTATTTCACTAGTCCCCCATTGACATCCCCATATGACCCTTAATTTTTGACCAAAACTTGAAGGCAATGTTATAATTAGTTTTTCAGCTATGCCGCGAACAGTCAAACTGACAGACAGACAGAGAGAGACACAGATAGACAGACGCCGGAATTGAAAAAACATGTTTTTCGGTATCTAGGGACCCTAAAACGTAAAGACCTGAAAAAATCTCGGAGACTGATTTTTTCACGATTCCAATACTTGCTTTTTACGAGGGAATTAAAAATGAGTTTCCTCCTAAAATGCTAAATAACAACATATAAAGTATTACACCGAATTTTATTTGACGTAGCGTGCTAAAGAATTTTAAACAAAAATGTTTGTGATATATTTTACGAGTAATAGTTACAAGCATAAAAAACGGCAATAAAATTTAAGTTTTACGACTGTAAGAGAATAACGTTCGAGTGCAATTAAAATATTCAAAGAATGTTTAATTAAACTTTTTTAATGTTTGTCGTAGATTTTTCGTCTAGGGAATGGTCATATTCTTATATTCCAAGAGATTTAATTTGCAAAGACTGAAATGAAAAGGAAAATTTTTATTTGAGTTTGTTTCGCAATGGTATAGCGTGGTTTTTTTATTATAGGTAGGGGTATAACGGAAGCAATACTTTACTATAATTCATTTTAATATAATACGCAACGGGTTGGTACGTGGTGTTCATAAATGAAATTAAATAAATATTGTGTTAATCCAGTCTTAATTCCTAGCCGTCGCTCACGCAAAAACTATTAAATATTTTTCACATTTCCATGTTTGTTTCTTATGGTACATTGTACTTACAGCACTCTTTCAACTCATGCGACGATCTACGTTACACAGTGGTCTTGTTTCTACTAAAGCTATAGGAAAAGCTTAATAAAATGAAAAGGTTGTGGGTCCAAAATCAGGCATATCAAAATGAAAATGTTGTGTATGCGTTTCGTTTGAATACAAATATATTAAAAATTAAAATAAAAACCGCATCGGTTAGAAATTAAATTAATAAAGAATCACGCACACGACATTCTAAAAAACATTTTGGGTGAATTTTTACAATCCATTTATACGTTGTAGTTCCCACCCTGTAGTTTATTTTTCTGAAAAAGTATTGAATGGATTAGTTTTGGCGAAGTGACAGGCGTAACATCACGAATTAAAATATTTCTTTGGGCTACTGAAACGTAACAAATAGTTTAAATTAATTTTTAATTATATTAGGGTAATAAAAAAACACAGAAGTTTTTATGTTACTTTGAAAACCAATAAAGTTGGTCACGTATTGAACTAGAAAGAATGCCATAATATTAATTAACTTTTTAATTAGGTAATATTATACATACATAAATGTTTGTTGTTTCAAAAAACTTTTAATATCAAATATAATACTAATATGTTAAAATATAAAACGTATGGTTTAATTTTGATAATAATTGTAATTTAAAGTAATGAGAATTATTCTAGTTTTCTGTTTAGGTAATTATAATTAATATAAATAGTTCTGTATAATTTTCCGAAAAAGTACTTTAAGTTGCATTAGAATTATTTTAGAAAAGTTTAAAATCACTTTTAATGGTAAAAGTCTACATATTGTTTTCCAAACTAGCTTAAATCTAAATTCTAGTATTAATTTTGCCAAATAAAATAATGGGGAGTTAATTTTTAAGTATTTCTTACGTTTTATTTGCAAATTCTTGAATATTTACAAATATTTTAATTTATAATGCTATGAACTGCCAAACCACCGAAATTAACCATGTAACCCTAATTTTTTTTCAAAAAAACTAAATTACAGATTGACTATAAAATATTAAAGCACGTATTATAAAAGTTCACCAAAACCAATTTTCAATGTATTTTGCTTGCATCGTATCAATAACCCTCAAGTAACAAATGGCCTAATAGATATACTATATTTACTATATGTAAGTACTGAAACATTTTGTGCATTTTAGTATTTGTTAAATGTTCATAATTTTAAAAATAATAATAACGATCGTAGGGTAAACGCGAGCAAATATATTAACATTAAAGTTACATTAATTTTCTTGGAGATCTGCAAGACAAAGCAACATTGCCAATATTATAGTTGTACGCAATTTTGTATATATAAAATTAGTAAGTACTAGAAAATTTGGTCGTTCCGGTATTCCTAGGAAAATTGGGGTCATCTTGAGAAGTAAATGAAAAATGGTATTTAATATTACGAGATAATAATGTTATTGGTAGGTGTAATTGTTGCTTGTTCACTTTTTATATAGTTAATGTAAATTAGTGCGTTCGGATCATCGAAGGCGGAAGCAGTTTTGCATCGATCGAGTCGAATCGAAATTAGTTTTAAGATATAGGTACATAACTGTTAACAAAAAAATATATTTAAAATCTTATAAATTCATATTATTTCCGCTAACTATTAAAAAACGCTCCGAAGCTATGGATAATTAACATTAAAAAAGGTTAAAAAAATAGACATTTTGGGCGTGGCACGCCGAAAAACTTTCGCGTGAGGCGCTATTTTTGCCTACGGCGCTGTATGCCTAGCTACGCTGCGCTTCACCCGTTCTTAAATCCACGAGCTGCCACTGTTAGCGTTATAATGATAATTATGTCCATGGACATTCCTATTTTTGTGAAATGTTGCTTCGTTACACAAATAAGTCAGCAAATCTTGGCTCTGTTTGAATTTGTTGTGCCCAGTGACAAAAAACTAGTGAGCCTTATGAAATTAAACTGTCAAAAATACAAATTTAAATTGTGAAGAAATTTTGGTGCTTGAGTTTTGTATTAAAAACTAAATACAGTTTCTATTGTAGGAAGCAAAGATGAATTTTAGTAGACAAGAAATAATCGATATGATTTATGTGTTAGGAGCAAAGGATTGTTTATAGCCGACAGGAATATATCACGAAAAGTATCCTGATAGAAGACAATCACACAGAAGCGTTTTTAAAGGCTTAGACAACGATTAGATGAGAAGGGAACTGTAGAATAAACGACAACTGATCGAGCCACGCCTGTTTTAAATGAGGGGAACGAGTTAGGGTAAACTCAAAAGTTATAGAAGACCCACATATGGGCTCAAGAAGAATTGCAAATGTAAGTAAGATGTAAGTAAAACCACTATTCTATGAATTCTAAAAAAACAAGTTTCACTCATTACACATTCAACTTCTTCAAGAACTATTATCACAGGCGACTAGATTTTTGTCAACGACAAATTCAAAGAGAGCCAAGATTTACTAACTTTGTGTTTATTATTATTTACAGACGAATCAACATTCCACAAAAATGGAAATGTCAATAGACCGAATTTTCATTACTAAGCTACTGAACATCCTCAAGATAATCACACAACTTACCAAAATAGGTGAATTCTTAACATCTAATTGTTGAAAATTTTGTCATCGATCCGCATTCTTGAAGTAAGGCTTACTGCATACCGATAACTCAAGTTTTTGAGGGAAAATTTTAGAGCACTATTATACCAAATCCTCACTCACCATATGTTATACATTCATACATTCCTTAATGAACAATTTCAAGAACGCTGTATAGGAAGAGGAGGGCCGATTTCGTGGCCGCCTATATCCCCTGACTTGACAAAAATGGACTTTTTCCTTTGCGGCTTTGTTAAAAATTTAGTCAAACACTTCCGACTACAAAAGAAAATATGAAAGAATCCGAAGTGTATTAAGAGATATTAGCCTATCTTTTGAGAATCGTTTAAATATTTGGGTCGAACAAAATGGTGGTCATGTCAAACATCTAATTAAGTAGTTTAAATTTGTTACTTAATATTGTTTTTTGATCATTATTATTTCTTTTTATTTTTACATTCTAATTACTCTAGGGTAGACAACTTAGCAACTAGTTTAAACCAGTTGTTAAGTTGTCTTAGCTAAGTACTAGCTGTCTTAGCTTAAAATAGGTTTGACTCGATCAGTTTTCGTGTATTCTACATTTCGCGTCTCATCAAACCGTTGCGTAATCTTTCAAAAGCGCTTCTCGTGTTTGACTTCTCAGGATAACAAACAATTCCTTTCACTTGCTCCTAACACATAAATAATATCGATCATTTCGTAATAACCACGAGTTTTTATTTGTGAAATTTTTTAATAAATTAATTAATAATTTATTATGTGTCAAATTAATTTAATAAATTAATTTGACACAATAAGGGTTTAACCTAAAGATAATAAAAACTTTCGGCCCAGGGTCATTTTATTAAATTGCTGTTATAAAAATAGCCATATTTTTTATATAAATAAATATAGTTCCATGCTGTTTACAAATACATCACAAAGAAAAAACTTGATGCAGGTATAAACATAAACATATAAATGTTTAAGTTTTACCTTTAGATATATAAATGAAGTCTTTCGCAAAACATCGTTAGTAGAAAAACGGCTAGTAAAAAACATGTTTTTTCATTTTGTAGCATATATTCATTCTGTAGCATTTATTAATTTAATCCCTATGCAGTGCTTATTAATAACATGTTCTAACAAAATTTAAAGGGTTTTAGAAAGATTAAACCCAGTGTTTAAGCACATTTTTTTAACATAATATTAGAAGGTTAAGTTTGGATAATACGATTAGCATAAGTTCAATGCTGTTAAAAAATTTGTGTCACTTTAAGAAAAAATATTTTTCTATTTGGTTTCAGCGAAGCGAAAAAGACTAAACCAGTCGTAGGAAACTTCAAAAACAAGTTTGATTAAACAATTTATTAAGGCCCAGGGGAATTTTAAATAAACCGGCGACGTTTATGAAATCTATTTATGCTTCGTGCTTCTGTTCCCCAGATCTGCCTTCTGGACCTCTGGCATTCCAGCTTCACCGGTGCGCGCGTTTAATTACAACTGCCCCATATAATTTAATTAGCGCTTGATTACACAATCGAGTAGGGTGCTAACTCACTGCAAATGTGAAAATGCAGCCAGTTTGCTTTCCATCATTGTCCGCCTGCTCCACTAAACCGTAAAAGACAAGGTAAGTTGGCAACGAATAAGTAATTGCTGCTGCTGCATGCAACTGTAAATTTTAAAATAATGATATCATTAGATACTAAGAATTGAGGTTCTTTATTCATCCAAAAGCAAAGTTATCGTACGAGGCAAAATAACATTATTTGTAATGCTCTAATTAAATTACTTATGCAGTATACCCCAGGAGAGGTGCTACGAAAGAACAATCAGACCAAACATTTAGAAAATCATTTAAACATTTTTGAGAACATGCCCCACACGATCCAAAATTCAAAAATACAAAATTTTTATTTTTATCAAAATTCTACAGGGCGAGTAGCAACTAAAAATATATTATCGTGTTTGCCCTACTACCCCCTAATAGGAGCAGTTTGTTGATATTTGAAATTAATCCAAAAATTTGAACCTAGTCAATTTTTTTATATCTTATGAGGGTAAGTATAGTCTAAAATTAGAAACTTTTATTTTTATGTCCTGTTAATGACTACTAAATATTTTCTTATTCATTTATTTCTGATTAGGACTTATTTTGCTCGCGTAAGAATTATTGAGAGAACGAGGCGAGCCGTTATCTGTCGGGCCGGAATCGCTTTTGAAGATAGCTTTTTGCAGGCTCTTGTCAAAGTCGCAGAGTCTCGAACCCAACATTATTTTTCGTTGGTCTTTTATATAATTAATAAATAATTTATATAGTGGTGTTGTTGAACCATGAGTGTTTTTTGACGACGTACTCCTTAGAAATGTCGTTAAATTTTTAACATCAGAAGTGGATATTTACTCATGAAATATTTAAAGGGGAAGAAGCTGTAAGTAACGAAAATTTTAAAATTGGTGTAATACTATATTTTCTTTTCCAATAGGTAAATGATTTATTGATTTCATTACAAGCTACTAAAAAAAGAAAGAAAGAGTTTGTTTATATTAATAATAATTGAAAGTGAGTAGTTCCATAAGTAATGTACCAGATTGTTATTTTAGAGATATATAGGCATATTATTGTGTTGTTTCTTTACTATTAAACATTATTTCGTTGACTGTCTCCGCTGCTATCTTCAGGAATAATTTAAGCAACTATTTTTTCTTATATCATCATAGCGCACTTCCTACACCATCAATTTTTATTACATAAGAATATTATGTATAATTAATTATTACATTTACGTTTCCTTTTATCGTCTAATAAATATTTTGTTTTTAATTTGTCCGTCAGACATTAAGATAATTATTACAGAACACCAAGTGTATTCAACTTTTTTTAATTTTAAATAAATTTTAACAGAGAAACAAGTCACTGAAAAAAACATGTGTCTTTAAGAGCATTTCATCAAAGGTATCATTGTATTATTTAGATAAGGATTTCTAAGCATATATTGCGCCTAATGTTTTAAGGTTTACGTAAAGGTATAGTGGAAAAACAGAGGAATGTGTTCAAACTCCTTTATTATATCGGCTACGTTTTGTTGCTTACTTCAGTCTAAAAAACAATAATATTTAAGGCCGGAAACTGCGGTGTCCTATTGTGTTATTTATCTCGCATTTATAAAATTAAATTGTTATCAGCACATTAAGAATCCTTAACCAATATGATTATTTTATGTGTTTTTAAATTTTTATACGTGGATTTTTAATTAGTTATTTGGTAGAATGTGTGGTTAAATGTAAAATACCTTAGCTTTTATAAAAAAAGATTTTTGACGTATTCGTCTGTTTTTTCCCGCTATACCTTCATGTAAATCATAAGGATTTCTCACGAATGTGTCGTTTATTTTTATTAAGTGTTAAATAATTTAAGCAATGATGTATTAGATGTAATTGGATTTAAATATATTACATTGGCATCCCGCTAGATGCTTACTTTGGCTTATTGTCTCAATCCTTTTAGGAACCAAAATGCGTGAAAAACAAATTTTCAAGTTACTCTAGCTGATGAGCTTAATTCCCATTTTTCATTTTTTTAAGAAAACGATATATATACGACTTTTTTCTCTTCTTTTTAAAAATATAAAATAGAGTAATTATATTTTACATAAATTCTTTTACAAGGCTTTTAGTATTTTTGCCAAAAAATATATAAAAGCAAAACTCAACAAGCAATGTAGAAGATTATGCTAAAAAATACCGTGTATTTTTTCTCGGTTTTATAGCAACGGTTTTCAAAAAAAAGGGTTACTATCTCATTTGGTAAAAGCTATAAAATCTGAGAAAACAGCTCCTGACAGTTGTTCAATTTTTCAGCCGAATGCTTCAGATGCAAAAAATGGTTAGCGGAAATAATCGAAATTTGAACGGAATTTGAGTGATCAGATCAGCAGACTGGTTAGGATAGGCTGTTTTTCAACTGGAGTTTCAAGGACTGACGATAGGGGTATTTCAACGAGATATTGTAGAGGCATTTCCGCCAAAGAAAAATGTAGGTCGTCTATTTTCTGAAGCCGCCGATTTCACTAATGATTGTTGGAGTGCGATTGCAATGCTTATTTCAAAAATCGAGAAGAATTTACGAGCTAACTGGAAGAAGTACAATATTATAGAACTTATCATACACGATATTGAAAAACGAGAAAAACCGAACGCCAAGCCGAAAAAAGGACTTTTTCATTCTCATTTCATTTCAGAATTTATGATTTCTGGAGAACCTTTAAGAAAACCTTACCGTGAAAACTACCATCGATGAAAACATGACCCACGCACCTCTAATCGGATGACATGCTATGATTACGGAAAAATTGGCCATATTATGCCACAGCTTCAAGTGGAAAAAATTATCTAGAGCTCTTCATCAAGCTACACAGACAAAAGTTAGCAATTGCTCCTTTTCTGTAAAAACTGGACATGATTCGGCCTGATTGCCTTATACGCCAGAATATAGAAAAACGTGAAAAGTTGCATTTCTGTAGTACCAGCAAGGAGTTGATGCGGAAACATATGAATATAGATGGTTAAGATTGTTTTGATATAATAGACACCGGAGCAGACTTATCTCTCATAGCTTAACGTCACTTACCAACATTTGTTTACGTAGTCATTGATTGTACATTAATACTAACCCGTATTCTGGATGTAAATATAAGATTTGAATAAGAATTTAGGGTGGCCGCAAAAATCTGTAGTATAGTTACAGAAATAACCTTCCACGTCGTACCAGATTATATTCTTGAATACGCTGTAATGAATATCAACTTGCTACCCTTGCTCTGGTTTATAACCGTAGGGTGCAAGATTGCTACACTCTTATTTTTTTTTAAATAATAAGATAAGAAATATCTTTTTTTATTAATTTACTGAATGAAAAAAACTCGTAAAGTATCAAGATACAAGCCGAGCGTGCAATATCCATGCCCTAAGCTCTTTTATCCCGGAGAGTGGGCGTGGGGAAAAATTTAATAGTTAAAAAAAAATTCAAAAAAAGATGAGCGCCACCAATTTATTATAGCCTAAATTGGAAAGCCCCTGGATGTTTTCGGCACTCACTTGTACTTTATACCTTTATAAAAAATAATTGTAATTTATAATAAAAGTTATTTAATAAAAAATTTACCTGAAAAGGGCAAGAAAATGTGAGCTAAATAAAACACACTCTAAAACAATAAAATGTGTTTAATAAAAGGTTAGTTTTTGGAAAAGCCTGTACAAAACAAAACAAAACAAAAAAATACACCAGTATAGAATACGTGTGAAATAAAAAGGTTCACCAATTGGGCGAGCGTCCCAGCGTGATACGTTAACTGCACACGGTGGAAGGTGTACCAGTAGACAAAACCTGAGATGTAGAACGGAACGTTACCCGTTTACGTCAAAGCGAATCCTTAAAGCCCCGTACTAGGACTCTATTTAATAGGATTTAGTTCGCCCCGGACAGGAAGTCTTCTTTCACTACGTGTCAAAAATCCTCTCTTAGAGAGATTACTTGGAGGTTACAAAATATTTTAAAATTCACAAATACAAAACACCAAGTAAATTAGTGCGAAGCTGAGAAGAAAACCCACTAACGAATTCCCAAGAAAAACTAGGATTTTATTTTCCACACTTCGTGCTGAAGACCTTGCGTTGTTACATGATACCAGAAAAGTGAAGTGAAAAAGTAGTTCCTTCCTGAAACCAGTTCCGTCCTACATTGTAGAATTTACTCAACTCGAATGCCGAATTATCATTGGTTAGATTGCCCCAGGTGACATCAGTGTTGTAAAGAGGAACCCGGAATGATTTAAAATAGGGATTGCAGGGCAAGAGAAACGATCACTGATTGGTTTAAAATTCAAACGGCAACCACCTGAGAAGAAACTTGGCAACAGTTAGGATCTTAGCATGCGCCTACGGAATAAGGGCATATCGAATGCAGCGAGTGACAGCGCATAGGAAGTGACACGTCCCATAACCCTAAATTATACTGTGAACTAGGCAAAACAAATAGTAAACAAACATCTATCTTCCAGCTTCCAAAACTTTGATAATTAGAATAATAGTTGAAAAGGGAAAATGAGGAAGTGGAAAAACTCTGACAACAAAAGATACCTAGGCTTAATTTAAGTAAAATTTCCCAACAATACAATATAAATAAGTTCGTTATTTTACCATTAAACGAGATTTATTCATAACGAAATATTTTAGGCAATTCACAGAAGACAAATAATGATCGAGTAATTATTAAAGACATAAAAGGGTCTAAATACTCATGCAATCAAGAGAAAATAATTAAAAAATGAAATATTTAAGGAAGTAATTTAGATTTCCAAAATACTACACAGAACCGATTTAGTTATATCAATATACAACTGCAACCTAATCCAAAAATAAGGTATGAATATTGATTTTAAATCGAGAAATTTTATGTGTTCGTAGGCCAAAGTTAAGTGAAAGAATTTGTACTAATATTACCCTTATGTGTTAGATATCCACGGCCAAAAGAATACAATTAAAATTAGGTAAATTTAAAATAAAGTAAAAAGCATGAATTGGCCTAAAAACAATTTTATATATATCTAAAATAGAAATATTTATCAAAGTAACCGTGCTTCATAAATATAAATTCTTACATATGAGTATTAATGCAAAATATCGACCTTACATGCAAAAAAAAGCTTCGGTGCATTAATTGCCTGTATTTTATTGTTTACAGCAACAGAAAAGATATGTTTGAACCCAAAAATAGAGGTTTGAAGTCGAAAATGCCGCATCCTGACAAGAGTATCGAACGGCCAAAACTTACATAAAGGAGACATAACAGGTTTTCAAGATTGCTAAAATTAAATTCTTATTTACTCTGTAATATTAAGAAATAAATATAATTAGATGTTATTTGGGTTTCGTTTTTTGAATAATTATAATTTTAATTGATGAATGATATTGTATGAATCTACGCATCGCCATCCATGTTTCAACGTTCGAACTTGTAGTAAAACATTTCTTTAGAACAGGGTGGTGAAGTACTTTAGTTTAACAATACTGAAAGTTGTTGATAATAGGTGGCGCTATACACACCGATTAATCATTATAATATAATCAGGTTTAACAAATGAAATCTTCGCTTAAGATGTGGGTGATCTAACTAAACTATAAAACCAATATATAATTTAAATAAAGTTCACATAACAATTATTAAAAATTAACACTGACATAGTACATTATAAATGTTAAACTTAAAGATTAAACTATATAACAAAATTAGAGTGTTACAAACTATTACTAATGATACAGAAATGCGTGTAGTAAATTTTCTCGAATTTTTCTAATTATTCCAGACACCTTTTAAGAGCCGATAAATCTCTTACTTCCTTATTGCCACATTTTCCTAAACTATTCCCCATGGATGAATCTCTTTCTCAAGTAAACCATACCGCTTTATAGTTAACAAAAATCCATATCACCTAGCTGCTGGCAAGAGAAATGTTGTTCGTGAAAGTCAACTTTTGCTAGTTCGATTATCCTGACAAAAAAAAGGAAGGATCATAAAGGATATATCTGGATTACCGAGAACTTAACTCATGTGTTATAAAAGATTGATTGCCATCTCCGCTAATAGATGATGAGCTCGAGAGACTTGGAAAAGGCAGTTTATATACTATATTGATCATGTCACCGGGTTTTCAGTCTCTTAAACTTGTATTTGAGACCTTACAAAAAGCTAAGCTTTCTCCGAATCTGAAAAAATGGCACTGTTTGTAGAACAAATTGGAGTACTTGGGAAGGGAAATATCATCTTAGAGCATACGGCCTGGTACCCGTAAAGTAGAAGCACTTCTACAGTTCCCAACACCTACTAGAATTAATCAAATTAGCATAAGAAATTATGTAATTTACCTTAAGTTTTTATTTTTTTATTTCTTATGCTTGCTTAAATAATATTGTTTATATTATGTATCGAAACATTCTGTAGACAGACTAGTTTACATGTTGAGATATGTAATTTTATTAAATATTTGCTTCAATCGATTTAAAGTTAAATATTTTTATTCAGTTGCGAAAAAGCCAAAAAAGATTTTTGTTTGTCAATCTAAACGCAACAAATAATCTGAACACATTAAAAAATAATCATTATGTTGTCAAGAAGGGCATTTTACATTATGCAATTTCCTCTAGATGAACAAAACTTGATCCAAAAATATTTTTGGTTTCCCAGGCTTCCATTCTTTCTTTAAAATTACGTAAATCACTGCTTAGTTTGTGCCATTAAAAAGACGCAAATGAGATCATTTAAAGCATTTTTAATAAATATCAAGAAGCTAAACGCACCCCTGCAAATTCTACCTGTTGAGTGTTTGGGATCATTATCTACATGCACTAGGGGATATAAACTAGTACTAATAACTGCCAATATATAACAATAATATTAAAATACTGTGCAGCAACGCCTGAAGACGGTAAAAGCTTAAGAGTATCTACTTTAATTCCAATTATTTGTAGCATTATTTGGAACACCAAACTGAAGTGTAATAGATACGGGTACTTAGTAGTAGCTTAGCTTAGTAGCTTACCTGAATGTTTATAATCTCTTGATATTAATTATCATTATTCTACTCCGGACATTTATCGCTCGAATGGCAAAGTTGAGCGCTACGTGAGGATATTAATGAATCTTATAAGAGTTAAAATGCAAGTATTAACAACGAATAGCCAAATCGCTCTGAAAATTACAACTCGTATTAAATATAACATTTCAAAGTTTATTGATACTACTCCATGTAGAACATTAATAGGAATTAATCGGTAAACATCGCTTATCCAAAGCCTGAAGAAAATTTTAAATACTGATCTACATCCCATTGGAAATATGGAAGTGGATCGAAAAGAAATCAATGGCCACTTGCAAGCATCCACAAATAAAAAAATTCTTGACTTCGCTAAGGGAAGCTTCGTACTAATGCATCAAGATCATAAGATACACCAAGACAAAAATAAGAATTCCAAGGACCGTTTAAAGTCATGGTTATAACTCCCAAAGGCCGTTACGAGCTTAAACGAATAGACAACACAACAGTGTCCTAAGCTGCTAAGCAACAGTTAACGGGATGGCCGAACGATTAGTCGCTTATGCTGGATATGCCTGATTTATTGGATATGATAAAACTGACTTGATGTGAGAAAAAGAAAGATAATTGCACATATTGGTTTCGAGTAATTGATATCTATGCTCATAAATATATTTTCGGCGTTTTGTATATGTGTTAAAATCTTATAGGATTTGCACAATATAAATCGTTGAGCACTTGTACTACGTTGTCTATTTGCTGAAAGCTCATACGCTTCACACAGTGTAAAACCATGAAAGCTTGTACGATTTCGGCATGTCTAAATATTAAAGTCTTGTACGATTTGCACAGTATATAATCGTAAAGCGTACAAGTTTAGTACGCTTTATGTTGTCTAATAATACGCTGAAAGCTTGTACATTCTCATTGCGTTATGTTTGAATGTTAAAATTGTATACGATTTTTACAGTGTAACACGTTAAAAGTTTGAATTTTTTACGTTGCTTATGTATTGAAAGTCTTTATACTTGTGCATAATGCAACATATTAAAATCTTGTAAACCTTGTGTTACAATGGCGTGTTAAAATCTTGTACGAATTACACAATGCTTTATGCTATATTGAACGTTTGTAGACTGCACAATGTAAACCGTAAGGTGCTTTTAATCAATTTAATTTCCTTACCTTTACAGTAAAAGTTAAGAAGAAGCAGTACTAGAAGACGGAGATGCGAGCACCGTTACACAAACTGTTGAATGAGGATTTCGAGAATGAACAGAATGGGCCGTGTTAGAAACTTTTCAAATGCCTATAAACATATTTTTTCAATTCCGTCGATCTGTTTATCTATTCGCGGCATAGCTAAAATACTACCTGTCCAATTAACGTCAAATTTTATCCAAAAATTAAGGGTCATATTGGAATGACCCGGTAATATTTTGGTAAAAATCCAATATAGCAAAACAAAATGGCGTCCTAGTGACTACTACTTATCCAGTTTATCTCAAATTTTGCACAAAAATCAAGTAGAAAAAATCAGTTGGTAAAATGTTAGTATGTATCCAAGATGGCGGATCAAAATGGCGATTTAGTAAATTATTTAAAAATTCAGCTTGAAAAACTACTTAATGGACTAATTTCAAATTGAGTGCCATAACTAATTGTGCTATAAATATGAACTAGAAAAACTGCAGTTCTGATTTAAGAGGGCGTAACAAAATGGTGACCAAATAAAATATTTGTAATCGTGAAAAAATCACCCTCTCAGGTTTTACATATTTTCAGGTTTTAACGTCCCGGATGCCTAAAAATATATTTTATCAATTCCGTTTGTCTGTCAGTTCGCGGCAAAACTACTTATCAAGGTTGACTTCAAAATTTAGTCAAACATTAAAGATCATATGGGATAACCTGATAATTGGTATTGGTATAAATCCAATATGTCGAAACAAGATGGCGGTTTAGTGAATCGTTAAAAAAAATGATTCTTGAAAAACTAATTATCCAATTTCCTCAAATTTTGCGCAAAAATCAAGTGTTATATAGGAATGAAGTGGTAATATTTTGGCATGAATATAAGATAGCGGCCTAATAAAATATTTAAAAAATCGGCCTGAAAAGCTAATCATTACATTAATTTCAAATTTTGTGCAAACATCAAAAGTGATATAGAGATAAACTAGTAAATTTGTGGTACGAATTAAAGATAGTAGTAATGTTTTAAAAAAATCAACGTAAAAAATCTTATTCAATTCAATTGAACTTTTGTAAAAAAATTAAATGTAATATAGGGATAAACTGGTACGAATTGAACATGACGTAATAAAATGGCATACGCGTTATTGTAAAAACTACTTATTGAGTTATTTTAAATTATGCCCAAAAATCAAATGTCGCACTGATAGAAACTGGTAAAATATTAGTAAGAATCCAATATGATGAAACCAAAGGGCGCCCAATTAATATATTTCAAAAGAGAGTATATATGTGTTACCTAATGACTATGTACTGAATTAAATTGGGTCACACTTCACTATTCCTGATAAAAGGAATAAAAGGAAAGATTCGTAACGTGGGAAGTTCCGGGTAATGGAAATTTACCGATTTTTTACATTTAGAATAAAATAAATGGTTACGACGTGTTGCTGCAAATAGTATTTTTACCTATAATATTCAACCTGCTAAGCTGCAACAGTTGCTTGCTAATTTTTCTTAATTGGATATACTTCTACCAGTTTGGCGTAGTGGAGTGGAAAAGAATAGGAATTTTTAGACAACAAAGAAGATATTACGAAAACGATTGGTTCTAGGAAAAAATCTAAGAGCAATTTTTGTTGAAACTTTTTGGGTTATTTGCAAGAAAACTAGAATTCGCATTCTTTGTCCCCTTAAAACAAAACCCGCAGTTTAAATTTAGGGTACATTCTAGAAAATGCTTTAGGAATCAAAGTAAAGGGCTCTACAATTATCCAGCTTCCAGATTTTATTGGGCTAAAAGTAATGTATTTATTAATACCTACTGCAGTATTCATCCCTTTAACTAATACTTATAGATGCCATTTTTATCAATATTTGGTAATTCTACATTTTATTGAATTTCAAATGCCAACCTGTTATTTCTTAATTAAATTTAAAATCCAGTCTATCTCCAATATAACTGGGTTATTTTTAACGATAAGAGGTTTTTACGATAAAATGGTACTTACTCAACTATATACCCAATATGCAGATTTATGCAAATTAGAGCAGTTATATTATGTTCCGCAAAGAATTTGCGAAGAATTTATTAACACTATTTTCTTTGAAAAATATCTTATAACGCCTAATTGAAAAAATTTAAATTTTCTTGAAACGCATGTTTAATTTACCAGTCAAATTTCCACAGCCTTACTGAACGCACAAATTTGGATAGTTCCCTTCGTAGCCTTTAAGAACATGAAGATAATTAATAATAATAATAGGTTATGATAATAATAATAATATAAATAATTACTACGTAAGCTTTAGGAGAAAAATATAAATCCGAGGCAGAGAAAATTCTATAGCACCACGGTACTAATTTCACAACTCAGAAATAAAAACGATAAAACAAATGTTTGTTTTTATCATTCTGGACTACAAAGCACTCTTTAAATTCAGGTTGAAGCATTTCAATCTAAGTTGCATAGTTTTTAAAAATTAAACCATATAATTCCATACATGAACACAAGTGGTGAAGTATTCTAATCGTCGATCCGTCGGTCTGCCTGTTCGCAGCTTAGCTAAAAAACTACTTAGTTATTAGGTTGATTTAAATGTTTGTACAAGTATTAACTATGATGTTGAGATGAACTTGTAAAATTGTAGTACGAATTCAAGATGCCGGAACAAAATGGCGGCCAAATAAAATGTTTGCAGCCGCGAAAAAATAACTCTATGAGATTTTTGCAGATATTCACATTTCAAGTCAAATTTGTGGGATCAGTGGATACCTAATTTTTTACTGCCTCACCTAAAAGTTAGATGACAGCAACATTTTTTGGATATTAGTTTAAAAATCAGTTTTTTGAAGAAATTGGCTCCAACAGGCCCGTTTTGTATATAATAGTTGATGACCATACAAGACACGTATCTAGTGGGGTAATAAATTGCGCAATTGAAAGTAATATACATATCATCAAACTACCTCCCCACATGTCTCACATTTTACGGCCACTTGATGTTACTTATTTTCGTGGATTGAAGAGCAAATAGTATTGAAATATAGTACAATTTCAGTGAAGAACTGTTGGAAATCGCCCTTCAAAACAGCAGTTTGCAAAATTGTTAGCAGGGTGTTGGCATGCGTTGACTGTCCAAAATATAAATATGGCTTTGCTGCTACTGGCATCTATGATAATAAATTAAAAGGGGATGTCAAGGAAAACAAAAAGATAATACCGGAAACGTCGTTTGACTCGCATTAACTCTAATTATACATCAGCCAATGAGCCAAGACAATCCTTCCAACTAAAATGCACACAGCCAACATAAACCGAACAATGAAAATGCATAGATAAGTAGAACTTTCGAATCGACCGCACTTTACACTTCGAAAGCCTCTGCTGCTTCAACTTCATTCGTTTTATTATTACAGAAAATGCAAAATACACCTGCAAATTAAATAGGACATCAATGGCGAAAGAAAGTTGCTGGAACAGCTCCATTATTAACAAGCCCGGTTTTTTTAAAACAAGCTGATAAAACATAAAACACATCAGTTATAAAGAAGAGTTTAACTAAAAGCATAGTACAAGAATTGGATAACGATACTAATTCAGAACCCAACGATTTAGAAAACCGAGATTCAGAAGATTTGGCCATGGCAAATATTTTATTGGTTAATTATAAAACAACAAGATCACGAATGAGACACGAAGTTTTTGCGATCCCGAAAAAAACGGCGAGGACATTTTCGATGGCCAATTATTAACGATATTTCTGTCGTCCCTACAGAAGACATTGAAAGAAAATTAACAATCCCAAGTGAAAAAAGGGGAATTCTCACTTATAATGTTAACTTTAGTAATTATATTGTTTCCTAAGTTGGATTTTTCATCTGCCTCTTGTCAGACTTTAGTAATATACTTAAATATGTTCTTTAGATTTAGAAAAGGAATAAAGGAGTAAATAAAAAGATGTTCAATAATTTTCAAATAATTTTTTAGTGGTAACATGAAAAAGTTTTCGGTAGTTTTTATTTTATTTTGAACATATTATTATTCTATGAACCTTAAACATTGCGGCATTAACTACGGTGCCTAATAATTGTGCCGCAGATGCAGTGAAACTGGTAGATGTGCATTTACTCCAAGATGCTGAGGAAAATGCGCTCTCCAGCACTCAAAAAAATATATAGGTATAAAAATGCAAAACTCATATGCAGGATATTTATTATTATGTTTAGTCAACGTTTATAGTTACATTTTTCTAAAATGGAGAAAATTACCAAATTTACAAACTTTTTGTCAGTTCAAAATGGGAAGTGTGTTCGTTGTCGATCTTAAACAGATAAAAGTATTTCATAAATTAATTATTAATTAAATTAATATTAATTAGCTAACTGGTAGCGATAATATTATATTAGCTAACTGGTAGCGAGTGAAGAAGTTTTGCTTTCTACCGAGCTTATTTATAGTAGAGGAATGCCTGAAAATTTTAAATGTATTGTTAAAGTTTACCAAAAATTAAATGTTTTCTCCAAATAAACGGAATGGGTTTTATGAACTCTCAAGTAAATAACAACAGTAGTTCGCTCACTATAAAACTTTTAGGACAAGATAGTCCTGTCCTTATTGCCAATGTTGTTATTTGAAATAAAATTTGCGCCTACTACTTCAATGCCTTCCGATTTTTGGACTCATTTTAAAAATTTAAATCTTGTGGAATATCGTTTTTGCAGTCCGGGCAAAATAGACGTATTACTTGAAAGTGATTTATTTTCTAAAATTCTATTAAACGGTCACATTTCAGGCAATTTTAATGAACTTCATTGAAACTTATTGTGTATTTCGAGAGATGTAGCAAAAGTTTCATATTTTTTTTGAAATAGTTTGCAATTTGGGTGCTACTTTAAAGTCATTTTGGAAATCGTATCGGTATATTTTGGAAGAAACTTTGTCCAAATTTCCAGCGATGAGCGATTCGGTAACAAATATGTTTTATTCTTTTAAACGCAGTCCTATAAAAAAATTCTTTATTTTCGTATTTCATATTTATTCACAGTATAAAGAATGTATGCAAGGATATTTTAGTTTAAATTACATAGAGCTTATACCGAAAGTAAATTGAAAAAGACCTGCTATTATTTGGCACTTAACTGCGTCCTTAAACCAGAAAGTTCTACTGAATTTTATTTTAGTCGTTGTGTTTAACGGTAGTGCGTAATTATCTAACCAACCATCTCTTAATGACCAATTATATGTAGGAGCTAAATTACAAAATGATTTCCAAAATTTTGCTTACCTTTCGTCTTTATCCTTTATCCTTGCAGGTATTAAACAAATGTACCACATGATTTTAGTGAGTCCCGCTCACAGCAGATTTTCAAAGGATAGCTTGGCGAGTGGCCATATTTTTTTTGTCTCGCCTTCTCCTTCTTGATTTTTATATATATTTTAAGATAATCTGGTAGTTTTGGTGTAGTAGTAGTAGATTCCTTAAATGTATTCCCGTTAAAAGCTGACTTGGAAACGCTCCATGGCTTGAAGGAGTATTTCTTTATACAACAAACGCAAATCAAAGTCGTCATTGGATTTGATATTTTTCTTTATCATTTTAACAGCTTTTTCGGCCAGTCCATTCGATTTTGGATAGGATGGGCTACTTGAAATTTATTTAAATTTGTATTCGGTAGAGAACTTTCGAAATTCCTAAAAGTCAAATTAAAGTTCATTATCTGTTCTAACAATTTCTGAAATGCCAATTCTAGCAAATATTTTTAAAAATGTTTTATCACATCTTTACTATGTATTTTTTTAACTTCAGAATATCTGCTATAATATTCTTCTACAACCATATAAGTTTGACTCTCTAGTTAGTAAATCAATAGCTGCTGTATGCTGAGGAAGTGCATGATTCTCTACTTTAACTAGTGGTTCAACTTCCTAATTTTTGCTTTAATGCATTTTCTTACAAGTGAAATTAAATACGCGCTTTCGTCCTAACTTTAAATTTATTTACACCCAACTAACATGCAGGAGCTGTAAACGTTTTCTAATTTATACTGGAGTCATTAATCGCCCCTTACAAGTTCACCGTCACTATTTACGATTATTTCAAGTCGGTTTTTGAAAATGGCCGTGAATATAGTTGACAATGATTTTTTTGCCCACCTTTTATGACGTAAACAGTAATATGTTGACGCGTTTGAACATCTTGTTGCAAATTTCTTGATCTTGGCCAGCTTCTAAAACTTGAACTGCAGCTACAGTTTTATATTTTGAAGGTATCTCTGGTTTTTGCAGTTCTTTTCCTGGGATATATACAACTTCGTAGTCATATATTGATAGATGTAATCTAAAATTTTGTAGTTTTAAAGTTAAATATTTTATATCGTTTGATTGAGGGTTTTTGTTAGAGGCTTATGGTCCATTTTAATATGAAAAAAAAATTGACAGTCAAAAACGACTTAAATCTTTCTACAGTTTTCATTACTGCAGCGTATTCTTTCTCCACTTGAACTTACCTGTTTTCAGCAGAACTTAGTGATTTCGAACATTATGCTATTCTGACATCCATATTTCATCCAGTTGCTTTCGTTCCAAAATTCCCCCTATTCCAACTGTGAGCTGTGGGTGCATTTCAAGGAACTCTTGTTTGATACCTAATATTGCGATTTGTATTTGATAGTCGTCGTTGATGCATTCACAAAATATATATTGTCGTATATGGGATTTGTAGATTGCTAATATTCCCCTGAATGTCAATACAAGATTTGTTTATATATTATTAAGATACCGGGTTACCAGAAAGCAAGACAGTCAATTGAAAGACTAGTTCAAAGTTAGTTGAAGGTTTAAAACTCGGAATACTGGATAGTTAATATATAGAGAGAGGGTAGCCGAAAAAGTGTTAGAAGATCCATGTGAAAAGGCTCAAGCTCCGATTAGTTGGTTAGACTTACTTATAGATTTTAGATAGAGGCTTAGATGTAGGGGTCATTCATGTGATTACCATCTAGCTTTAACAATGTTAATAAGTTGATTTTTATTTGTTTTTCTACATAATGCCTTTTCAAACAAAACATAATGGACTCTCGTGAACACCATACAATTCCTACCTATATATTAAATCCAAGCGTTTTAGCAAAAGATCTGAAAAGATTAAAGTTTGCAATTAATAAAGCGGTCGTAAAATCGGATATGGCAAAGTCTTTTGAACTACCAACTTGTGATTGTACTTTTACAGATACAAAATTAGTCATACACATTAAAACACCCGTAGTGCAAGCTAGTCAAAATGGGAATTGCAATGAAGGAAATCTCAGGCACCGGTCTGCATCATGTAAACCTTATCACGATAAACTTTGCTACATCCCCTAGATTCTTAGCCGATAATATACAGGGACCCGAATGTGCGAAAAAGTTATACGAAGGGACGACAATTAAATACAGACAACCAACTTTTAGTGACAGCTAACATAACCATACCCTTTTCTGGATCTGGAATATAATATCATCAGGAATACTCGCATTTATAATGTTTAGCGGAAACAATTACTTGACTCTGGCAACAGCACCAATCCCCGTCGTAACTGCACAGGACGGCATAGAAAAAATGTTATTCATGATATATTTTTCGCATTCTCTTGGATAACATTGTTACTATTTGCAATAATGTTCGTCATTTCATTTAATACCTAAAAAAAGCAAACAAAGAATCAGAACCTTCTAATAGAAAGCAAACAGAAACATTTTTGTCGCACCAATCAAAAAAGTTTATTTTAGATTTAGCAGTCAGAACCCGGCTAGGGCTATTAAACCCAAGCAGTTCGAGGCCTATTACAGTACATATACGTTTTGATATCTCTTGCGTTAATTCGCGAAAAAGAGATATGTAATCCACGGAAAATTTAAAACTTGGCGCGGATTAAAAAAACAAGATACCGTATCTCTCAGCTAGAGCTGGCCGTGGAGCCGCTAACAGTTGCTGTAAACTCAATTTATGAGAGCAACTGCCCTCTTATTGTAAAAGCTAAAAAGACAAAATGTTCCTTTGTGGAACTTTCACTTCAATGCAAGGAGAGCAAGACGTAACTGGAATCAGGCAAAAAGTATGGGAATATTGTTGACTGAGTGTAAAAAAGAGCTGAGAAAGGCAAAGAAATATTCATGGAGGAGGCACTGTGAGAAGGTAGAAAGAACTCCGGAATGCGCCAGGCTGGAAAAAATATTCTCAAAGGACACTCAGCCTATTCTATACAGTTCCTGATTACGTCAACTGTGAAAAGCACGACTGAAAGAAACCCCTTTCAGAGCTTGTAGGGAAGCGTGACAATTTGATAAAAAGGTAGTATAACTTCACCAAAGGTCAAGTGAGCTATTAACTGATTTGACCCTTTCAATCAAAATGGGCTACATGGGAGTTCGGACACACCGATTCTCAGACTGTGCACTATTTTTAGGGTCGGCTTGGCTCTAGGTTATGGAGTTTAACCAAAGTCTTTATTATACCCAAGCATGTACGCCCCAACCATTCGGAAGCAAAGTGATCCTCCCTTTGAGGTGATGATCAAAGATCGAAAAGTGTTCGGGTGGCGGGGTGTATTTACTTCTTAATGGATTCGTCTAATCTACAGACAGATCAAAGACCGACGAAGGAACTGGGGACGGGTTCGAGTATAAATTTCTCACTTGACTTTTTTCCCACAGAATTCTTCGCCATACTTCAGAATAGAAGAAGTGCTTATCGGCGCTCTATATTTGCTCAAACAGTCAGACAGTTCCAAAAGACTTTTCACTACCAAGGTAACATCTAGACTGGCTTAGAATTGTTTAGATAAATTATATCCATTGTCAAGTTATTCCGGGTATCAGGCCATATTGGCGTAGAAAGTAATTAGAAGGTCGATGAGCTTTCTAGGCTATTCTCTTCTAAGGCATTTACTGGACGAGAGTATTTAAGTGTACGATAGGAAGTTGTGTAAAGAAATGGGTGCGATTTAATCACAAATCTACTATTAAAGTTTACAGGGATATAGACACAGCAACATCTTTATTAAGAAACCTTTTTTATTCTTTCTGAATATCAGTTCTTTTTGAGCATAAATCAACTAGGGACAATTACAGGCATCCTGACAAGACACATGGATGTCAAAGACCACCTGAATAAGTTAGCGATTTATGCTATTGACCTAACATGTAGATTCTGTGGTAGGGAAAATGTGACAGCTGTACATATTGTGTAAAGGCACTGAATCGGAGAAGACATTTGTTCCTCGGGCAACCGAAAGTCGACGCAAAAGATGTTCCGGACTTTACTTTTCTGTATCTAAGCTAATTTGCTCAAATTTGTATGCTAGAAAGTTTAACTTAAGTATGGAGGGGTTGGCGGTGATTAATGAATTTCTTACCTCCAACAAGAAAAAAAGTTCTTGTAGACATTCAATACAGACAGTGGTAGTACTACCGTGTTCTCTATAAATATAACGGTATTTAGAGAACATTGGTAAAAATTCCGGCCTTATAATTGTAATATAGGGCGTAGGGTACTTACGCCTTAGGCTTTCTGGGTTCATTTTGGCATTACCTAAAACTAACCAGAGATTGAAATGTAATGTAATTACAACAAAAGTCACATAAACTTAACTTGAGCTATATTTCACTCGGCAGGGAATGTCGCACTCGGTAAATCGTGCGTTACCACCATGTGGGAGACCAGGCTTAAAGTTTTAGGCATAACAGGCTTAATTTAAGATTGACTGAATATTTTGATGTTGAATAGGTTAATAAGTCAGATTTCTCTAGATATCAAAGTATCAAATGTATATATATATATATATATATATATATATATATATATATATATATATATATATATATATATATTTGTAAATTATAGAAGTAGGTACAATAGACTTTAGTACATTTTTTCCTTAAAATAGTTTTTTCTCCATAGGTTTTACAACAGATCTGCGAACAGAACATCTAAATATCTAAAAAATCTAAAAAATCAGCTAAATATTTTGATTATCCTTATCATCTATAGAGGAGTATAGAATATTATTGTACCTTAGGCGAGTTAGGCGCTCCTTATATTTAGCTTTGTTATTTTTATGGTTTCTTTTAATTAACCTAAATTACTAATTTAAAACTTAGAGTTTTTAAAGTACTTACTGCTATATTTTATATTTGTAATAATAGTAAATTAGGATATTTCTAAAACTCTGTAAAAATATATTTCTCATTTCCATAAATATACTTTCATTTATTTATTTTTTAACACTTTTGTTAATGCTCATGTATCTTATAATACTCACCTACACTTCTTTACTTAATCTAAAATTGTTCACTACAAAATGTATATATTTTGAGAAATCAATACAAGGAGGATTAACCCGTAAAATCTGAATTATTACCTACTGACAATAAAACGTAGTCATAAGGGAAACGGGAAAGTATTTTATTTTTCGAACTATTGAAAAAACATATAGCGTATACTGACCTATTGCGACATAAAAGCAAGCCCCGCTTTAGTATCTCTCCAGAGCATTTCAAGATTTATAGGCGTTCATGAGTCTCGATATACATTGGGAAATTGTGAGGAACACAATGGTATAAATTATTTATAAGCGACATACATTACTACTAAATTCAACGTCCCTGTTTCCGTTGACATTTATCTTTAAACTTAAGAAAATATTTCCTACAATTTTCAAGACATTCTAAAGGCAGCAAACGAAATAACCGGATAAAAAGATTATGAGATATTATCACAGCGCTAGTACGGCTTCCGGGATTCATTCCCTCTCCCTCGGAGGCTTTTTTCTCGTTAGTCATCATTAAGGTAATACACATTATATTTTTCGTAATTGTAATTTGTTATTTCTTTCCATGAATATGCAGAGTTCTAGCCAATCACCAATGAATAATGCACCGATTCCACAATTACTGGTATTCTTTTCATAGCCTAAGTCTGAAAGGGCGGACATGTGCTTCCTCCGAGGTTTGACCAGCCAAGGTTTATATTTGCATAATTCATTAAAAGTGATATCGGTTGTTGTACAGCGAGTACCATGGCGTAATGTTCCTTTTTTAGTCGCCTATTTTTAACAGGGGTATCAAAGAATTGTCGAACGTCGAACGAGTCTACTACAAATCTGTGAGCTCTGTGTTTTTTCTGTGTTTTAACGGTTAAAAGTGACTTCTACCAATCATGTAATGAGCTTTTGTCTATCCAGTAAAACAATTATTTTTAGATTACGTGCAATTGCCGTTGTTCGTTCCGAGCTATTCAATTGTTTACGGTATTCTAACAATATCGGTTCAATAGGGACTTGTTTTGTGAGGCCGGCTGACTGTAATGTAGCGATAAGTGTACGCGGGAGTAATAAAAAATGTCAGTGAGCTGCAAAATCTGTTCTTAAAATATTTCTAAAGGGGAGTTTACATTAGGAAATTGTACAGGTAATGCAATGAAAAATTGCCCGCAGGCATGCGCGTAAGTGATTTTGCGATCAGCTGTTGCAATTTTATTTGCATGGCGCCGAATTAGAAACAAGGCTAATTTTATTGCAAATAGCACGGAATTTTAGGATGAAATGGGAAGTACCAACATATAAAAATGGCCATTATTATTATTGAGAGAGCAATTTACATGTCCACTACATTTTCACTTTCAGAAACAAAATTCATTTTTCACGACTTTTTTTTGACCACACAAAGCATCAAGCTGTTTAAGCTATCAGACAAAATTAAATTAAACAACTGTTTAATGTCAAATTCATTTTAGTTGGCACACCTGCTCTTTAAAACGTTGCGTTTAATTGTTTGCACGATTTGTAAATGGTTGTGCAATGAAATTGTTTGCTGTGCAATACTTTTCATGACATATTTTTGATTGCATAGCATCAAATGTAAACCCCCTTTAAGAAGGTATACAAACTTTATTGCAATGAATGAAATAAATATTTTCATTATGAATACGTCAATGTTAGCGAAATGGAGACAAAGGTTCTTTTGAAACAAAAAAAAAAGCTTGGGTGACTGTAGATTGTTCATTTAATGATAAAAATGTTAACGATGAGAAAAATTATAAACCATCATTCCATACTAGAGCCAAAGGGTCTAAAAAAAGTGAAAAAAACTCAACTAAAAATAACAAGTCAGGAGCGGATCGCAGCTTTGCCGAACTCACAAAAATCATTAAAGATATGAAAACAGAAATTTCTCAAATGAGAATTTCGATAAATTACATGAATGACTTCTTTGAAAGAGAATGAGTGCGAACGCAATTCCTCTCGGAATTTGTAGAGGAACTTCGAACTGAAAATTCTACCCTTAAGAAAGACTTAAGTTATGCCAACAAATTTATAAACGAAATTGAAAATCAGAAAGTAAAAAATAATCTAGTTATCAGTGGAGTTTGTGATACTAATGGAAAATGTGATAAAAATTGCTTGAAAAAAAAATCACTTTGTGTACTGAAAACCATTGATTAATCGCTCACACAGGAAAGTATCAAAGATGTTAAATTACAGAAGGCTAAATCCGAAATGGGTCTAATTATTGTCACCGTGGAAAGTGAAGAGAAAGAACTGAGATATTAAAGAAGAGGAATTTAGCAGTCAACTTGGAAGAGGAAAGTGCAAAATCCGAGAAGCAAGAAAAATTTACATACATGAAGAATTAACGGCCGCAACACTTAATCTGTTGCGTGAAGCTGGAAAACTAAGGAACGCTGGTTACAAATTTATATAGACTTGCAACGGCCTTATTTATGCGAGATTGAGGGATGGTGCGCCAGCAATAAAAATCTTTAGTATCTATCACCTACGAAAACTATTAGAAAATGCTAGTAAGTAAATGTTAACATTTAAATTGAAATCCTCATGGCCTATAATACTGTATTGGATAATAATCTGGGCTAGGATACACACATTTTTGATAGTGTCGTTTCTACCAATTATTCATTTAAATGTTGGAACCTTATCAGAAACTTTTGAAGACTTAACTACGTACTTATACGTTCTAAGTAAAGATTTCGACGTTATTGCTTTATCAGAAACAAATAATATTACCTATAAAATGAAGAATTTAAATATCTCTGGTTATCAATTATGTTATAACCAAATTTTAAAAAATAAATGCGATGGTTTCGTTTTTTATATTAAGTCTAATTTTTTGAAATCAGTGGAAGTAATACAGTCAAATAATTGTAAATTCCTTAGAGTAAGCTTACGCAAAAATAACCGTAGTATTGTTTTCACAGGGATCTATCGTTGTCATGACCTAGAACACTAATCTAATAGCTGGCTTAGCAGAATTCTAACAAACCCTACAAATAAAACATGCAACTGAAATATTTTGTGGGGACACCAACATTGACATTTTGAACAGAAAAAAAGTAAATAATTCAGTTAATGGATGCAGTTATCTTAAAAGTCTCTTATCTTTTGGTTTCAGAAGCAAGATTAATAATATAACTAGAGCAGATGGTGGCGGTAACACATGCATTGATCATTTTTTCGTAAAATCTAACAAAACCTCAAATGCCGTTATTCTTAATGGTAATAGTTATTCAGACCACTTTCTACTTAATATTTGTTTACAAGGAAATAGTAGCATTAATAATAGATATATTAAAAAATTTGATAATGTAAAATTAAAGTCTTTTTTACAAACTGAAGAGTGGAAATCAGTTTTAGATAAAAATGACATAAACTTATGCGCTATTCAATTTACTGACTTATTTAAAAATGTTACTGTTGCTACTGTGGAAAAGTACATTAAATGTCAATGTCGGCGAAAAAAACCTTGGATGACTATAAGTCTTTTGAAGTCTATTAGACAGAGACATAAACTTAAAAAAATATCTGTCACTCAGCCTAATAACTTGATAGCTAAAGACTTATTTATTGAATACAGAAAAATACTCTTTAGGTTACCTTTCAAAGCAAAATCTTTTTGATAAAAGTTTTAAAAATGCCAGGGAAACTTGGAATACAACAAAACATGCCACGAATGAGGTTACTGACAGACCAAAAATATCTAATGTAGTTAACATAAGGACTCTTATATCTACGGAGGGCGAAATCGCCGAAGAATTTAACAAGTATTTCAGTACAGTTGGGGAAAAATTCGCCACAAAAATCAAAAAACCACAAAATTGCTTTTTAATGCAAAACTGTTTTTGAGCCATTTACAGGAATATGAACTTCGTATTATTGTAAATTCTCTCAAAAGCAGTGACTCTAATATTGATGATGGAATTTCAAATAATATTATAAAGTGTTTTAGCAGTTACTTAATTGTACTTCTTTTGCAACTGGTTAATTTGATTTTCTCTACAGGTATTTTCCCTGACATACTGAAGAACACAATAATTATCCCTTTACATAAAACAAGTCCTAGAGACACTCTACAGAACTATCGGCCAATTGCTCTTAGCAACATTATTAAAGTGGTTGAAAAATGTATAAATTTAAGAT
This sequence comes from Kuschelorhynchus macadamiae, assembly GCA_030620095.1. Taxonomy (NCBI): domain Eukaryota; kingdom Metazoa; phylum Arthropoda; class Insecta; order Coleoptera; family Curculionidae; genus Kuschelorhynchus; species Kuschelorhynchus macadamiae. The sequence goes on along the minus strand of JAUTXW010002428.1, from coordinate 95,682 downwards.
TAGGTGAATTTGTCAGTAATAATAAATTGTTGGATCCTAATCGATATGGCTTTCATAAAAATTGTGGGGCAGAGGATGCACTTATCAGTTAGTCCGCATTGTCACGGAGTTTAATACTCGCAAGAAATGTATGACGATATTTTAGGACTTGGCGAAAGCCTTTGACACTATGCCACACCACATCTTGCTGGATAGGTTCGAAAGACTGGATATTAGGAGAGTACCAAGGGATCTCTTTAAGTCGTATTTAAATAATCGAATAGAACAAGTTAAAATTGGAGACTATTTAAGTGCCCCTCGCACTGTAGGATGTGGTGTGCCACAGGGTACAGTCTTAGGACCTATATTATTTTCATTATATATTAATGGAATCTTTTCTGTTTTGCCTCTGGACACTGTGGTTTGTTATGCTGATGATACACTCATAATTATTAAGGAAAATTCTTGGGGTGAAAGCTTTACAAGGCCTAAGAAAATCCTTCATTTTGTTAAAAAGTGGCTAGATTCTAACTTGTGAACTTCAACGTTGATCTGACGTCAATTTTTAAACCTTAGAAATCGCCTGAAAGAGATAATGTTATATCAGCATTATAAGTCAACTAGTATTTAAAATGGTTTAATTTTTTTGCTCAAATTGACTATTAATATGTATTCTCACGCGTATGGATATCAAGAAATATACACCAAGTAGAGTTTAGTACAATCGAAAAGAAAACTCAAAGTTCATATAGACGTATGTACTTCAATTAACGGAACTATTTAACAATGTGTGTGACAAAGACAACAATATAGATTATTAGTTTGGATGCACGTGGTCACAATAAACCAATTAGGGTTCGTAGCGGATGTCATAATTTTCGTACGTTACATGACTTTATCCTTCTTATGGGTTCGCCAAAAAGATAGGTTGTGTTGTGTTATGACTATGAGTTTTATGGAATAACTATTAAATTTATTTTGGACAACCATTTTTTAAATTATTGTCGAAATGAATGTTCACATAAAATAGTAGACACGCGCGCGGAGAAACCTCTCTTATATTTCGCTCAGTGACCATAAACAACCTTTGGACAATTTGACGCTGCAATTAGTAAAAGGTAGTTTTATGTAACATGACTTTTCGTAAAATATTGATATCTATTCCATGCATTGTGGAGTATTTGACTCACGTAAAGTATATTCGATACGGCCAGTTCTAAATCCACTTTAAATCAACGTAGTTTTAACGTTGCCTAAAAGTTATTTTGACATAACTTTTGGCGCCTCGAGGAGTTATATTTTGACGTCAATTCAACATTTACATTTGACTTATATATCAAAGTGTATCTAACGTTAATGAAGTGTTAAGGCTGACGTTTGTTAAACGATAATTCAACGTATTCTTGCTACTTAAGTCGCACTGTCGACAAATCATAAACGTCGATTTGACGACAGCATTTAGACGTCTATTGACCTCATCTATGAACGGGTTGTCTTGTAAATACCTCAACTCTCATTTTTTAATAGTGTACTTTTAAATCATATATTTAAGCAAAGTATGTTATACTATTTATGGTTTCTCATCATCAAATTATTAAATTTCAAATTCGTCACCTATAAGATCATAAGATCCCCTGGTGATGGACATGATAAACCGGCGACAACCGAATCACGACCGTATGGTCGTCCACATTTGTTCGCTAGTCGCCACTCTTTTGTCGTTCCTTTGTATTTTCTCGGTGTTTATTTTTGACCCCTAAGTTTTTATCGATGTTACAAAACTGGGAAGTGGACTGAAAAACGCAGACGAATAATATCGTATATAGAGAATACCGACATTACTTGAGTACTATCGAATAAAAAAAATACCTCAACTCTTATTTTCGAGTAGTGCAGTGTTAAATGATTTATTTAGGCAAAATATTTTATACTTTTTATAGTTTCTCATCATCAAATTATTAAATTTCAAATTTGCTACCTATAAGATCCCCTGGTGACGGGCATGATAAACCGGCGATAACCGAATCACATTTGTTTGCCGGTCGCCACACTTTTGTCTTTCCTTTGTATCTTCCTGAAATCTCGGTGTTTATTTTTGACCCCCCAGTTTATATCGATGTTGCAAAACTGACAAGGAGGCTGAAAAACACATGCGAGTAATATCGTATAAAGAGAACACCGACATTACTTGAGAATAACCTCTGCCTGCCAGTTAGACCGGCTCTCAGTGAAACGAAAATACCCTTGTGCCGGCGCACATATTTTTCGCAATATTTGAATAAAACAACCATACGAGTAGCTATTTGCTCATGGTTCATTATAAAATTATGGTCCTAAAGTATTCACTTATTTAATTAGAGGCAACAGGAAAGGCAGCGTTTCTGTTATTTATAAAATCAACCGGCTGATGATTTAGAAAGAAAGTATTTTTACGTCCCAATAAAGACAAATTTTAAAATGGTGCTCTTGCACTGGAAAAAGTAGATATATGGCAAACGTATGGAGTCGAACTACTTTTCTATAAAACTAGTAAGTAAATTTAAGTATTGTTGTCTAGGTATACTTTATCAAAACAACTTTTTTTTGCTTGTTGTGATATCTTAAAGACACTTGTGTAGGTTTTGCATTCAAAATTGTGACGAAAATAACACAGGTCTGCAACAAAAAAGCTGCTTGGTTACTTTCAACTGATTTCCACGTATTTTGTTGTGCTAAACACGAAAAAAATATTGAAAAAAATCCTAGACGTCAGGATATTTAGCAAAATGCACAGTTTCTATGGTAATGAGAGCATTTTTATTTTTGTTAATATTTTTACTCATTAACGTACGAGTCTTTGCCAGACCCGTTTGCATTGCATTTTTATTTTTGTATTATTTAATTTAGCGAGTGGTTACGCTACTGACCGGTTCGCAGCACCCGCTCGGATACCCGAGCACGTGGCTTCATTAACCGTTTCTATTATTCTAGTATAAAGCCGGCACTAGCACGTGTTAGTTCGTCGCTCGTAATTGTTTTTCCGTTATTTCTTAAATAAAGTGCTATGTCTGTACGGAAGTGTGTGAATTCGCCTGACAGTTTCTGTTATATTTGTGGTGAATATACAGTTTTAAAGCAACAACTGAATATCACAGATTTTGTTAAAAAGGTTTATTTTGCATATTTCGGCTTAAAACAAGATAAAGTTTGGGTACCTCATAAACTCTGTAAACGTTGTGTTGAAGACCTTCGAAACTGGTTCAAGGGTAAGAAAAAAGCTTTCCGTTTTGGGATTCCTATGGTATGGCGCGAGCAAAAGAACCATAGTGACGATTGTTATTTTTGTTCAATCGATGTGAAAGGGTATAATTCAAAATGGAAACGTTCCATTTTTTACCCCAACCTTCAGTCTGCGATTCGTCCTATTGCTCATGGCGGAGAAATCCCAGTACCCAAAGCCCCTGCTACATTGCAAGAGATTCCAATATCTGACGAGGAGATACCTGAACAAGATGAGGAGTCAAGTTCTGACTTTGAAGATGATTCAAGTCCAAAATTGTTTTCCCAGGGAGAGATGAATGATTTGGTGAGAGACTTGAATCTTCCCAAAGATGCTGCCGAGTTACTTGGATCAAGACTTAAAAGCAGAAATTTATTGTTGCCAGGAGTGTCTTTTTCGTGGTTCCGATATCGCGAAAAGGAATTCGTTCCTTATTTTGCCCAAGAGAGGGAGTTGGTTTATTGTACCAATATTGAAGGTTTGATGGAAAAATTTAAAATTCAATATGATTCTACACAATGGCGTCTTTTTATAGATTCTTCAAAAAGAAGTCTTAAAGCCGTTTTGCTTCATAACGGCGGTTATTATGCCTCCATTCCTGTAGGTCATTCTGTACACCTTAAGGAAACCTATGAGAACTTGGAATTGGTTCTTCGGAAACTAAAATACGAAGACTACGGTTGGCAAGTGAGTGGGGATTTTAAAGTATTGTGCATGTTACTTGGACAACAAGGTGGTTTTACTAAATACCCTTGTTTTCTATGTTTATGGGACAGTCGAGACAGACAAAATCACTGGACTAAGAAGAGTTGGCCGCCAAGGGAGCTCAAAGTTGGTGAAAAGAATGTTCTTCGAGAAACATTGGTACCACGCCATAAAGTTCTTTTACCACCTCTTCACATAAAGTTGGGATTAATGAAACAATTCGTAAAATCACTTCCACGAGATGGAGATTGTTTCAAATACCTGGTCGCCAAGTTTCCAGGCCTCTCGGAGGCAAAGATAAAGGAAGGTGTATTTGTCGGACCAGACATTAGAAGGCTTATGACTGATCAACAGTTTATCAATTCTATGACGGATCCTCAAAAAGAAGGGTGGATTGCATTTAAGGAAGTTATTGAGAAATTTCTAGGAAATAATAAAGATCCAAACTACAAGCAAATCGTCGACAGAATGCTAGAAGCATTTAAATCATTAGGTTGCTTGATGAGCCTTAAGGTGCATTTTCTCCAGTCCCATCTTGACTACTTTCCGGAAAATTTGGGGGCTGTAAGTGAAGAGCAAGGTGAACGATTCCATCAGGATATCAAAGAGATGGAAAAAAGATACCAGGGAAGATGGAACGTTTCAATGATGGCAGACTACTGTTGAATGCTTCAGAGAAACATTCCAGACGCTACCCATAAGCGTAAATGTACCAAGAGAAGCCTCACTGGAAAAAAGAATAGATTTTAGTGAGTTCTAGTAGGTTTATTTCACTTAAAAAATATGTTTAGTAAATGATTTTGTAATAAAAAAGTTATTTTTTAAGTCTATTGCTGTTTATTTTTTTAGAGGTCTCATTTTACATAGCGACCCTAGTTGTTAGAAAACGTGACGTCTCATGACAAAACGGAAATCATTTTCGGATTCAGCACACCCAAAAACATAAAGAAAACATAAAGTAACAAAAACAGCTCTCAATTTTTTTCTTTTTGCAGACCTGTGAATGGGCGAATCATTTAATATGTTCCTAGCTTACCATTTTTTTTCATATTATAATTTATTTAATTTAACTTTGCATAAACTGTTCATGTATATTATTATATATATATATATATATATATATATATATATTATTTATAATATATTAGTAAGTAAATGGCAAGTAATTTTTTTGGCAAGAAAACAAACAAAAATCTATAAAACCACCACGCTTATAGCCGAAGAGCTCGTGACAAAAAACTACAAGAATTTTATAATGGCTCATATTTCAATATAAAGTAGTATTAAGACTGAACATGCGTCAGTACCCACTCGCAAGGTCAGGTAATGGGTCACCTGGTAGCGGCGAGTTTGTTTCCTAATCAAGCATTGATGTCTCCGAATTTTGGTTTTCTTCTCTTTCCTGCGGAGCCATCTTACATCTTTTCGCAAATATTTTTTCACAGATTGATAGAGGGGGTTAAGATTTATCGTTCACCTGAAGCATGACTTGTTACGTCACCTCGTTAAGGCCCTAATGGCAAAAAACTATATGTTAAGAATGGTGCGGCCGATCGGCGCTAAACTTTATTTAAAATGTTTATGATATCATCTTGCATCAGTTCATGCCCAAAAATGACTGTTGACAGGTTATTTTTGACATTGACATTTTCAGATGACACGTGACACGTGATTTGTTAGCCCTTGTGCAGACCTATAATGCTTACATGAACGAAAAAGGTCTGATGCCAGAGATATTGAGATAAGAATCTGCACCTAGACTCGGTGGTCCCAAAAGCGCTCCAAGCGGCGCTATATATCTGCACTCGAGCGACTGTTGACTGCGTCTGTTCCATTAAACTGAGGCATTTTTAAAAAAGTTTGGCGTCAATCGGCTAGACCGTTCCTGAGATATAGTTTTTTGTCACGAAGGCCCGTAGCAGCGTCATGCTTTAGGTGAGCGATACAGTGACTTTAAAAGGACAATGGCGACAATAGAAGCCCACCCGCCATATTGATGCAAAATTTCTAGAGATTTAAATTGCCGCACACATATTATAGTTAGTGTTTCGCAAAATATGACTACATTAATCTACTTTAAGACATTAATATATGAAAATTGGATCAGCTAAAAGGTTACTTAATGAAATTATTATTAATTTCAGTCTACAAAAAGTAACATGCCGCAAAAACGGTTCGAAATTTAAATTTCCCGCCTTTACACTGACAGCGTCTGTTGTAAATGTAGGGTTATATTAAGGTTTACTCTAATAATCTATTCGAACTATCTAACGAAAACTTACTTTTTTATTTTAACCAATATAACAATGTTTGTGCATGTAATTAATGACGGTTGTCTCCCAAGTGAATTTAGTAATGTAGTATGTAATGAAGAAGGCCTACAAAATAAAGTTTCTTTTATGCTAATCTTTGAGAGCTTCTACCTCAAATTGGGGTGCTGAATGAAGTTAAACATCCACTAAGACATGAAGAAATATTGTCTTTTACAGCAAAATAAAACCAAAACCCAATAATGTGCGATATTTAATAACTTTTCTTGGAATAAACTTAAACTTAATACATTTACGGTCATGGGCATTGCCAAATTCATCACAAACACCTTATAATTACAAGCATATGGCCAATGGCTTAGAACTTATTGTTTGAATCAATATTCATTTTAATAATCACAAAACTAATAAAGTAATACACTAAAACAATAAACCTCATAAGAAACCCTCGTAGGCAAAGAATAAACAAAACGATTTTAGCAGCAATATGGCCAAACCAATCAAAAATTGATTACCTTATTGTCGCCACTGTCCTTACAGGGTCACTGTAGTGAGCGATAGATATTAACCCTCTCTACCGATCTGTGAAAAAATATCTGCAAAAAGATGTACGATGGCGCCGCAGTAAACAAAAAAAACAAAATTTGGAGACATAAATGCTCGATTATGTACACCCTTAATATTACATCATTTTGAAATACGATCCATTACAAAACTCTGGCAGTTTTTTGTCACGAACTCTCGTGCTATTAGAAGTCATTTTTAACATAAAATAGTATTTTTCCTAACAAGGGTGACAGAATGACGCGAAGCGGAGTTCGAACAAGCAGTTGAGTGCGGAAAACTTAAGAACATTTATTTTTCTACAAGTGTGTCGACATAACCAATGTCTAACAGTCATATTAAAATTTGTATTCAAAGCTTTACATTTTATTGCTTATTTATATAATAATTTGCAACAAAAGTCCAGTTAGTTGCTTGACCACATTGATGGCCAGTTCCAACTGGTTGCTTCTGCTTGCCATCATATTATCCCTATTAACCCTGTTTGGCGTTATTCTAATTTCTTCACATTCCATTGTTTGAATGGCGGTTTCTGTCGACGTGCTGGGTTTTGAAAACTCAGATAAATAAACTAAAATTACCTCCTCCTTTTCATAGTTGCTTATTTTCTTTTGTAGGCACCATTGGCTAAATATTTCATATTCTTTGTAGGATCTTCTTTCAGATTTCTTAGGTAAAAACGAATTAATATTTTTTGCGGCCTCAATAATCTCCTCTGGGACTCTTTCTATTGAGGTTTCAACTACATCCATTTTTTTGCGATATGGACTATAAACCTTACAAAAAAAACTCGGACTTAAATTGAATTCTCATACACAGAAAATGTTTGACGTCGTCATTTTTGACAATAAACAAAATAGCATGACTTGGATACACAGATAGTAATTATATAGATACGTTTTATAAGGTAATTAATAAATTAATGGAAAATTATAATAATATGTATGCTGACGGCGTCCACGGAGAAAGAATATAAATGCACAAAAAACAATGTTATCTTTAATTTGAATGTCAATTAGTGCATCTTCTGTTCGCGAGCTACAACTTAACCAAATTGCTGTGGGTCGAGATGTATATTCAACGAATTTTTAATCACAACAAATCTAACCTGGTCGTTATGTTACCCTGGATTGTTGATAAAATTTTCCGCACTAGTACTGAAAAACACATTTTCCACACTAAAATATGTTTTGAAAATTAGATTTTCGCCACGCTTGTAGAAAAAAAAATTTCATTGGAAAAAAATGTCACCTAGTAAATTTAACTGTTTTTGGCTTATTTCAGACAATTTGGGAAAAGTCTTTAGGAAGAAAGAAGAAACTGAACTCATCAGCAGTTCGGCTGCTACTAATTATGAAAAACATATTCCTGGAAAGCTCTGAACGAGAAGTAAAAGAAAAATTAAGAACGACACTGATGAGGAGAGTACATACCAAAGATCTTCTAAATTCTAATTTAAAATGTTGATAGGTGTATAAATACTATGTTTAAAATTGTATAAGCATTATAATGGTGATTTCAAATTTCGTGCAAGAATTAAGCCCGATTTAGAGATAAACTGGTTAAATTGTGGTACAAATTAAAGATGCTGGAACAAAATGAAGGCCAAATAAAACTTTAAAGCCTTCTTGTTCAATTAATTTCAAATTTTGCACAAAAATGCATCTTATATAGGGATAAAATCGTAAAATTTTGGTACGAATTTAACATGACGGAACAAAGTGGCGCTCTCATGAAATAAAAAAATATATGTATTTTAAATTATGCCCAAAATTAAGTGTGAAATATTGGTACGAAAGTACATATGTATTAAATCACTATGTGCGGAAATAAATTGGGTCACACTTGACAATTCCTAATATAAGGAAAGATTGATAACGAGGGAAGTTCCAGATAAAAAAAATTTACCGAGTTTTTCTAATCAATATCATTTTTTATTTTTAAATTAAATATTTTTTGTATCGGATACGTCAATTCTATTGCAAGAAAAACACTAAAGAACCTTTCCTCGAACTGTAAAATATTGTGCTCTGCAAGACTACTAAAAGAGCGGAGTAGGAGCAGGATTTACCTTAATCACAATGGATTTGATAAATACAGTTCTTTCAATCAGTAATTTTGTTTGTTTTAATTTTAATCAAGAAGCTCTTAACTGTATCATTCATTTTACAAAGGTCCACTAATAACGTTGCATACACGACATTTCCATGATGAAATGTATACAGAATGTATTGCGACAGTTTTTATTGTATTTTAGATTCAGCCCAAGACGATTAGCAGAGTTTCTAAATGTGATTTACAACTCTGTTTTTAAAGATAATATTAACGAAAATGTGACTGCCAGATAATTAACTTTCAGTTACTTTCGCCAATTATTTGTGTCGTTTTTGGTTCTCTTTACCTACAAAATTATCTTACTGGTGTATAGGTTGTCATGGCAATGCAATAATTATTATGTAAGATTACGTTCATATTTTTTGAGAAAGCCAAACAAGCGAATGGTCATCGGCACATTTTGCTGACAGCATCATTCTCAAGCCGGGATAACCAAGTATTGGTGCGAACAAGCAGAGGACACTTTGGGAGGTAGTTAGTTAGACGTAAGCATTAATATTGTACGTTTATAAGCAGCATTATATGCATTTTAAAATAAAGTGCGTTTTTCAAAAGTGACTTTTCGTTTTTTTTCTAACAAATCAGAAATGCGGGAAATATATTCATAAGTACCTCACTAAAGTGATTATGCGAAATTACTGTGGGGCAATAATTTAAGACCGCAATCGCCACTTGGAGTTGAAATCATTGATAGAACCTTCACCCCCGTAACTTAATCTCCAACTCCCGCAGAGAAAACATTTGAAGTAAGCAACAAACGGAAGCGGAAGACTAGAAAAGATAAGACAGTAGTCGGTCATCGACGAGTTCATCATCAAGTTCGACATCTTTAAGTCCTATAGGCAGCTCTACAGACACTGAGCATATTAAACAGGAGAATAGAAAACGGTATTTTAAAGGAAGTTAATAGAAACTTGGGTTCGTCCGGTTCGCAGTGTTGATGATATAGCCAAAGTTTACAAATTGGGAGAGCTCTCAGTGGTTAAGTTAATTGCGAATAGATTCCCAAGATCATCTAGCACTGGATTGGAATGGTATGAAAACACTTCTAATAAAAAAAAAGCCTTTAACATTTGCGACGCTACTTCGAGCACACATAGCGGCCCAAACCAATATTGTTTTAATAAATTGGACAAATTAAAGTCTCATCTTTTAATAAAAGCCTAAACAGAACTCCAGTTCAGGCGTTGCTTGGTTATCAGCCAAGGTCGATGGGAGCAGGTAATTTACTAAATTTGGTGCAAACTGCTGTCGATCGGACATTTTCGAACTAAAAGATAAAATAAAGGATCATATAACCAGCAAAGGCAAAAAGCACGCTACGATAAATATCAGCGCGAGGCGGAGCATTATCAAGTAGGTGACTTAGTACGTGTCCTAATAATGAGTTCCGCTAATACCGGGTTGAGCAAAAAACTGCTACCAAAGTTTAAAGGACCGTTTAGTGTAGTGCCAGTGTGGTTGAACGGCAGGTATCGATTGGAAGACTTACGAAAAGGTGTACGAAAACGTAATATTGGTATGGTAGTGGCAGCAGATAAACTGCAAAAGTAAATAACATTAATGTAAGTATAAAATTGATGTTTGGGGAGGTCACAAGACGTTAAGACGTGGAAAACAACAGCCGAGACCGATACTGTCTGCCTGTTGTTGGAGTCGAAATGCCTTCATTCATTAGAAAGGGTCGTAACTATGTGCCTATGAGACAGATAATACCGATAGCACGTGGGACCGATACTCTCCGTTTTGTTACCTGATTTGACACATAAATGTTAAGTTAATAACAGCCGAGGCCGATACTATCTGCTTGTTATTTAATGGAACGTAAAAAGGCAAGAAGGACAAGACTTGTTATCTCAGTTGACGTATAAATATAACGATATGCAATAATTGTGGAAATCAGAGAGATATTAATTGAGGCTATTACTGTTTATGTGTTATCTGAGTTGACATGAAGTTTATTTGGATTATTGCATGGCGGTACAAGACTTATCACGGATTTAGTATGGCCAAGTATAAGATTACGTTTATATTTTCTGAGAAAGCAAAACAAGCGAACGGTTAACAAGATAACCAAATATTAGTGCGAACAAACAGGGATACTTCAAGAGGCAGTTAGTTAGTAAGCATACATATCGTGTGTTTATAAGCGGCATTTTACGCATTTTTAAAAATAAAGTTCGTTTTTCAAAAGTAAATTTTCTCTTAACTAGTAAGAACCTGCGAGAAACAATCATACAATGTTTTTTATGAAGTAAAGTCAAAATATATTGTTCCTTAAAATATAAAACTGCAGAAAAGTTTTGTGCAAATAATAGATGATTTGCGAAACTTTACAATCCTGGTAGATCAGCAAAAAGGATGACACGTTATCGGCAAGTAAGGATGTTTATAAATAATGCAATACACTCATAAATAACTTTATCGGTCGTTGTTTCCTATCCCTACAAGTCGATGTCGGCCGTCTCGACCGACCGCCCATAAATCTTTGGATATAGCCTAGATATGTAAAAAAGCGAGTTTGTGCTCTGCTCTCGTACTTCATTCCAAAAACTAGGGTTGCCATATTTTCCCACTTAAAATAACGGACAAAAGCATTTTCAACTGGTTGTAATTTTAGTTATTATTTATTATGTAAATCCTAGAACATGAATTATACGGATTTATTTAGGTGTAGTGAGTGCAACCATTTATATTCTCTGAAACTAAGGAATGCTTTTACACAATTAAAGTATTAATCATCATACTATCTCATTTCGATCTCCAGATGTTGTTCGGTATGGAAAACACTTTTTCAATAGGTGCTAAAGATCATGTTAAACAAAAAATTAATTCAACTTTTTTTTGAAGATTAAAGATATTACTTGTCGATCCGCCGATGAATAAATTAGTCCATTTTTGAATTGGTTACACATATGCTTTATTTGGAAATATAGAATTAAATCCTTAGTAATAATAATAATTCTAGAGAAAGAAAAAATGTAGGCATAGCTTAAAAACTAATTAGTCAATTGGCTTCAAATTCTGTTCAAGAGTTGAGGGTCAAATGGGGATGACCTGAAAATATTTTAGTAAAATCTAATATAAATGGTGAAACAAAATGGCGGCATAATAAAATATTTAAAAATTCAGCCTGAAAAAACTACTTAATGGATTGTTATCAAATTGTGTGCCATAACTAATTATGGTGTAAGAACCAACTAGTAAAATTGTGTTACTAATTCAAGATGGCGGAACAAAATCGGCCCGTCTGTCGGTCTGTCAGTTCGCGGTATAGCTTAAAAACTAGTTACCAGATTGACTTAAAATTTTAGTCAAAATTAGGGATCATATGGGGATGACCTGGTAATATTTTGGTAAAAATCCAGTATGGCTGAACAACTAGTAAAACGATAAAAAAAATTACTTAAAAATTAATTATCCAATTTACCTCAAATTTTGCAGAAAAATCATGCACGGGCGTCGTTACGATATTTTTCAAGGGAGGGCAAGAACATATCCAATTTAATATACATAGTTTATTAAAAAACATAGTTAACACATTGCATAACAGGAGCATAATTTTCGAGCGGAGAGCAAAACAAAACGATTATAAAAAATAGGAACATACAATACTTAAACTTTTAAACTAAAAAATAAACAACATCCCATTGCCAAAAAAAACTAAAACAATATCGCTTGCACAACACAACTCAGAATAAATTTTAAATCTAAAGTTTAAAGGATTATAAAATCACATAGGTAAATAATTATTGCACTAAAAAGTTTTTTAAGTAAGTTTTTTTAAAAAATAGAAATTTTAAATTTCTTTTTCGGAACCAAAAGTGTCTATAACTGAAGAAATTATCTATTCTTCCTTATTTCTCACCATTTTTCGATGGAGGCTGATCATACCTGATAACCTAGTTTCAGTTGTCGTTGACCGCAACTATGTTTTTACCCGTCTTAAAGTACTAAACGATCGTTCGATAGAGCAAGTAGTTGGTGGAAGTGTCAAAAAATCTTGAAGCATTTCTGAAGACATGGATAAAACCCACATTCGTTTGATAATAATTAATTGAAATCTAAGTCACATTCAGATAGCTCCTTACATTTTCATGTAGCCCACCCACGTTGTACACTCAGCCTCAACATTTTCTAAACCGTATTTTTTCAACTAAGTATATGTCTTATCTGATCTGGTGTCAAGAGATCTTTATTTGTTGTGCTTTTTTGATGCAGTAGACTAGTGAGCTAAATATGGAATAAATATGTTTAGTTTAAGTATTGTTCTGCTGAGGTTGCTGAAATATTTGAGCGGTAGTTGTGTCGTCCAGTAATTCTGGGCATCTTTATTTTATTACCTAATAGTTGTGCCATTTCTTCAACTTCTTGAGAAATTATGGAAAATATACCGTCAGAATTTTATCTATCATTTAAAAAAAAATGTCAGTATTTAATTAAAATGCTGTTTTACGGAAAGTAAATTAATACATACACATTGAAGGTTGTTAGTAACTGGTTCAAGCTGTGCGGAATACCTAGATATGATTTAAAGACAGACGAGAAAAACTGAGTTGGACACTCACAGGAAAATATTAGCTTTTGATCTAGTCTGTGAATTAAATTAGTGATCTGCCGATATGTTTTCTAAAGTTGCTCTTATCTCCAATTTTTTTTTCTGAAAATATCCGTAAAAATTTATATTTTGATATCCAATGTGTTTCTGACAAAAGATGAATATTTTTTACAAGATTTCTTCTTTTGGAGCTATTCCGGAAAAAAGAATAATTTCTTTAATGGTTCCAATGGTATTCTGAATTTGTTAGACTATATTGAGATCACTTTTTTTACTTATAAGATTGTATTTCACAGTGTATTCAGTTAGAATTGGTCATATTAACGAATTTATGAGACTCTTGAAAAAAAATTTTAAGACCAACAGTCATGTAAAAATAGTCGAATCGATAATATCCGATTTTATTATTTTTTTAATATTTTTATTAGGTATTTTTAACATTTTACTTCTAGGGGGGGCAAATGCCCCCTTGCCCCATCCACCAACGACGCCCATGAAATCAAGCGTTACATAGAAATGAACTGGTAACATTTTGATGAATTCAAGATAGCAAAACAAAATTGCGGCCTAATAAAATATTTTAAAAAATCAGTAAATTTCTTTTACTCGGAGCATGCCTCGTTATGAATCTTTCCTTTTATTAGGAATAGTGAAGTGTGACCCAAAATTGAGTTCAATATATAGTCATTTAGTAACACATATATATACTGTATTTTCAAAAATTTTTATTCGGCGCCATTTTGTTCCATCATATTGGATTCCGATCAATATTTTACCTATCTATGTCACTAGTTTTTACATTAACACACACTATTTTGTTAGGTCATGTTGAATTCGTACCAGTTTATCCCTATATCACATTTAATTTTTCTGTAAAATTTAAAGCCATTTTTTTACGTTGATTTTTAAATTTATTTATTTGAACGCCGTTTTGTTCCGCCATATTGAATTCGTAATACAACTTTACCAGTTTATTTCTATGTCACACTTAATGCTCTGAAATTGTTTTAACGACTTTTCAGGTTGATTTTTTAAATATTTTATTAGTCCGCCATTTTGTGTTGTTGTCTTATACTCATACCAAAATGTTACCAGTTTATATCTACATAAAACTTTTTGTGCAAAATGAGATAAATTGGATAATTAGTTTTTTCAGTAATAATTTTTTCAACGTTTTACTAGGCCGGCATCTTATCCCGGCCTATTGAATTTTTAACAAAATATTACCAGATCATCACCATATGACCCTTAATTTTTGACCAAAATTTGAAATAAATCGGATACGTATTTTTCCAGCTATGTAGTGAACTGATAAACAGGCAGACAAACCATCAGACGGACCGACGGAATTGATAAAATATATTTTTTTGCATCTAGGAACGCTAAAACGTGAATATATGTAAAACCTGATTTTTTCACGATTGCAAATATTTTATTAAGTCGCAATTTTATTACGCCATCTTGAATTAGTACCACAGTTTTACTAGTTCATCTGTATACCGCAAGTATGTATGGCACATAATCTGATATCAGATCATTAAGTAGTTTTTAAGGCTGAATTTACAAATATTTTACTATACCGCCATTTTGTTCCACCATCTTGGATTCATACCAGAATTTTACTAGTTGATTTTTATATAATACTTTATTTCTGCAAAATTTGAGATATATTATTAAGTAGTTTTTTAGTAATATTTCACTAGGCCGCCATTTTTTTTATCATATTGGATTTTTACCAAAATGTTACCAGGTCATCCCCGTATGACAATTAATTTTTTACCAGAATTTGAAGTCAATCGTGTAAGTACTGTTTAAGCTAGGCCGTGAACTGGCAGACAGAAAAACCTACAGACGTAGGTTACTATCTAGGGATAGTAAGACGTGAAGATATGTAAAACCTGAGATGACAATTTTTTCCCTATAACAAATATTTTATTTAGTCGCCATTTTGTTCCGCTATCTTGAATTAGTACCATGATTTTATTTGTATATCTGTATACTATAATTAATTATGACTTACAATTTGAAATCAGTTCATTAGGTAGTTTTTCAGGCTGAATTTTTAAGTATTTTACTAAACCACTATTTGGTTTCTGCAAATTTGGATTCGTACCAAAATTTTACCAGTTGATTCCTACATAATACTTGATTTTTGTGCTAAATTTGAGATAAATTGGATTCGTACCATTGGGTCATCTAGAGATTTTTCACGATTACAATACTTCCCTTTTACGAGGGAAGTAAAATCAGTCTGAAAATACTATTTATTAAATTAATTTTAATTTTTGTACAAAATTTAAATGTCATATATAGATCAACTGGTAAAGTTGTGGTACGAATTTAAGTTGTCAAACAAACATTATGTGAAGACTTTTTTTAAAAATTTGGATTTTGCTGTTCAAGGTAAAGAATTCTGTGGCGGGTGCGCCTTCGGAAAAATGCATCGTGAAAGCTTTGGAAATGGTGTTAATCGAGCTTAAAAAGCGGGAGAACTGATTCACTCGGACGTGTGTGAATCGATGGAGACTGAATCGTTTGGCAAGAAAGACGATTTCAGCAGTTATAAATAAATATACTTTTTGCAACGAAAATCTGAATTAAAGGACAAATTTGAGTTGTTCTGCAGTGAAGTGAAACATCATTTTGGTGCACATGTTCACCAAGAGTTTTAATTCAGATGATGGTTAAAAATATGATTATGCTGAGATGAAAACTTTCTTAAGTAATTTGGGATCACTTCATTGTATACTCCCGAACACAATGGAGTTGCGGAACGTGAAAACAAGTCTGTCATTGAAGCAGCCAGGTCAATGATGTACGGAAAACAGCAGTTGTCAAAAGCATTGTGGATAGAAGCAGTTAACACAGCGGTTTATATTTTAAATAGAACTGTATCGACAAGAGTGCCAGATAAAGTGGATGGTTTACCGAGGAGCGAGTCGCCGAATTGGACCATTTCTCGTGACAGGAATTAAACCTTTTCACCGAGGTTTGTATACTATTTTATTTACAACCATACCTTTTAAATGATGTTTTTTTGCGACAAATATAACTATGTGAGAAATTAACCACATGCTTCGCCACCATCTTGATATTTGGACAATGGTTACTATAGTACTAAACAAGCCGTGCAAAAAATTGTTTTTAAAGACAACCAGCAATTCATAAGAAATCATTTGTACACCTCCTCAATTGAGAGAAGCCGCGGAAAGTGTGGAAAAAATTAAATAATCGAATAAAATTGAAAGATTTTCAATTTTATTCGATTATTTAATTTTCATTCAATAAATATCACCATTTACCTGGGTGGCAAATGAAATTACCCGGGTGGAAAGTGGTCACCTTCCACGCAGGTAAATGTCACTTTTCATCCATATAACTGCCAAGGTCAGAAATATGTTTCTTTTAAACTTTTAAAATGTCAAAAAATACAACTCATGGTTCGAGAAACAAAATGCATTAAGATATGAATTTAAATAAAAATTTTGCTCTACGGCTGATATTTGGTCCTCTAAAACTCGTTTTTAAGAATGACATGCTACTGGGTTGATGTTACTGGTTTGTGTAGAAAGTCAGCATCCACAGGTTGTGGGAGATTTTCCGGTGCACATATTTACAATAGGGTGACCCAAATTATAAAAAAACATCAATCGGTCCTATTTCTGGTTGAAAAAAATGTAGTAGCGACCGTTACAGATATGGATTAAATTTTATAAAAACTTTTAAGGAATTCGGAATAAATATTAACGTTGGCCATATAATATCGGAAACTGCGAACATAAGTGAGTATAGCATAGAACGGAAGCTTTCACGGCTCTGGTCAATTAAGAAATCATGGTTCTTGGGATTAGACTGTGTCAAATTGGAATTACTATCCGACGTTTCGCCTTCGATTGCACGAGGCATCTTCAGGGATCTTTACTCCACGAGATCTGAATTCATTCAGTGCAATCGAAGGCGAAACGTCAGATAGTAATTCCAATTTGAGACGGTCTAATCCCAAGAACCATGATTTCTTCATAAGTGAGTATGATAATGAAGAATTTTCTCTTCCTGATCACCTACGCTGTGCCTCATAGACGCTAAGTCTAATAGCAACAGCTAATATTATGAAAGTTATAAATAAGAACCTCATTTTAGGATCTCATCATGCTTCGCTTAATCGCTAAATGTGTATGTCTTATGGAATAAAGCAGAACAACCGAAATTGCAGAAATTAGTAAGTCTATAATTGGTCATTGGGGCTACTCCATGAATAGGATTCCCTTAGACAAATGTTAATAATTAAAAATTATTTACTAAAGCTCTAAAGCAAATTAGAAATTAAAACCTCAACACAAATGCTTAAAGAACCAGATTAAGATTATTTACAAGAATACTGCGAGATCTTAAAACCATCACTAAGACTGTCATTAGGTATTTTACTAATATCATTACGTCTAAAATTTAAATATGTATAAAAAAAAATCTTGGAAATACTTGACTTCCATATTAAAGGAATGTATAAAATCAGTTGACAGCCGATTTTCCTAATACTTTATATCGTCTGAGCCTGGTTGTGATGTGCTAATGTACAAGAATTAGGGATTGAACTTAATAGGGACATGATAAAACAAGCTTTTATCAACAAAGTAAAAATGTCTCAAGATCTAGAAGAACTGAAATCTTTAAAGGTGGAAAGAAGTAAAGGTAAAAGCTTTTTTGAATTCCTCGAGGTAATCATTGGACCGAAACCGAAAGGCTTGTAGATTTTCAAGTACTGCAGTTTTGGCAAAAAGTATATTTGGGGAGTATATATGAAGTTAAACACCCATTACCATCTCCTACTCATGTAGGGTGACTATTTTCACTTGCTACTTTTATTAATGCTCCCAGAAGACCAGTTCTTTCCAATAAAAAATTTGAAAGAATAGTTCGTTTAAGGGCTAGGAAGGATTCTTAAAAGTCGCCTAAGCAGATTTTAATATAGAAGACAAGCTTACAGGTCTACGGTCAATTAAGAAATCATGGTCCTTGGGATAGGCCGTGTCAAAATGGAATCACTTTCCGGTATTTCATTTTCGATTACGCATCTTCAAGAGTCTTTACTTCACGAGATCGGAACACTTAATGAGCTCGGAGAGACCCGGCTATTTATAGTCGACCAGTGTTCACCGAACCGTGTCCTGTTGTAACGATCGGTTTCCACTTATGATGTAGACTCAAGCCCGTATCTCTATTAAAATTGTTAGGATGCTTATACTCCGTTTATAGAATCCCGAGACCGATTCAAGAACTTTGGTTTATTTTACATTTATGACGAGCCCAATAACTCTAATGGAATGTTTATGTTCAGATACAGTATACTGCGCAATTTATTTCTTTCTAATACATAATCACATGTTCCTTAAGCCTAGTCGATATGGATCCTCCAGTTTCTCCAATATAGACATCACCACAGGAACAAGGAATTGCATATACTCCTTTCATTTGGAAAGGAATAACGTCCTTTGGTAATCACAAATATTGTCCAATTTTTTTTGTGGTTTTGTGTATAAACGGAAGAATTACACTTCCTAACGGTAACTGTTTATTAGTTTCATTTCATGGAGTAGGATTATTATATTTTCTAATTGACCGTCTAATATTCTCAGTGAAATATCAATTCCCTCTCAAAGCTTGATTCAGTTTCTCTGTTTCCCATTGTAAAGAATTTTGATCATAAATCGCCAAGGCTCTGTAAATCAAAGGAAATAAGGATCTGCTTGCTTTTCTGCCGGATGATGATCGGCATTTTCATTTGGGTATCTGTTCGTATTGGTTGGTTTTCTATATAGATTTCCTTTCTAAATGTTTTTGTACAAAGAAAAGAGAATCTTTCCTTAAGACACTTTGTATATAGAAAACCAACGAATACGAACAGACGCTTTACTTTTCTGCACAAGTATCTATAAAAGTATCTAGATATTATTTTGGAGTAATTTGCACAGCTCTGTATTGGAGCTATATAGATTCATATTCATATTCTTGTGAACTATTATATAATAAGAATTTGACCTCTAACTCTTTATTTTATTTGGGCCTATATTAATACATAGATACATGGATGCTGTAAAGAATTTATAGGTATCTCTTCTAATAAAATATAATTCCAATTTTAATTAATAAAGAGTCAACAACAACATATTTGACAAGTTTAGTATATTCAAATGGTAAACAAAAGAAACTGGCTTCTCTTTTCTAGATTTTTGGTATTTTGAACAACTATAGTTAGTATTCTCAATTTTTATTGAGAACCAATATAGGTATTACTTAGTTTATACTAAAGCCATTTAACCCAATTTTTTTACTTAACAAAAAAACATTTAAAATGAAAAATAAGCAATGTCTATTTAATAACAAAGCTCTATCAGGTTACAAATTTACCGTAATAATAAACTTCGAGGTATTAGTAATGTTAATTCTTAAAGTGCCAGGACCCGATATTTATTTTGTGTCTTGAACATCATTGAGAGTAATACAATACAGTTCTTCTCGGCAACAACATCCAGCACTCCCACTCATAGCAATAACTTTCCCTAAAAGGTAGTATATTTTATTTGTTTGAATTTAAAGTGTTGAGACAGCTGCCACCTTTTTACTTTCAGCGCCATTTTCCAGTAACAAGACGGAGGAATGTGAATATTTACGTATCCTATCGAATATATATAATCACTGCATATATATTTTTTAAAAGACTAACGTGCATCCGGTTTCTGTTTCTTCTTATATTTACACACGATTATTAAGTATATAACCAGTTGCTTTCAGTCCTTCCGCAATCATGCGGTCATTATGCTTTTTCCATGTGGAAACATTGCAGGCAAGTGGAATAAAATACGAAAATATCGTAGGAATCTTCACAATCTTAGCATTTGAACACTTTTGAATGCGATCACTTCCACTCAGAGAATTTGCCTTGCCCTTTTCACCCCAAAACGACCCATATTAAACTGGCTGCCAGGGCTCTCTGGTGTAGAAGTCCGTATTCGAGGAGGATAGAATGAAATGTTTAACACATAATCTTGACGGGTCCTTCAATGAGAAATAAATTTACTTCTTTTATCAAAACCTTCGAATGGATTGATGTCCATATTTTTGTAGATCAAAGTTAACAAATTTTATAAATCCAATCGATTGTAATAACTAAAAATGAATAAATAAATTAGAGTTTATAGGATTTGTATCAAGTTATTATTAAATAAACGTATGTTAAACTGTGTTATCTGTACGTAGAGGAATTCTGTACGAGAGAAATTATGTGTAAAACTCACTAATGTTTCCTTTTTTTTAACAAGAAACATTACTTTTAGTATAGAATATTTTACCCACATGGAATTGCATTTTTTTATTAAAAAACTAAAAGTTATAATAGTTACATTGTTTTCATAAAAATCGTAATTATCCTGAGGTATTTACTTCGTCTTGAGAAAAGGTAAGGCAACATCGCCCTGTATTTTTACTTCCCTCGTAAAAGGGAAGTATTGTAATCGTGAAAAAATCACTTTCCGAGATTTTTTCGAATCTGCACGTTGCAGGATCACGAGGTGACAAAAAACATGTTTTCTCAATTCCGTTGGTCTGTCCGTCTGTCTGTCTGTTCGCGGCGCGCGGCGTTGCTAAAAAACTGCTTATCCGATTGACTTCAAATTTTGGCCGAAAATTAAGGCTCATATGGGGATGACTTGGTAACATTTTGGTAAAAATCCAATAGGGCAAAACAAAATGGCGGCCTAGTGAAATGTTAAAAAAAATATTATTAAAAAACTGCTCATTCAATTTATCTCAAATTTTGCAAAAACATCAAGTATTATGTTGAAATCAAGTGGTAAAGTTTTGGTACGAATCCAAGATGGCGGAACAAAATAGCAGCTTAATAAAATATTTAAACATTCCGCCTAAAAAACTGCTTAATGGTTTGATTTCAAATTATGTGCTATAACTAAATGTAGTATAGGGATCAGCTAGTAAAATAGTGGTACTAATTTGAGATGGCCGAACAAAATGGCGGCCAAATAAAATGTTTGTAATCGTGAAAAAATCACCCTCTCAGGTTTTGCACATCTTTACGTTTTACATCAAGTATAATATTAGAATGAACTGGTAATATTTTGGTACGAATCCAAGATGGCGGAACAAAATGGTGGCTTAATAAAATATTTAAAAATTCAGCCTGCAAAACTGCTTAATGGTTTGATTTCAAATTGTTTGTCATAACTAATTGTGGTATATGGATCATCTAGTAAAATTCTGGTACTAATTCAAGGTGGCCGAACAAAAGGCGGCCAAATAAAATGTATGTAATCGTGAAAAAATCACCCTTTCAGGTTTTATACATCTTTACATTTTAGCTTTTCTAGATGCCAAAAAAAATATGTTTTATCAATTCCGTCGGTCCATCTGTCGGTATGTCTGTCTGTCTCTGTGTCAGTTCGCTGCATAGCTTATAAACTACTTACCCGATCTTATGGATATGATCTGGTAATATTTTGGTAAAAATCCAAAATGGCGGCGTAGTGAAATGTTAAAAAATTATTATGAAAAAACTGCTTATCAATTTATTTCAAAGTTTGCATAAACATTAAGTATTATGTTGGAATCAACTGGTAAAATTTTGGTACGAATCCAAGATGGCGTAACAAAATGGCAGTATAATAAAATATTTAAAAATTCAGCCTGAAAAAACTACTTAAATGATTGATTTTAAATTGTGTAACACGACTAATGTGGTGTAGGGCTCAACTAGTAATAATAAAATTTTTGTAATCGTGAAGAAAATTACCCTCTCAGGATTTACATATCTTCACGTTTTAGCGTTCCTAGATGCCAAAAAACATGTTTTATCAATTTCGTCGGCCCGTCTGTTCGCCTGTGTGTCATTTCGCGACATAGCTTAAATACTACTTACCCGACTGACTTCAAATTTTGACCAAAAATTAAGGCTCATGTGGGGATGGCCCGATAATATTTTGGTAAATATCCAATATAGCGGAACAATGTTAAAAAATGTTTGTTAGAGTGGTGTATTATTTGATGTTAAGATCCAGTGAAGTATTTTTTTAAATAGTCGACGTTTCGCAACTTTATTGTTGCATCTTCATGGCACATATGTAGATTCTATATCCAGCATGAGACCCATATTATCAGTCTTTACATATTCCGTTTGTCCGCAGATATATCCCAGATATTAAGTTTCTAAATGGTTTTCGTTAACGATCCTCTTGTTTTTATGTTAGAGTGGTATATTATTTAGGGTTAAGATTTAGTAAAAAATCAAAAGACTTTTTTTAATTGCCGACGTTTCGAAATTTTATTGCTGCATCCTCAGGACACATATGTAGGTTCTATATCCTGCATGAAACACATATTTACAGTTTTTACCTACTACGTTGTACCGCATATATTTCCCAGATATTAGGTTTCTAAATGGTTTTCGTGAACGATCCTCTTGTTTATATGTTAGAATGATATATTATTTGGGGTTAGGATCCAGATGCATCCTCAGGAGATATAAATTTTATTTTCTGCTTGATACCCGTAGTATCAGTCTTTAACTACTCCGTTGGCTCGCAGATATTTCCCAGATATTGAATTTCTAAATGGCTTTCGTTAACGATTTTCTTGTTGTTATGTTAGAGTGAAGTATTATTTGGGGTTAGGAAATATCTGGGGACCAATGGAGTAGGTAAAGACTAATATGGGTTTCATGCAGGATATAAAATCTATGTGTCCTGAGTATGCAACAACAAACCATTCAGAAACTTAATTCAATTAAGATGGCGAAACAAAATGAGGGCCAAATATCTTTTTTAAAAAATCAACGTAAAAAATAAAAATATTGTTCAATTGATTTTAAATTTTGCCGAAAATTTAAATGTAAATATGGGATACTGGTAAATGGTAAACATTAGTAGGAATCCAATATGATGACAGTATATGTAACACATATATACTGTGACTATGTACTGAACTAACTTGGATCACAATTCGCTCTTCCCAGTAAAAGTAATAATTCATAACGAGGGAAATTCCGGGTAAAGGACTTTACCGATTTTTTTATATATCTTTGTGATGATTTTTTCGGAATAAATTTTCCCGTTGCTTAAAGAGATTTTATTAAATTTGCTCCAAAACCATATACAAAAATATTGTCATATTGATACAGTGATAAGAAAAACACTAAAAACGATTGGCCAAGACCAACTAATTTAGTAGAAGCTTGGTACAAGGGCTTTGGAAGCATTATTCAATTTAAACACCCATATTTCTGATTTATACATAGTTACCAGTAGAGTTCGCATCATATGGGATCTTTTTGCTCAAAATAATTTAAGGTTTATTTGATTATTTCAATAGTTTAATACAAATATTCTATTTTTGGACCCATTTATGTTTCCATCATAAACTGGTGTTTAAAATGAAAAATTAATTAAAAAACGAATTTAGGCGATTAATTTATCAGAAATAGATAGTTTAATTCACAACAAATTTGAATATATTTGGTCCCTTTTAAGGCCTTGTTTCGTTCTTCTAGGGCGAACCTTTCTACTGGAAAAAATACATACAAAAAATAAAAGAAATTTTAAGTAAACTAAAATCTGGTGAAAAACATTTCTTTTCTTTTATAGGTGGCCTCCTAAGGCTAGCATGTATAGTTTAAAAAAAGAGTTTTATATACAAAAAATGAAAGAAGTTTGACCGGTTTCATCGTTTTTTGATTTTATTTTCGTTTTCAAAGGGCAACCTCATCCTTTTTGGACAACCCTGTATACTGGACTAAACTTATTTCATTGTGTTTTTTGTTTTTTTTTGTCAAATGTATATAATCAAAAAAAAATAAGAATCTACGCAAATAACTTCCACAATTTTTTAATGTCAGAAGATTTACCCGGCGAAATCTATTTTCAATTTGATTTTATTGGTTTTTGCATTCCCAAAATATCATTTTTTTATATTTTCACACCCCATAAAAATATCGAAGATCTACGCCTATGACACCCAGAATCTAATCCCCGCGAAATTGCACGATTTTCAACAAAGTATGTAACGTAATTTGTATTAATAATATCCACAAAAAAAATTTTTACCCACCTTGTCTTTAGAAAATTGAAAACTTGTGGAATAAATCATACTAAATAAATTAAATATTAGTCAAATTATTATTAACGATGTTTAATTCTGGAAAAAATTCTTTTTACCATTTTTAATACCGATTTTTATTTTAATTAAAAAAAATATCAAACTATCTATTCTATCTATCTATAAAACAGAACGTCAATTGTTCTGTAGGAGTTCCTTCTTTGTTTTGTTTAGTTAACTTCAAGTTGGAAGAAATAATAACTATAATAACTCTAGATAGATTATTGAACTAAAACTACACAGTGCAGAAATACATATTTTAATTATATTACTTTCTTCAAGAAAAATTATATCAATATTTTGCCTCTTTTCGCATAACGTGATTATTTCTTTTCTTTCCCAACCGAAAATTTCATGAAACCTCTAGGCATTTAAATACTTACATTAATACCACAGCTTAGTACAGTAAGCTGTATTAATACGTTCGAACGGGTATATTAAGTCAAGCCTTTATTACATATAATAATAATGATCCCAATTTACCCTACTTGTCAATCCACGCCTATTTTCACAGCCCTTCTTCCTTATTAATCAATTTGTTGAAATGTTCAACTTGTCAAAATATAATAACAACGTAAAACGACTTAAATGACAGCAAAATTTAGCAGAGGTATTTTAAAGCATACTCGATTTAAAATAACCAAGTATTACAAATTATGCATTTTTTAAGTTAGTTTTCTTGTATTTCGGTACATTTTGTAATCAAACAGTAAATCAGAAAGTTGTAGAAATTAGATCGAGGTTTTTAAATTTCTTTTCCTTTTGTCAGAAACAAAATAAGGAGCCTCCGTTATATTCGATTTCGAAGTAAGAATGGCGTATAAATTATTAAAAATATTGTAACTTTTTTCGTATTAATCCCAAAGAGTCAATTTTTTATTGGCAGGGCTTCAAGGCATGAATGTGCTTTAAAAAAATATCCCAGAACTTCAAGGGATAAGGTTGAATTGTAATGAAATTGCTTACATTCGATAAAGTGAAAAAGCATCAGGTTAAAAAATGTAAAGACGAATTGATTGAAGAAATAAGTTTTCATCGTTATTTTTCACAAAAAGTGTTTCTGCCATTTTTTTTTTGAGAAAAATGTAAAATTTGACATATAGGATAACATACGTTACTAACTCTTCATTATCATCTGGCATTGATTTTGGAGAAAATTTTAGCCTGATCAAAATTTAATTCAATTATTAAAAAAACCGATATGACGTGGACTTTACCGGTTACACAAAAAGAAATCCGTGACTCCGGTAACAGAGGTGTTACTTCTGCTTTTTTATTAAAGGAACATTGATGGTGCCAATGATAATAACAGTTCGTTTACTTTCTAGCGTGGGCTATGTAGCGCCATGAGTACAGCGTTTGCTTTCCATTGCTTAGTGATCAACATATTTTTACGGCATATTACCTACCACTAATTGCCATACGATCAACTGTCTTACGACAAAAACACAAGTACTCATAAAATGTATGATTTATTAACCAGTACTGCCATGGTATTGAACATTTAATTATTGTCATACCAATAATACTACATTATTATAAAAAGATTTAAACTAAGCAAAAACGTTTGCCTCCGAATTTTCCGTTTATTTTTCTTATTTTCTTATTTATTGCTTAATTTTTGGTTAACTAAAAAGCAGATTAAGTTTTTCGTATATAATTTTTATATACGAATCTTAAAAATTTTGTTTTCGGTTGCAAAAAAAATGTTCTTTTTTGTCTGTTAGCTTTTGGTTTGTAAGGATTTTAAGCTACTTTTACACCAGCCAAATACAATCTAAACATCTGTTTCACAGTGGCGTAGCCTCCCCGCGGTTTTCGGTTTTTCGGCCCCCCCCTCAGAACAAAAAAATAACTGATGACAAGAAAAAGGTCCTTTACTTGTCAATAAATGTAGCCCCAAAGGCAAAGCCGGAAAGTATATGTTGACTAAAAAAAGGTCATCCATACTCTCTTAATTCTCTTGAGCTCATTTGCAATGAATTGTTACGCCCTCTAACTAATTAATTCTTTCTATAAATCAGTTTCTTCTTTGACATTAATTATCCGCAAACAAACAATTTAACAACTTACTAATATCATTAAACTAATGATTTCGCAAAAATGATTAATTTTTTAAGGATCCAATAATCTTAATGTAAGTGCATCTTTATATCATGCCAGTCTAATTGACACTACATAAAGTTTTTCAAAGAATGTATTAGTGTGAAAAATCTGCAGTCTACATTTATCGCAATCATTATATATGCTATTCAAATTTCCTTTTTAGAAGAGACGTTTTAAAATCAGCCTTTTTTCCCCTTTCTTTGAAAAATGTCTACTTTAGAAATAGAAAGTTTAATGGCAATGGTCTGGAAATTACTGTTAGAAAAGGTAAATAACAACTGCGTATGCAGTGAGGACTGAAGCAGGCAGGGGTCAAAACTACGATGAAGTATTTCAGGAACTAGGTGCAGTAAGCTGAAAAGTACGTTGGTCAACCGGATCTAAAATTCAGTCCTTACAAAAATTTTTCCTAGACAAGTTAGTTGGGATCTGTCAGTCTGTAAACATAACGTAGCATGCAATATTTATATACGGTATAAGGTAAGGACAATAAAAAAATTTACAAATAAAAAAATAAAACCAACTTAAAAAAAGTGCACTAAAAAGTGAAAAATAATATTTGATTACGTCTGCAAATTTTTACTTTTTAAGTCGACTCCAAAGTTCTTAATTATCTTTACAACAAAGTCGATTTGTTTTTTTAATAAAAATGATTATTTTATTTTTTTTGTTCTATTTATAACAGTTTCATTGTAAAAGTCAAGTTTAACAAATAGCTGCTGGGTCCACTGGATATGATGTAAGATCATTGTATTAAAACATGTCTTATTATGCAATATTCAATGATAACATGCATAGGATCGCAAATATTGTTCAACATATCGTGTAAACCTTTTTTTCAAACATATTTTCAATATGTTTGTTATGGAATCACTCCGGTGGCATCCTGAATATTCCCTGAAAATTTCACCCAAATAAAATCACATTGATAACCTCCTCCTCCTTTTTTGAAGTCGGTTAAAAACTGTAGAAAATAAGATGCTTGATAATTTTTATTTTTCTCCTCTATAGTGGACTGTTTAAAGAGAAAGTGTAAAAACGATTTTTCGTCGATATTTTGCAAAACGAAAGGTTATAATCTCCACATTTATTTTGGGAACTTAGAATTTCAACCAGAAGTATTTCTGTATATTGTTTAATATACAAAGTGATCGTATTATTTTTTGACATAACTTTTTTTCTTGGCCAAATCTAGAATTAGAACTGGCAATGTTGAAATGATTTAGTGGGCAGTACTGGTAAATTATATTTTCAGAAACATTATAGGTAGAAGGACTTTTTCATTATATGTTCAAAATCTCCAGACCACCGAAATACACCTGAGATATCTTTACAAAGTCGATCTAAAATGTTAAGAGAAATTTTAAGAAAATGTTTAAAGAAATTGAGTTTTGCAATCCCTAAACAGTGAGAAATTAAAATAAAAGTCGGTAAATGGACCCTTTCCTCTTATAGAATTCTACAACACACACATAACGCAGTTTATTATGTGCATATAGGTATTTGGTATTAATTTTAGATATGTTCTATAAATTATAATTTATTTTACTTTACCTTAACAAAATAATTTTTTTATTAAAAGGGAAGTTCGGTTAAAAAGCCTTTCCTATTTTTACCAAAGTATCCGGATACTTTCGTCATAATGAAACTATCTTTTTATAAAGAAAAGTGAAAATATACAATTCATAAAATACATATAATAAAATTATTACTAAGTATAGGATTTCCTTGATAAGTTTTTTCTAAAGCTTGCTGCAAAAACAAAATATATTTACGCACTTATATTTTGTCTTGTTCGCCACCTTAGGGTCGATCGGCCAATAAAAGTTCCTCTTCTTAATTATCTAGTCATCGCCAAATGAATGTTGAATATATTAAATTTTTAAACTTCGCTATCAACATTTATTCGATAATGATCATAGAATTATGTTCGGATTTATATACATAAAAACAGACAAAATATGTGCATGTTGCAACATCCAATTTTGCAAATATATGCACTAGATATTCAAAATATATGCACTAGATATGAAGAATATTTGCACAGAATATGATATAAAAGAATACAGGGAAAGAGGAGCATTAAAAAAGTGCGATATGTACAAATGGCAACTTCCGATAGTCAGTTATTCTTTTTTAAGACAGCATTAAAAAATATAAAAATGTTAAACACTCATTTTTGCCACCTTTTGATACGTTGGTAAATAGCATCAGGACCTTATGGGTTAACGAAAATTTCCCCGTACGTACCGTATGTATACCTATAAATGAAAAGAAATAAAAATATTAATTCGAAAAAGAAAATACATATTTATTTCCTACAAAACTATTTTTTTTTTAATAAAACTATTATATGTTTTTGTAAATTTTCTAGAAAAAAATATTGTCTCTTGCCGCTTAATACTGTTTTATAAGTAGAACAACTACGTTCTATATCAAATGACGTTATAGCAGCGTACAGGGTGTCCAAATTTCGATGCTTTTGGGGGGTATCTCGGCTATTTGAAAAAATAGAGACTTGCGGTTTTCGCAATACTATACTCGATTTTTGTGAAACTAAAGATGCCGTAAACAAAAATTTCCCAGCCCGCTTCATTTCTGAGATACAGGGTTGTTTTGAAAATACTGCATTTTGGGACCCCCCTCGTAGCTCGCTTACCATTTAAGATCACGCAATTTTTTACGTAGAATCTAGTGGCGTAGTCAGATTTTTTTTTATCATCTACCATTTTTGAGTTATTTACCAATATTATGTTTTTTTTAAATGGGACACCCTGTCTATTGGTTGACAGTTCGATTGAGTTTTTTTTAGCTTTTCAAATATATATAATTTGTGGTATTTATTTTAAAAAACAACCCCAATTTTTTACATTTTAAGGAAATTTAAAGAAAAATCAAAGTGGCTATGAATAAACAAATAAATAAACAATTGTATATGAATTGTTTATTACCTGTCAAGTTTTGATAAGTAATACCTAATTGTTGAGTTTTTACCTCGTTATCTTATATTTTATAATATTTATTTACTCATTTATTTATTTCCTATTTATATTTTCTTTATTGCTAAAAATGGCTGAAAGGGGAAGTTATGAAAATTTTGAAAAGTATGTTATGTTAATTTGTTACATACAGTCAAATGAAAATAATGTCGAGGCTGCCGCCCTTTATTATAACAGGTATGTAGGTATCTAATTAACTAACAGTAAAATCTATTATAAAGCGTGGTAGGTATATTTATTCGAAGAGGTAGGTGTTTTACCTCTGGGTATTTAAATTAATTTTCCATGGATGTCATTGTCCTAACTATCGCTTTTTTGATAATTATTAAGAGAACAATTAGGATCTAAAAGGTGAAAATAATTTTAGGTAGCCTGAGCGACGACAGCCTTTTGCCACAATATATTCAAGACTGAAGAAAATTTGAATGATTATGGAGCGTTTATTCAGCTACGATCAAAATCATATAATAAAGAAAATCGCAAAAATGATGAAGTCAGCGTCGTGGCCTTTGTCGAAGCGAACGTCTAGAGTACAGACAATATTAAAGAAATACAATTTTTTTCGGTACAAAGTAAACATAGAGCAGCATTTGCACCCTGGCGATGCCGAACGTCGATTAAATTTTTGCAATTGGTTGCAACTAAAAGTTAGAGAAAATGTAAATTTTGCAAGGATGGTTATATAGTCTGCTGAAGCACACTTCTCAAGTGCTGGTATTTTTAATCGATAAAATACCAGATACTGGCCTCAGGAAAATAAACATTTAGTATTTGAGCGTGAGCAACAAGGTCGATTTGGCTTTAGCATTGCATGCTACACTCGTTTATCGAATATATGAAGGAAGTCACTCAGAAGTAAACTAAACCATTAAGTATTTGTTTTGCGAAAGCTATTAAAGCTATATTTTAAAAAAATTATGTTCAATAGTTAAATTGTTGAGTTGTTATGTTAAAATTGTTCAATTTAAATTGTTGAAATGTTATGTCGAAATTGTTAAATTTAAATGGTTGAAATGTTGAATTGAATTGTTATATACTTGTTACTTGTTTTTGATGTTTGGTAATATATTTATATTACTTAAAAATGTAGTATAAAATTTTAATTGAAACTCCAATTTAAGGTATTTATCTAAGTAGATCTAGCTAGTGCAACAGATACAGCAAATGTTTTTCATGGCTATCTGGGATATTTTACAAACAAATATTTAAAAATGTAAATTTTAGACCAAGGATACAGATAAATACCACAAATTATATATTTGAAAAGCTAAAAAAACCTTATCGAACTGTCAACCAATATACAGGGTGTCCCAAAAACAAAAAACATAATATTGGTAAATAACTCAAAAATGTTAGGTGAAAAAAAAATCTGACTACGCCACTGGATTCTACGTAAAAAACTGCGTAATAAACAGTTTTTACCTTTTTGATATCTCAAACCGTAAGCGAGCTACGAGGGGTATTCCAAAATGCAGTATTTTCAAAATCACCCTGTATCTCAGAAACGAAGCAGGCTGAGAAATTTTTGTTTACGGCATCTTTAGTTTCACAAAAATCGAGCACAGTGAAGCGAAAACCGCAAGTCTCTTTTCTTCAAATAGCCGAGATACCCCGTAAAAGCATCGAAATTTGTACACCCTGTACTTCAAACTTGACATTATGCCATCTCAAAATTATCACAAAAAGTACCAAACAATATATTCGATAGTTTAACTAGAGTATTGTACCCTTCGTTTTTTACTTAAAACGTCATTCAGTTTATACGATTGTGTCAGCCACATAAAATTATGTAAAATGTAAATACAAAACTATTTTTCACAAACACTTCCACTATATTTCTAAAAAAACACGTAACATGTTTCATTGCACAGTAGCTTCTTCGGACGATACATCTCGTGGCTGAACTTATATTTCGTTTTAAATTTTTAATCATATCTATTGATTTTGAAAAACTCAATTTAAACCACTTAACTCTTTTACCACATCCCTTAAAAAAAGTACCATCACCTTCTAATGTTAATTCAGGATGCAGTTTTATCCACAATACTACATTGTTACAGTGGCGGCTCGCGGGTGAAAAAGTAAGTGAAGTGCAAATGAAACAGGAAAATATCGCAATAATTTTTTTTCCAGAATTTTTTTTATATGTGGGAGGGGTATATTTTTTTACGACTTACCTAAATTTTGTATACTAAATCGATTCTCTTATCCTTTATAGCAGCAAATTTATTTATAACATCCTCATAAAATGAATGAGTTGCCCTAATCTCCTCCAGACATTCCTTTTGAATTGAAATATTGCCTAGATAAGTAAGTCTTTTTTGAGATATTGTATTTCTTAAATAAGGTTTTACACGTTTGTGGTAATAAAAACTTCTTTCCACTAAAGCACTTGTCGACGGTATTGTCAAAATAAGGAAAAACACTTTATATGCTTTGGTTAAAATATCTTTATTTTCATTAATTTTTTTCATTTGCTCTTGCAGCGATATATTCCAATTACTGTCATTGGCAAAAATAAGACCAAGAACATTTTTAAGTCGTTGATTTTTTGAAAATATTTCCCCATATAACTGTAACAAATTTTCTAACGGGCCAGTCGGAAAATTTGGCAGATTCTGCCAAACATAAAACTGTAAGTTTTTCAGAGTCTTGAAAACTTAGTGTCATTCCCATGAAAATATGGTCCAATATTTCATAAAAAAGGGTTCTATACTTAGCCTTAATTTCTTCAGGTGAAAGCTTAGCAAGCTCACGTTTGTAATAATTTATTTCTGTAATAGAATTTGCTTTATCAAACATGGTATTTAAAAAAATGTTCATTTTTTTTTTACAGAGCGCCCCACGACAGCGTTTTATATTGAAAATGCAAATATGAATGTCAAACGATTTTTTTTTTGAAGAACGCAACTTGAACAATCACATTTACTAACTTCGAATTTGAACACCAACGAGTTTCTGTAAATGTTGGTATACGCCTCGTAGATGCAGATGTAAGAGCATACGTTCGTTTGGCTGAGTGATGGAAAAATGGGGGAATACTACTAAGGCTTGCAAAAAAATTCGACATTTATAAATATTTTTAAACTTTGCTTCATCAGGACAAATACAGCCTGCGGAGCTTTTTCATTATTTTTTTAAGGCTATTTAGATGGCCAGACATCACACTTGCGCCATCGTAACATTGCCTTATTAATTTATGTTTATAGTCAAATTGGTCCAAAATTTGATCCAATAGAGAATATAAATTTTCCGATGTTCTGAACTGACATTATAAAATCATAAGAATCTTTCGACTACTGAACCTTCTGAATTAACGTATCTTAAAATTATGGAGCACTGGGAGGTTTGCGTAATATCAGTGGTGTCATCCACTTGCACAGAAAAAAATGTGCGTTCATTATTTCATTTGTTACATGATCATTTAAATAATCAGAAATGCATTCAATTATCTTTTAGTTCTTGGGAACTTCTCGATATTAATAAACCTAAAAGCTTTTTAAAATTCCGCCTATTTATTGACTCGTTGCTCTCATCATGGCCGCGAAAAACTAACTCTTGTTTTGCAAGATACAAAACTGCGTCAATTACCAAGCACATAAATAGTCTATTTAATCGGACGTTTTCGTTAAAATGTATTTTATATAGTTAAGCATTTTCTTTCAAAGTGTCAGCTATAGTGCTTTGATTTTTTACAAATGTTTTTAGCATTAATTCGCATTTTAAATGCTCCGCCGAGTCTTCTTGTTTATGTAAAGACCTACATATATTTAACATACCTTCAAATCCTTCCTTATTCCAAGCTGAATGTTTGTTGGAAACTAGTAAACAAGGCCAGCAAAACAATTTTTGCAATATTTGACTACTACATAACCATTTGTACGTCGAAAACCGGGATAACGGTTAAAACTCTGATCTTGTTCCTTCCGTCGATTAAATGGAGTTTCCAACCAAATGCAAACCACATCCGTGATCGGATTCATCAATAATGTAAATTAATAAACCCGAAACCAAATAAAGTTGTAACAATACCATAAATAAATATAACACCAAACAGTCAAGTAAACTGCAAACAAACTAAGCTGTTGCAGCGAAATCCGCGAAAATAAAAGTAAACAACCACCCCAAACTGATCGACACGTAGGTGTAGTGTACTGCATTAGCAATTCACCGAGAGCGTTGTATGGCGCTGGCTAACATTAATCTTCCATGCGGTCGACGTCATCGCGAACGCGTTGTCATGGCAACGTAGTAAGAACATCGTAAACTAAACATAGCATCACCAGCAAAGTCGAAGCGGTTAGCGCCACTGTTATAGTTATAATAAAGTTCGATTGAAAGTTTTAAAAAGACATGCCGCCAACGGTCAAGTAAAATATTTATTCAAGATGTACAATTTATTTTTTGCCAATTAGGTGAATAAATGAAACTTAAATTTTAAGAGATATATAATAACTATAGTTAGATGTTTGCTCGTTTATTTTCCCAGGTAAAGTAGCACTTCACCTACTTCACCTGAATAGCCGCCACTGCTTTGTTAAAATGCACAACTCAGTAATGCACTTCTCAGGGTGAAGTTTACATCAAAGCGAACGGCTAAACGTAACTGATTTAAAGGTACAATATTCTATATAGTAAGCGAAGTAATTTCGAGAGGGAAAATATAAGGTTTCAGAATTCCGTCCACCTAATGGAATAAAATATTTGTGATGGGTTTTACTCAACTGACATATATTTTTTACTAGGGAATTCCAATATTTTAGATGCATATCTAACAAATGACAGGCAAATATGCATTTGATCCAAAATATGCAACTTTATACAAAAATTGTTAAAATATGAAAATATTTCATAAATATGCATTTATATGCATTTTCTATATATTACGAGCTATAACACCTTATTTAAAGAAGAAAAATGAATGAAAGTGCATTAATAATTAAGTTACTGTATTTGGGATAGAACGGAATCCGACGTTTCGCCTATAGAGACTTCAAGGATATTTACTCCACGAGATCGGAACACTGAAAGAGCTCGGAGAGATTAGACTCGCTTTTTACACTTGTCATTCATGTTCCTTAAGCCTAAATGATATGGATCATCCAGTTTCTGCCATAGAGACATCACTACAAAAACTAGGAATTTAGAAAGGAATAATTGTTCATTTTTTTGTGTGTGTTTTGAAGATTGTTTGAATGTTGAATCGCCAAAGTAACTTTGCAATCTTGACTGTGGATCAGTGTATAAATGGAAGAACATCACACTTTATTTCGGTAACTCCATATTAGTTGCCAGTCGCCAAGTAGGATTATAATATTTTTTAAATGACCTAATATCTATTCTGATATCCGTTTCCTCTTTTCCAGTCGGGAGATCCTAATTATATACAATTTAGGTTGCAAATCACGAGGGCTGTATATACCAAAGAGTTTAATGACTGATTGCTTTTTTGTCGGATGACGATGTGATTTTGCATTTAGCTACCTATTTGTTTGTGTTGATTTTCCTATGTACAGCAGAGTATAGTAAGGTAACTTTGCATTTTTTGCCTTTATATAAGAACATCTAGAAAGGGAATCGTGACTTCTCTTTTAATTTCCATTGGAATTTTAGATGGTCAAGAAACATGGGGAGATTTTCTGGACCACGAGGGCGTATGACAAAACTTTCGTCTGCAAAATAAATATGCACCACGATTTTAGCATTAATGGAGACCACGCTAAGGCTGCCCCTTCAAAAGCTCCCATGGGATATTGGCTACCACAGATACTAGCAGACGTAAAAAGTTCCTTGCAAAAACAAAATATGTTAATATATGTAAAATTATTAAGTATACTTAAAAGGTATTACTTTTGTAAGTGGACGATCCTGTCGCACTGGTTCATTAACATTATGTATGTTAGGTAGTCTATACAGTCGAGGGATACTAAAGCTGCATTGTCTTAACATCCTGTGGTGCAGGCTAGATACTTTCATAAGATTGGTTTCCGGCCTTTTGTAAATTACGTCGAAGGGTAATCAATTAATTCAATTGAAGGTGGCGAAAAACCCAAAAATCTACTAGCAAACTA
The DNA here is from genome assembly GCA_030620095.1 of Kuschelorhynchus macadamiae. Classification (NCBI taxonomy): domain Eukaryota; kingdom Metazoa; phylum Arthropoda; class Insecta; order Coleoptera; family Curculionidae; genus Kuschelorhynchus; species Kuschelorhynchus macadamiae. The sequence continues at coordinate 59,899 of JAUTXW010002428.1, read as the reverse complement.
TGAAAACCGTATAAAATATATCTAAATGCATATTTAGATGCATTTATAAGTATTTATTAGCCCGAGAGCCGGCCAAGTCCGATAAACATCGAACGGGAGGCCGATTTAAATATTCTACGATTGCGCTTATCCAACAGCCAATATTTTACCAGTTTCTACCTATGCCACACTTAATTTTCTGGCATAATTTAAAATCGATTGAATAAGTAGTTCTTATAGTAATTTTTGTAGACCGCCATTTTGTTTCGTCATGTTGAATTCGTACCAGTTTATCCCTATATTACAGACATTTCAATTAAATAACAAGCTTTTTTTACGTTGATCTTTTAAACATTTTATTTTGCCATCTTGAATTCGTACCACAAATTTACCAGTTTATCTCTATCTCACACTTGCACAAGATTTTTAATTAATCTAATAAGTAGTTTTTCATGCTGATTTTTTAAACATTTTATTAAGTCGCCATTTTATTTTACTTTGGATTCATACCAAAATGTTACCAGTTTATTCCTATATAATACTTTTTTTAACGTTTTACTAGGCCGTCATCTTGTTCTGCCATATTGGATTTTTACCAAAATATTACCAGGTCATCGCCATATGACCCTTAAGTTTGAAGTCAATCGGATAACCAATTTCTAAATTATGCCGCGCATTGACGAACAGATAGAGAGACCGACAGACAGATTGACGAAACTGCCATTTTGTGCCGCCATCTTAAATTCGTACCACAATGTCACCAGTGCGTCTCTATACCACACTTAATTATTGCACAAAATTTGAAATCATTCCATTAAGTGTTTCTTAAGGATGAATTTTTAAATATTTTATTAAGCCGCTATTTTGTTTCGCCATCATGGATACATACCAAAATTTTACCAGTTGGTTCTCACATAATACTTGCTTGATTTTTGTGCAAAATCTGAGGTAAATTGAATAACTAGTTTTTTAGTAATATTTTTTAAACATGCCACTAGACCGCCATTTTGTTTCACCATATTGATTTTTTTGCCAAAATGTTACCAGGTCATTCCCATGTAACCCTTAACCTTTTATTAAAATTTGACGTCAATCCGATAATTAGTTTAGCGAAACGTCGTCGAAAAGACAGAACCACCAACCAACGGAAATGAGAACTAGGTTCCCTCAAACTATGCCGATTTTTTAAAGGTTGCTAACCCTCGGCAAAGTTTACGGAATTAGTATAATAATATATTTATTCCGTAAGCTTTGCACTCGGCACAGTGGGGTAAACCGTTGTTCTGAAGTAGCCATGGTGCAGAAAGCTTAGGCCACACTGATCCGGCCGAAATCGACTCGGTCGAAATCGGCTGCGGAACAGTGTTTTAACCCTGTAACGGAATATCCGGATGCGGATGAGTTTGTATTCGTAGAAAGAACTAAAACACAGTATTTAGTTAGATTTCATCAGTTTTTCGTTCAGTCGCTGTTATTATGTATGATTGTTTTTTTTTATTCATTGAAGTCTAGCATATCTGACAAACATATAATGTTAGTGGTTACTTCAGTAGTCGATTAATAAGAAAAGGATAAACAAAAAGAAGTGTTTAACACTGTGAAGGCTAGGAAACTACAATACCTGGGTCATATAATGAGGGGAGACAGATACGAATTGCGGCGAATTATAATACAAGGAAAACTCGGAGGCAAAAAGTGTCAAGGAAGAAGAAGCATAACATGATTAAACAATCTGAAAACATGATTTAACTGCTGTTCCATCGACTTTTTTAGAGCAGTAGCATCCAAAATTCGAAAAGCTGTGATGATTGCCAACCTTCTTAGAGCAGACGGCACATGAAGAAAAAGAAAGAAGAAAAAAATGACGGATTTATGATATAAATCAAAAGCATCAGGTATTACCTATAATATAGCATGTTTTTAGAAAGGATAAGTAAAAAAGATTTTGACAGGTGTTAAAATATTTCAATTCTACTATCAGCCACACTTTTGTAATAATTAGTTTAATGAGTCTACTCAGCTTTTCCAATTTTTTTAAACTCAGCTCTTAAAAGTTTTGAAGGTTAGAGAGAAGGCATATTTTAAGAGTAGAAGTTCCCTGTGCTAGGTTAGGGCTATTGTCTCAGTCTCAATCAGATCCAACTAGAGTGAAACCTGATGGAAAACCACAACAAACTTCAGACCACCAAGGAAATATATTTCTCTGGTAAGACCTACCCGATATCAAACAGAAGGGACGAAGCAATCATCACCCGTCTCAGAAATGGACACACAAAAATAACGCATGAGTACTTACTAAAAAATGAAACTCAACCAATATGCAACACTTGCAGAGTCCCATTAACTGTTAGACATATTCTATCCCATTGTCCCACCCATGAATTACTTCGAAATAGACTTGGCCTAAACATAAACTATAAGAACATATTCTCAGAACCACACATTAAAACATTACTTACCTTTCTTAGAGAAACTGAAATATACAAACTGATCTAAACACGTAATTATTAAACACCTACACTGCAAACCAAAAGCAATATGCTAGACGCTAAAAGACCCAGATGTCGATGCGTCTATATTCCATATCTCTATCTACCTCTCTTCAAATTTACAAATGTCAGAACATATTTTCGATGCACGTTACTGTTCTCATCTCGCTCATTAAATGTGATGTTCAACTGGCGCACTGATTATTTCCGAAAAATATTTCGATCATTTCAATCCTTTCTAGCTTGCTGTGTACCATGGTTACTGTGAAGCCAAAAATTCCTTTACCCTAGTCACTTTACACTGGTATCATTTTTCAGAAAAGTCTTCCCTGGTATGATCACCTCAAATGCGACAGCATCCGCGAAGAAATTGGGTTCCTTTTACCAAGCTCGAAAATACTTTTCTTCTACCATCTTGTATACTCTTTACATTTCGCACATCAGACCTAGCCTTGAGTAGTGATCGCACATAAGGGTGCCATGAGGAGCAACCTCTTTTTCAATCCTTAATATGCATCCCCATGCACCCCCGCTCCTTATACTCGTAACTGCAAAAATCATGCAGACCTCTCACTTTGATCGCTCTTACCAGCAAATTCCTTTCCTTTTTCTCCTAATCTGCAAGTCTTTAAATCCCGCATCAATATACTTTCCCCTGTCTTCACTTAAAGCTAGTACCTGGTTCTTATGCATTCGGCCTTTGTGGTCTGTTCATAGATATACATTTATCGATCTTTTTTTACAAATTCATTGTTATTCGATATGTCTATAACTAAAAAAATCGCATGCTCTAGGGCGAAATCAATTAAGAAATGGTGCTTGGGTTTAGACCATTTTAAAATATAATTACTTTCTGAGGGTCCCCCTGAAATTATAAGAGGTATGTTGAGCGAACTTCACAGCACAAAGCAAGATTTAAAAAGATTAACGAACGACCTTTTGACGATTCACATAAGAATACTGACCCGGTCTTAATTGAATTGATAGAGATTAGAATTACTCTTTGCGATTAGAATAGTAGTAAATAGAATATTTATAGACACCTGTAATTGCGAATAATGGAGAATAAAATGTAACTATAATTAATTTAGTTCTTCTCAAATAACAACATTCTATTATCAAATTGACTATAGAAATTGGATTAGATGGAGCAGTTCCCTTATTTTATTATATTAGTACAAAAGAAAAAAAAACGCAATCCTACCTTATTCTATTACAGGAAACCAATACATACATATAGGGCAATATGTGATACAAATTAGCTTCCACGGGAAACAGACAAACTGAAACTTTAAAAGTAAACGCATATTTCACTGATGATATTAGGCGTCCTCTTAGACACTATAATAATCCTGGTGTTGGTAGTGTAGTTCTACCATTTATACAGGCTACTAAAAGCTTATCTAATATTCACACAATTTTTAATGCAAAAAAGATAAGTTAGTATGATGACCTATACTTAAACCAGAATACAGCCAAGCTCTCTATTAATGCATCCAAGATTACCACATATACTGTTGATACATTATGAATACACATGAATTTTAGAGATATGCCTTTTGGTCACTGTAAAACACTTTCCTCAATACTCTAGATTAAGTTACACTCGAGTTTTTTTAAAGACTAGTTTTTCAGTAACAGAAAGTGAAAAAATCATCTTACCTTTTTAAAATAATTTCAGAACTAGGGCGCTATAAGGAATTAGAAAAGAGTAATAAAAATGCATATATTATATATAAATTACAAATTTATTATCTTTAGTGGCAGTATTTATATTAGTAACAAATATCATCGAATATAATATCTGCAGGGTTTAAACTAAGACGAAAGCTAAGTATAGATAATAAAATACGAAAATTGCACATTATATAGATCATTAAATACTGTGACATTTGAACACAGTGCACTTTGTAAGGTCCTTTGATCACATCAAAGATATTTGCTATTATATAAACAAATTTATTAGACTAAATTACTTACTAATTACATTCGTCAAAGTATTGGAAAGTTGCTTTTAATCATATTGATACCAACAAGAAATATCTTATAGTTCATATGTACATATATACAAGCAAAAACGTGTTGCGAAATAATCCCTAATAAAATCTAGGTAGCACCAAAATTAGGTCGGTGGACGAAGCATGAAAATGTTGCGTACAGCATTCTCGTTTTGAGCACTCAGAAATGTATAATTTCAAAAATGAAAAGATTTGGGATTCCGGTACACAGTTTTTTAAACTAAATTTATGACTTACAAATAATTTCGGAAAAAGCAATAAACAATGTCATAAACTATAACAGAGTTTCTAGACGTCTGTTTTATTTCAATCAGATCCATACTTTCAACTGTACACTATACATATAATACATATAGGAATACAATTTAGATATTTGTGGTATGCTGCCAAACATACAAAATAAGTCCAAAGACGAAGATAAACATCTTACTATTGAATATAATTATACACCATGTCAGCACCAAATTATTTTTAAACCAAATACTTAAAAATTAATACAAATTATAGTTAATTGTGTAATGTCGAGCTTGTGTAACTAATTGTTGCAATATACCTAATTATAATGCTAAAGAAAAACTGGGAAAACTTTAGTTAGATTAAAACATTGTGAAATATCGAAAGTCATGAATCTCAAATATGTGAACGCTTGGCAAAAGAAGACCAGTTGGAAAAAATTGAACCCTAAGTGATCCTTCGATAATATATATTAGATTCTAATTTATTAAAATATTAGAGAGAAGGGGCGAATATATAAAATACTCTTCCTGTACGAATATTCGATCATACCTATTTTTTTAAATTCACTTTATTCTGATTCACTTTTTGAGATCTCATACTGTATCGATTAACTCTAGTGTTTTTTTACAGAATGAAAACTGATTATTATATGTGATAAAATCTATCACTATGTTTTATTATCCTTTACCTGGAGCCCTATTTTAAGAAAGAAATGTTGCCTTAAAAGTTTAAAAAATTAAATAGAAAAGTTGTAAAGTTTATTCTAATTTTATCTATCAATATTTAAACGTATACGTGGCAGTAAGGAAAAAACTTGGATGTTATAAGTTAACTTTTTGAACTATTACTTTCCGTTATAACAGGCAACATATTTTATTAATAAAATACTATTCGATCAATATAGGGGAAGTATCGTTACCGCGAAAAAAAGCATATCCTGAGAACATACAAGAATTTTAATCAAATCGACGACAAAAATACTGTAGGTTCAAATAACTAGCAGAATAATAATATTTGTGACAATAATTGATATTTAATCTGCTAAAAGGTATAGGCGTATTTCAAATAATGTCATGTTAAATTCATATGATTTACAGATTACAGATAGATTTTCATAATATATGATAGTACATAGCATAAAGACTTGTTCCTATGGATAATTCCCATACAATGCTTGTAGTTGGTTGAAATCCTTATAACATAGCATAGGCTAGCTTTGTCAATATTTGAAATAACTGGGTTGTAGCTATATATTAAGTGAACTGCTGGTAACTACAAAACTACATAATTTAAACTTATGAAATGTCTATAATTTTTGGCTAATTAAAAAAATCAAACAATATAATATGTTGTTTATAACATATAGCTTAAGTGTGCCCTGCTTTTCTGTCCCACCCATACATTACATATCACGATTTAAAAATAAAGATTACAGATATGATTAGTAGATTTGACAGTATAGATTATACAAAATACGATTATTTAAAATTCTCAAGTGTTTTCATAAAACTATAACTAAAAGAAAAATAATATATATTGCTCTAAAACGTTTTTCTTGATAGACGGTTCCAATATTTGTGGATTTTGTAGTAACAGGCATTTTGTTTAACGCAGTGTACAGCAACTTTCATTGAGCCGCCCACGTTTTTAAAAAACGGCGTAGGCGAATTTTTTTACATTTTAATAGCTCAACCTATTATCCTAAGAAATATTGACATTTGTCTTAGGCAAGCGATTTAAGGGTAAAAAAGGGGGGCATTTGTCAAAAACTTATATCAGGGATTTTTCTTCTTTTATTTTAATATGACATTCTTAATTTATATAAACAAAAACCCCTTTGTGCTACATTCAAACAAATGTAAGGAAATAATTATCTACAAAAATGTAAATTTTATAAAAAAATAACTATTTATTTTTGGTCCAGAATAAGGATTTATAATAATGTTTGCAGACAAATAATACCACCGATGATGTAATATATTCAAATAATCAGAATCTGAGACATATTTTCAATAAATCTGCCCGAATGAATGATTACATCATGTATAACTTAACTGATATTTTCATAGTAGTTAAGTTTAGGTACATTTGTATGTGTTATACTCCCTGTTCTTTCTAAAATAATAATCCATGTTTCCTAATGTAACATTATAGTATTTCAGGAAATTAATTAATAGTAAATGTAGCAAAACAAAAGTTTCTCGAATAAATGAAGCTTTAGAAGAAAACATGTTCGACAAATGATAAATGTTGAAACCTGAATAAGAACATCACCTCAAGAAGTAGACCCCACAAAGAAAAAAATATGTTTCGTTAAAATTTCGATATTCTTCGGAACTGACTGATTTACTAGATGCGGACTCAATACTACTTTACAGTTTATATGGCAAAATACCAGAAATATCATAAAATATTGAATTTTATATTTCTCATTACAATAAAAATTTATCTTTTAGTCTATATACATTACCAGTCTTAAAGCATTATCGGAAATAAATTAACTTAAATTAAATTTTAACATCCACAAAATAACCTTAAGTTTGTTTGGGTGGTTCTTTATCTATCCGCATGTCGTCGATCTTGGCTACTATTTTCAACGCGGGGCCAAGTTTCATCGCCATGGCCGTCATTAAATGATCTTCTTTGAGCAACATGAGCGCCTGGCCGTCAATTTCCTGGATCAGGAAATCTTCAGCATAATCAGAACAACCAGGGAGATTTTTGATAAAGTCAAAAACCTCTTGAACCTGTAAGACAGAAAATATATTTAATTAATTACGTTAAAAACTGCACAACAAATTCTATTCAGGTAATTTCAGGTTGTAAAATGGTTACGTGTAAGAATATCACTTGGCTAAATCAGAAAGCTTACTCAAATATTCTAAACAGCAATTAAGTTTTGTGCAACAGGGGGAGTCCCTAGCGATTGTGGAAACATTCCTGTTATCTAGACAGACGAAAATTTTGGGATGTTCCTAAAAACACCTGCAATATCTAAAAACACAAATCACACCCAAGGTGGACTCCTTATTCTCTCATGTTTTTTTCTACTCTTATTTATACATTGTTTCTATTGAAGTAAAAAATATAAACTTCCTTGAGGTCCGGAACAACCTTCAATAATGCAAAATGGGTTTTGAAATATGGTTTTTGGAGTAACAACTGAATCATACAAGCGAGTTTCTTGGAATTAATCAATACTTTCAGAAAGACGGATTCATATTTTATTATTATCCCACCTAAAGTAAACGCCCTTTTGGCTAACTATCGTATCTATATCATTCTTTGATTAACGTTTTATGGAATCTTTATCATTTCCATTGTTCCATATGAAGAAGAAGGACTAAAAATTTTGATTTTGAAAATCCATTTGCAGCTCTTCTTTTAATAAAAACACACACTATCTTTGAGAAATATACTAAATACTTACAGTCCACTTAAGAGGATCTACTTTGGGGATATTATCGTCAGCAGGGGTAGAAGGACTTGTACTTTCAGCTTTAGGGTCATCCGTATCTGTTTCTTCATTCTTATCCCATTTTTTCTTGTCGTCTTTATTTTTGCCACTGAAAGAAAAATAATGAGGATTAATTAAATTAATATAAATCTTGTAACACATTTAAATATAGATAGAACATAAGTAATATAACTGGCGATACTTTTGTCATTTTTGACAAGTAGAAGCCCGATTTTAAATACAGTTTAATGAGACACGATAAAAGATCCGACTATACAAGCAACTGCAAAAGTTACTTGAAGAGGTTTGTATGATTATGCAAACCATTTTGGAGTAAATACAGTGACTCGAACATGAATTTTTAAATGGAACGTCCTATAAATTTTTGCATTTTTAAAATATGCTTAAAATTTCAAGCATATTTGGTGCAACGTACATCACACATAAAGCTAATAATTAAGTAACTAAGAACAAATTAAAATATTTTGGACATTTTAAATAGGAGCAACCAAACTTTTTCTTTTTGTACCAATTCAAAATGCATAAATTATGTTGGTAGAATTAAAAAATAAACACTGTATCACTTCAAAATAATAATACTTAAGGTTTCTTAAGTATTTTTTGTATTTTTAATACAAATCGAAATAAATTTTCGATCGGAAAAGCATGTTGATCTGAGAAGCCAATAAAAGTTAAGATAAAGTTTCTTAAAAAATATTTAATATTCATATACAGGGTCTTAATTGCAAATAAATAATATAGCTTATCTCAGATTGAACTACAGCTTTAAATATTAAATATTAATTATTTTTAACGAAACTGTATCTGGACTTTCATTTTCGTTTTTCTCGGCTCGTTACATCAAAAAAGTACAAAGCTTTCGTGCACTTTGCACGTTTTACTTCTGCTAGTTTTGACGTCAGATATTCTGAAATCTAAGTCATTTTATAGTATATCCATATAATAGATTTATGTCTTCTTGGACGGACTGGACCAGCATAAATATCTGTAATGTATTATTGGGGCGGTGTACCTATTAGTTATCAACTATTATATTACGTCGGTGAACGAAGTAGTAACAAATATCAGACGAATAGCCGTGACCAAGATACCTACTGACGTCGGCATCTGACTAGAATACGAGGGTTGAAATTTGGGCGTCATTGTTTCATAATTTTTATGCTAACCTTAAAATGTCAGTTGCCAAATTTCGAAAGTGGCTAGGATATCGCACAACCATGAAATGGAATCGAAAATTTTGTAATGCGTTTAGAACTGTGTGTTGAAATTTTGTAAAGTATTTATTACTACATTATATTATAAGTAAAAATATTTTTAAACGAAAATAAAACCTACGTAAGAAAAAACGCTAAAAAGTAAAATATTATATTTTATTTCATTATGAAAATGTAACTTTATCAAATCAGCGACAAACTAATTTTTCATTGTTACTTAAGCACAAAAATACAGTTGTGTATCGAGTGACTTGAATCTAACACCACGAGTATAATGTTTATTGTTTTTATTAGTTTGACGCCGACTGCATAAAGCAAAATTTTCAAGACAGAATAAAATATTAATTTTTACTTTTGGATGCTTTTTTTGAAAACGGTTTTATTTGTTTGAAATATTTTTTTCCTTTTTACTTCTATTTACATACAGAATTATTGATAAGGTCAGAGAGTTCGAGCCCTAAATCTAAGTTACAATTTTGGAAGTGCCTGACGAAATATACAAGTAGGTAGCTACTATATCTATGTACATATCTTACCTTTTAGAGCAGACAACAGAACAAAATCTCTTATTCTTCTTAAACTTGGATTTATGATCTATCACACCACAAGCCTCACATTTAGCCATATCGCCTTTCGGCGACAAAGTATTCGGTGACATCCCTTGTTTCTTGCCTTAAAGGAAGGGGAAAGTTATTAAAATATTTACTAATATCTGACATATAGCCAAAAATAACTTAATTCGTTTTATGGTTATATCAAAGTAACGAAATAAATTTCAATTACTTTTACGGTTAAATCAATTTAACAATTACTAGGTTATATCAAAGACCAATCATACTTCAGAGTGCATCATGCATCAGGCGTTTAGCTCCTCTGGCCGTCTAACCGTAATATTAGCTATCATGCAGCAAGATTTAACGCGGCGTTGTGAGTGATGCGATTTAGGTCTGCTTGTTTAATTAAAATGCAAAATAGAATTAAAGAAACAAATGTGATTGCTAATTATTATAGGTCGGAAGCTGCCGCGAAATGAGAACTCTAACCTTGATATAAGCTAAGCTCCGCGGAAATATCTCGAACGGTCCCAACTTCTCTGAAAGTTGAGATCCATTTGGAGTGCCTTTTATTTTTAATTAGTTGGACCTGCTATTCGGAGTATAATCAACATCGCAACATATAATAAATTTTTGACCTTAGTTAAATATTGCAGACAGTTTCTGCTTGAAAAATAATCCAAATGACAGCAAAAAAATGAGTATCGTGATTTATCTCACCTGTCAAATTTGACTTTTTTTCCAAAAAATGACAAAAAAACTGTCTTATTATTTTCATATGGTACTTTATAATTTAAGATTTATTTGATTATTTCAATACTTTAATAAAAATATTCTATTTATTTTAAGAAAACAGCTAAGAACACTCACGGGATAAAGACTAATACTTTGATGTTTTTCATGAAAATAGGTCCAAGCGTTTGGCCCGGACTTTTCCATTTATAAAAACCTTTGAAGTACCTAAGCATGTAATAAAAAGAAAATGTAAAGGGCCACGTACATATCACATAGCACAATATTAGTATGTTATAGATGCCCTCCCAATTAAAAGTTTTCATGGGTAGAATTAAATCTTAAGACTAGGGGTTAGTTTATCCAAATCCCATAGAAAATACGTGGAAAAACCAAGATAACACTAAGTTACTTTTTTCAACATATTTAATGTATAGTACTTCCCAAAATAAGAAAAAAATATTATATGAACAATGGTCCAAAAACGCTTTGATTTCTAGATATAGGGAAAATACCGTTTACAATGTAACAACCTGTATATCAGGAACGAAACATTTGCAGACTTATGTTCGTATAAAATGTTTTTGTTACTTTAGAAAGTACTATATGTTGAACAAATAATTTGGTGCCATCTTGTTTTCTCCATGTATTTTATATGGGATTTGGATAAAGTTTAATACATTATATCTCTGAATTTCAATCAGTCCAAAAAAATATATTAGAAAACACTAAATAACAGAATTAATGAGTTATATTCAATTCAAATTCAAAAAAAAAAAATATCCAGCTTTTTTTGGCTTTTAAAAAGAAGTTGCTCGCGACTAAATTTATTACATTAATGGCCGGTTGCAGAAAGTTAAAAAAAAAAGTTTAGAATGTTTAACGGAATGTCAAATTTGACAGCGAGTTCCTAGATTTCTATAAGCACTTGTCAAATCCGAAAACTCGGTTAAATATTCTAAACATCAATTAAGTTTTGTGCAACCGGCTGTGTATGTTTAAAAAATATGTACTTATATAAAATATTGCGTAACTTACGATGAGGTTCATCATCTTTATCAATCGTCGAATGCGGGCGTTTCAAATCGCTTATCATTCCGCTTCTCGTCACTGGAAATGGTTCAGAGGATTCTTGAATAACAAAATCTTCGATTACATGAGTTAACACCTGAAACAAAGAATACATATTCAAATATCTCATAAAAAAATTGACATGAATCTTTTATTGCCTATAAACGTCCATATAAACCCATACACAAATTTTTAATTTTATACTAGGATTCTATTAGGATCATTTCATTTACTAAAAGTTTGCGTAAAATTAATCAATCTAGTTGTCGAGAACTTACGCACCGTCCTCGCCGCGCAACGCCAGTTTCGTAAGCCTATAAACCGGGTAGTAAAGGCAGCCGGTTCTAATATTTCGTTCCGTTCAAACGCCAATTTTCATAGGCGAAACTATGGAAAAATCCAAGGCTGGATTGGTCTGTGCGACTAGAAGATGTAAATTTATTCTTCCAATAAAAGTTTTTTTAGATTCCCCATTAAGACAAGGTAACCCAAGTAACAGTTATTAAAAAGTTAAATACAGAAGCTACTTGATATATTATAATACCCCTTTATTCTATTTTGTAAAAAATCGATTTAATTTTGAATCAACCAATAATTGAAAGTTTATTCCTAAAACTAAAGTTAATATTAATACTACAAAAATGTGTTACATCAATCAAAATCCCGCTCTCTTGGGAGCAAAATGATATTTAGCTGCATAACCTTAAATTGTAAAAAACATGGTTTGTTATCACACATAAATAAAATAATAATTACCATTCTTATTTTTGCGAATTTGGAGTTACTTTTGATATATTTGAAATAAGTACTTTTTTCAATTTAAATATTTACTTTAAAAAAATAATCTGACAACTTTGTAAGTTTGTACAAACAACTATTTAAATCGGCGTGGCGTTGGGCAATGGCTCCTTGATAAAGGCAAAACACCATAAAAGCCAAGCAACTTATGCGATGCTGGCCGAACGTCTGGAATAAATTCTTACTCGGAAAAACGTTGAAATCCTTAAATTATTATTTTCGGTTAGGCATTACTTACAACTGAAATAAAAATATATAGTATCCTGGAATTATATAAATGATAGAAAAATTAAATTCACAAAACAGTTTGCACTTTTCTATTTAGTATAGAGTGGTTTACGGAATGCCAAACTGTCGTCCACTTTACTACTGACCGTGTTAGATGTTGATAAGGTAAAGTAAGGTTTAGGGTATGCAATACAAAAAGTCTAGAACTTAATGTAAAATGTTTTTTACCCGAAACTTCCCTCGTTATGAATAATTGCTTTTCTTTTGAATAGTGAAGTGTGAACCAATTTAATTCCGCACATAGTCATTTTGGTCACACATATACATATACCTTATTTTGAGATATTTTTATTGAGCGCCATTTTGTTTCGCCATATTGGATTCGTACTAATATTTTACCAGTTTCTACGTACGCCAAACTTGATTTTTGGCCATAATTTGAAATAAATTGAATAAGTAGTTTTTACACTGATTTTTCTAAAATCGCCATTTTGATCTGTAATGTTGAATTCATGCCAGTTTATTCCTATATCATATTTAATTTTTGTGAGAAATTTGAAGTCGATTGAATAAGAATTTTTTTTACATTGATTTTTTAAACATTTTATTTTGTCTCTATTTTGTTCTGCCAACATGAATTCGTACAATTTTATCAATTCATCTCCGTATCACATTTAATTTTGCACACATTTTGAAATCAATCTAATAAGTCGTCTTTTTTTTTCAGACTGATTTTTTAATTTAAGAGTTGGTACATGCAAAAAAATCAAAAGTCTTTCCTAATGAATAAAGAATAAAACGAGAAAATTAATTATTGTGATTAAATACCAACAAAAGTATTTCTCTCTAAAATAAAATATATATTTTTAACCAAAGTAGCCCTCAGAAGACAAACCATTGCTTGAAAGTTAGCAATTAGCCAAATCATGAACAGTTTTAGAAGATTTAGGCTTAAATTTTAAAAAAATGATTACATTATTACTATTATTAGTTAGTTTTTAACAATGGCGATGACTGTATACTCCGAAAAAAAACAATTAAAACATGAATTTCCACCATAAAGGATTTGTCAAGTCTTAGAAATGTCTTGCTACATATTTTAAGAGTCAAGTCAGATTAAAATCTTAGCGAAAGACCATAAATGGAATCATTTTTGATCATAAATCAATATCTTAATAAATAATAAACTACCCTAATAGATATTATGTAAAGCTACTCTAAAATAAAATATAAATGGTTTGCTTACTTTACTAACCTGAGGCTTGACCATTGCCTTAGGTGGACACCTTTCCTTAACTTCCTCTGCAGTGGCTGCTACAGGTAGACCAACTTCGGAAGAAGTAGCAGTAGGCTGGCTTGGTACGGTGCCTGGAATAGGTGCCGATTGGATACAAGACGCTTCCGCGCCTATAGTTTGAGATGGTTTTGGCTCTTGAGCTATCAACGCTGCAGCTTCTTTGGATTCAGAGTGCGAAGCACAGCCTAAATATCGTTTTCCAAATTAAAAATAACATTCAAAATATTCTTTAATTAATATAGAATTAATTAAAGTTTATATCTATTATTTAAAAGAAAGTTTCTTGAGAATAAGTTTTCGTCAGCTCGCTTCGAGTATAAAGTTCCCGGTAAAGCTTGAAACTGTTTTCATAAATCTTGAATAATGAAAGTAATTTACTTCAATAACCCTTTAGATCGTCACTGGAAATTTTATTTGGTTAATCAATATATCTACGTAACGTTATAAAAAGCCATGAAACAGACAGTCCGAATAGATTTGTCTAGACGGGTGCTGTTTTTAAATCCTTAATCATATTTAAATTATTATATATTAAACAACGTTCACAGCCAAATCTTTATATAAGTTTATAAATCATTATTTCATCTTTTAAGGGCCCGCGCACATCAGACAAATCCCTTATATATTTGGTTAGTGCCGTATACAAGAAGGGGGCAGGGGGGCTGGGCCCTCCCATGCAATTGTCTGGGACCCCACCGCCCCCCCAGTAATTTGAATTTTACTTTACATTTCTTTTGCTTTATTAGTAAAAAGTTCGTATTAGCATAAACAAAAAAAATGTCTTACTTCAGACAAACAAAATAAATGCAGTTTAAAGTTCTCTGCATTATTCCTTGGATATTATTAAGTAAATTATCTATCTATTTGTATATATTTGTAATAACATCCGAGATTAAGATTATGACAAGAAGTACCTTAAATTTTGAAAAAGAGTGAAACTAAATTTGACAACATACTTCAATTGGTTAAGTTTTTAGAAAAATTGTTTTTTTGGAAAATATAAAAATATCTCTAGTTGGTATTACTATACATATTTCAAGTTCTGCTTATAAAGGTCATTTTCTTGTATGAAAAGTCAAAAATGCCACGACAGTTCAGGGGTTTCGGACCTAGCTATTCCTAATATAGAAAAAATTGGATTATGATAGAAATGTCGATATTTTGCCTTTGAAAGCAGAACATTAGATTTAATTCTCTAAAATTTTTGTATGTAACAAGTTACTTTTTAAATTTAGCTTAGTTTCTACCAAAGTACCATTTGTATAATTTGTTTTTTTATTTCATTAAAAAATAAATTGGTACCTACTATACTTTTAAAATGGCTACTGCCAATACATAATCTAATTTTCTTCAGTAAAATGGATAATTCCTTAGGAAACTAGACATAAATATTACCCCCCCCCCCCACACACGAATTGTGGCACCGATTGGCCTCTCCACTATCTAAATCTTGGATACGCCACTGTATTTAGAATGTCGTAGTTCTTGACAGTCCAAGGAAAAGTTACCATTGTGGCGAAAAAATCATTCGAACCCTTTTCGAAGTTAAACTTTGCTCAGATCTCATAAAACAAAAACAGCATGACAGAAAATAAGCCCTTTGGATCAACTTTCTTTTAGCTGAAATATGATATATTTACAAAATATTTTTTTTTTGCTTCTATAAAGCCTCCTGAATGCGGAAATTAAAAAGTTCTCTGCGGAAACTCCCATTTTGTATTTTATTTATTTATTACCTTTTTCTTAACTTCTATAAATCCTTCTGAATGTGAAACTTAAAAAAAATCCCTTTCGACTTTTTTTAGATGAATGTGATATAATCAAAAAATATATTTTTTTCGCTTCTATAAAGCCTCCTGAAAAAATGTTTCAGCGAAAACTCCCAATTTTCATTTTATTTATTTTTTAACTCTTTCTCAACCGAAATGTAATACATTCTCAACATATATTTCTGATTTCTATAAAGCCTTGTGATTGTGGAACTTAAAAATTCCTGCAGAAACTATTATCTTTTATTTCATTTATTTATATACTTTTCAACTTTTTTTTTAGTTAAATATGCTATATTCGCATAATATTTTATTTAGCTTCTCTAAAGCCTCTTAAATAGGGTAATTAAGATTTTTATTTTATTTATTTATTTTTTTCTTATCTTTTTCTTAAATGTGATACATTCACAGCATATTTTTTTTATTTCTATAATGTAGAACTTTAAAAAATGTCCTGCAGAAACTCTTATTTTTAGAAAAGTGCCTGGTTTCTATAATGACTGGTAGTTGTTTGAATAATGCAAACTGCTTGATTTAATTACTTTTTTATATTAAAAACTTCGTGAAAAGTTAAACAATAAGAAAGCGATGTCTTTGACAAGAAAATGCAGGGCTTTTTAGTTTTATGTTGGTAACATAACCTGAAAGTGTCAATCAATTAAAGCAGCGCTATCTATTCAAATTTAAAGAGTTAAACATTTTACAAAAATGTGTTTTTATTTGTGAATAGAAAGTTGTTAAATAAAAATTAAAATGAGTGGATCTCTAAACAAAAAAATGAAAACCCCTTATATTCAAGATTAGATATCGTTAGGTCAGGTCAATCCGCCCCAGGTTAGTACCAAGTTTGTCAATAAAGCCATCATTAAAACCAAAATAGAAGTATGGCAGGAGTGTTAAATATTAAGGCGAAAATAGTGGCCCTACAGGAGTGTGAATTTGCGTATAGATAAGATCTTTATTTTAAATTAAAATGTAAAGCTTTTTATTCAGATGTAATATAAAAAGAGCGTAAGAAATATAGTAATTAATGAAGACAAAAGTGATTGAAACAACGCAAATGACTTTATTATTTTTTCATTATTAAAAGGAGGTTTTTAATATAATACACCAAGCAAATGAAATAATTTAGGTTATTTAGTCAATGTTACAGTCATTGTTATTGAGTGAATGTATTAACCAGTAATGTTTAGAAAAAAGAAGTTTTGTATAATGTAGTGAAAAGTAATATTGAACATTTTTATGGTCGCTAACTCAGAAACGAAACGTCGCCGAAAAAATCTGATTTCGGATTCGTGACCAGCGGTCGAAAATCTGCCGGTGTTCCAAAAATCATCAAAATCGAGATGGTAAGTGTAAGTAAATAATATAATTAAGTACAGCTAAAAAAAAAGTTGTAAAATGTAAAGTAAATAAATAAAATAAAAAATAAAGTTCCACATTTAGAAGACCATATAGAAATAAAAAGAATATGTAGTGAATGTTTTACATTTCAGTTAATAAAAAGGTAAAACATGAGTAAAATATAAATTGGGAGTTTCCGCAGTGAAATTTTTTAATTACCGCATTCAGGGGACTTTATAGGAGCCAAAAAAATATTTTATGATTATATAACATTTCAGCTAAAAAGAGCTGTCCCAGTCTTTTTAATAGATTTAGCTTACAGTACCTCCCGAAATAAGAAAAACAATTTTGTATGATCATAGGTCAGCAAATGCTTACATCTCTATATACAGGGTGATTATATGTAAACGCTATCTCGGAAACAAAGGGTTTCCTAAAACATTTTTTTTTTATTTTTGTTACTTATTTTGTGTCGTTTTGTATCTTGAAAACCACCAGAACGAATTTTTCGTGACAATGTAAATATGTGTCAAATATCGAAAATAAGGATTTCCATTTCTTTGTTTAAAGATCTACTTATTTTAATTTTTTTCTTAGCACACATAAAAACAGATTAATATTGTAAAATTTAAATGGTAACTTTTCCTCAGACGTTTGAAAACTACAATATACCTACCAAATATATTAAGGGATTTCCTTGAAACCACTTTTTCATATTATGGTGTGGACCTTTAATGATTTTCTTAAAAATGAACAAAAAAGCTTTCACTGACTTTGTAAGAGAGGCCAAAGTGTGACCACTTTGGTCGATTAAAGTTTACTTCCTGAAAAATACGGCTTTATTGAATCGATTTCCTTGAAATATGTTAAAGATTATAAATAAATATTACTGACTTTTGTTTTAAAATATAAGTATTCAAATAAAACGCTTCCCATAGGTAATTGTTACATATTATATTATATTAACGATGGATGTTTAGAAATGATTATTATAAATGTTAAGATCTAAAACCTAAATCAGTTTATATTTTTACAAATATCAACTCTATAGATCCGACTAATTATTCTTTTATGATTGTTTCTTATGTAACAAAATTATACATTTTCTTTAACGGACAATTATAAGGCAATAAAATGACCACAAACATTTACATTAAAATAATGGTCTAATCCAGAAAACGCTATTAAAAACTAAAAATAGTATTCTAAATTTGAGATTTGATTTCCCACGTTGATTTTACACCCTATAGAATCAGAGAAGCTTTCCAAAATAATTAAACTGATACTTACCATCAACCCCAATACCGCTTTCTTTAGGCAATTCTGGAGATGTCGTAGTGACAGGTACCTGGCTGGTTTGAACTGGTGGTAGCGCTTCCTGAGGTAAGCTAGGAGCCTCCTCTTTTTCTGGTACCGGTGGAACTGCAGGTGGCAAAGGAACCTGAAAACAGATTTCGGTAGTGTTGAAAATTAATTATATAAATATAGTAAGAAACAACAGAGTACACAAAGAGAAATCGAAAGTGACACTTGTTTTCTTTTGACATTTTTCTAATTTTAATAACAAAACAAATGTCGTAGTTGCCTTACCTGTTGTTGTTGAGCTTGTTGCTGCTGCTGTGGCTGTTGTTGTGTCTGTTGCTGTTGTTGCTGTTGTGGACTAGTATTTACGGTAATCTGCTGCAGTTGCTGCATAGGTTGCCCCTGTTGTGTCACAACTTGCGGCACTACTGCTTGAGTTGTTCCTGTTTGCTGAATCTGCCCACTTAAAATAGTACCAGGAGGCGCCATCTGAGTAATTTGTTGCTAAAAAAAATACATAATATTAACTGGCTAGTCGTAAAGATTGCTTTCTTTCTTCTGGAGTTAAACAATTTATTTTACCAAATTTTCGACAATCTGACAAGGTTATTTAAATAAAAAATGAAATTAGATTATTACTGAAATGTTTAACAAATTTAAATAATTATGACATAATAATTAAATAATATCTGGTCTTCCTAGGTGTTTTTAATAAAATAAAATCATAATATAATAACTGGTAAATTTACTAATCTTCAAATACAATAGGAATGTACCTAATAACTAGTTATATTTACCAAAGTTTTAAACACATTTGAAATAGTTAACAAATACCGCTAAACGCGTTGGTGCGAAACAATTACATAAAAATAACAAATTTATTTCAGTCTCCAAAGCATCAAACTACGCGATAAAAATTGTTTGCAAAACAAATTTCCCCGATTTTCTGGGTAAATAGCATCTACCAGTTATGTGTCGCTGTGAGTCATAATCGCAAAATGATAAATTCATTTCGTGTTATCTATATTTCAGAGTAAACTAATACCTAAGCGTTTATTGTACAGAGACGCAGAAATTATAAATTTACAGGGTGACCCAATTGGTTTTGACGGTATTTAACGTATTATGACATGCGTAGTAAACGAAAAACAGCGATTAAATAAAGTTTTTTTTTTACATTATATACAGTGTTCGGCAAATGTTCCCGAATGGCTTAATTATAGCCAAACTAAAAGTCAAAAATCGGAAAATTTGGCCCTATACTATTATCGATAGGGTCCATCGAATATTTTCCGGTTATACCGGAATTAAATGTCAACTTGTTAATATTAAATAAAACACCCTGTATATTATTGCATATCTGAATTGTACGTAAGATTCTACGATTTTTTTCTATTTAAAGCTTTGACGTATCTTCAATTGTTTTCGAGATAATGACAATTGAAATCTGAAAATTTAACACTTTGGAGGGATGTATAATCTTAACGGATGGAGATAGATTAATTAAACAAGAAAGTAATAAATAATAATATCAAAATAATAAACAACAATTAAAATAAAAGGGGGGGCTAATCAATGGGTCCTCGTCTACCTATCCATCTTTTCTTTTCTTTCTATTTAAATAATTTCTAACGCGAATGCCAAAATGTACTTGTTGATAACAGATGTTTTTCTGTAATTGCTGGTTATTGTCTCAGTCGGGAAATAAATTAACTAAAGCGGGTATAATTATGATGTTAAGTAAATCACTTGAGTTTGCAGTCAAATTTTTGTGGAGAAAAAAAGGTCCAAATTATATTGTTCCTAATTATTCCTGCCTATATTTATAGTATGCTGCTCCACCATGTGTGAGGATTGAGATCGGGCCGATACCTGCAGTTATGTCTATTACAAGGCATTAAGAATGCATGAACGTGGCCTCATCGAAAAATAGAACATGACTCACAAAGTCATTTCTTGACATAATTCCAATCGTCTATCTGGATCATCTTCTGAGAGTCTCCGGAGCAATCTGGCCTTAAGGATTCTTCTTACTGACCTTTCGCTGTTAGTGTGTTCGAGGGCAAGTTTTGGAACGGAAGTTCGTGGTTCATCTTGTAAAGGAAGCAAAATATCCAAAGACATTTTGTGGCTGTTTTTGGACGACCTGATTTTGCCAAGTTTTTTATAGGATCCTATTCAGGGAATGTTTCATTAAAAAGGTCGATTGCTTCTTGGAAGGATCTACGCCTATCTATTTTGAAGATACGTCAAAAATTTAAATACAAAAAATTCGTAAAATTTTACGAATTTTTATCAACTAGAAAATATTTTAGTTAGATTTAGTATAGAGCCAAGTTTTCAGATTTTTGAAATTTATAGTTTGGCTATAATTAAGCCGTTCCAGAACATTTGCCCAACCCTGTATAATGCAGTTTTCGCAATTACGTTCTGTACATTCCCAGCATACTTTTCTGTACAACTGGAAAATTCAATTTCTCTAATTTTTTTTATTTGCAAAAAACTTGGGCTTTAAATGTCATAATTAAAAATCAAATCAGATGACTTTGAGATCCATTTCACGTTGTCGTAATATGAGAAGACAGGGGAAACATATGTCTTTGAACTTCCATGTAAATTTGCACAGTATATGGCTTATTCAATATTGTTGGAGCCATAATTTAGCAAGCAAAATGTTTTTAAATCATTTTTAAATATCGTTTGGAAGTTACAGTAACTGTTGGATCATCTTCTACAAAAAAATAAGGACCCATTATTGCAAATGCACACCGTACCATACGGTCATTTTCTCGAGACACAGAATTTGCTCATAAATAGTAGAGGTCGTTTGTAGATCTGTTGAGATTCCACAGACCAGTTCCAGAAACTTTTATTGACGTGTCCTGATAAATGAATATGCTTTGTATTAGGTAGATAACCAAGAAATGTTCTACAGAATTGAAATTGTGGCGACAAACTCGTGCACAATTTGAATTTTTGGAAGAAAGCATAGATTTAATTCGACTGGGAGTAATTTTTTACCACTACTAGTGTTAAACTTTTCATGCAATTTCAAAATTAAGTATCGTGAAGAGAGTCAATGTCGCTGTTTTGAGCTTCAAGTATTGACTCAATTTAAACCGAAAGTAAAAACCACTTTGCACAATTTCAAGAATTCATGGCGACTAGAACTGCATACCTCCTAGTTTCCGCACCACTACCCTTATACTCAGAAAGTGGATTACCAAAAATTGTCGTCGTAGCCCATGCACTGTCAATTTTAAAATAATAATGGTAAGCACAAGTCATCTTTTTTCACAATTGTGTAGACAAGTAAGTTTCCTTTATTTTTGCTTAAACCGATTAAATATTTCATAACACTTACCGGATGAATTTGTTGCATGTTCATCTGCATTGGTTGCTGGGTGACGGCCAAATTAGACTGCAAAGGAAGCCCTTGCTGGATTGTACCAGAAATCTGCTGTTGAATTTGTTGTTGTACTTGCTGAGAACTAGGCTGCGCAGACATTGATACCACTGGCATGATCGGTCTGTCACTAGTCATTTGTATTTGTTGTTGGGGAATGCCCTGGATAGTTTGTACTGCTGAAATAGACATTAATAACTGATATATATGTAAAAGGTGAGAACTCTCTCACTAAATTATGTTAACAAGGTTATCATTGCCCAGAAAAGATCATAAGTTCATATGTGGACCATTCGACTTTCAAAGCAGTCTAAGACCAGTCCATATAGAACCAAATCTCAATGTTATGTCTATATTTTCAATTTGGAGAATAAAATAAAAGTAGGTAATAGTGAGAGACAACACGAACATGACATGAAGACAATTTTTCAAAAATGGTAAGTAATATTAAATGAAACTGTCTACTATAAGTCAAAAGGTGGAATTGCAGAAAAAAATTATCCATATTCGGATCATCAAAAAGCGGCCTGAACTTCCAGTTTGTCAAACTCATTAATTAATAAATGGCATATTACAGAGACACAAGTTAGTTTTTGAAATTAAATAAATATCTTTGATTATTTTGGTTAGGTATTGACCAATTGACTTTTCGACTGCGAACTCTATGCCAATGTTAGCGCTCATTTGATGGGTTTTGATATTATTATTATTACTAACATTATTATTATTATTACTAACATAATTATTATTATTGTTGGCTACAATTCCAGTGTAAAGGTAGCTTAATAGTTTTTGCACCCGAGTTTGCCTCCACACCACCATCGAACTTTTATGACCAAGGAAGAACGCTGCGAAAGGGAAGTGAGAAGTAAGTTAGTCAGTCTCAGACATATCAATATCTTATATGTTATAAAAATCAGTAGAGTATAAATCAAAATTTTGCAGGAATAATCTATCAATTTATTTCAAAAATCATAGTCCACTAGCTTACAATTATAATAAACAGCCAGTGCTTATTATTTATATTTTTTTTTCAGGTTTCAACCGAAACCGTGAAATATGCCTTCCATATGCGTATCACCGCAGGATGGTTGCCCATGGCTACAGTTCTAAAAATGACTTGACAATGCTCGCTGCGTCTAGGATTACCGACTTTTGCGTTATACATAAGTTTTGTTATGGCCGACTAAGACGTTTTGCATTCAATGTCAATCCCTTCCAGAGGGTACTAGTCCCATTGATTAATGATTGGAACAATTCTCAGTCCAACTTTCTTCTTTTATTACTTCGCTCGTAAAAGGGAAGTATTGTAATCGTAAAAAATCAGCCTCCGAGATTTTTCAGATCTTTACGTTTCAGGGTCCCTAGATTCCGAAAAACATGTTTTCTCAATTCCGTCGGTCTGTCTGCCTGTCGGTCTGTCTGTTCACGGCATAGCTAAAAAACTACTTACACGATTGAGTTCAAATTTTGGTTAAACATTAAGGGTCATTTGGGGATAACCTGGTAACATTTTGGTAAAACTCTAATATGGCAAACAAAATGGCAAAATGAAATTTTGCACAAAAATCAAGTATTATGTAAGAATCAACTGATAAAATTTTGATACGAATTCAGGATGGCGAAACAAATGGTTGCTATAGTAAAATTCAACCTGAAAAACCACTTAATAGGCTGATTTTAAATGGTGTGCCATAAACAATTGTGGTATGTAGACGAACTAGTAAAACTGTGGTACTAACTACAAAATATTATATTTGTAATCGTGAAAAAATCATTTCAAGTTTTACATATCTTCACGTTTTAGCGTCCCTAGATGCCAAAAAATGTGTTTTATCAATTCCGTTGGTCTGTCTGCCAGTTTGTCTGCCTGTCTGTCAGTTCACGGCATAGTTAAAAAACAACTTATCAGAGTGACTTCAAATGTTGGTCAAATTTAGTGGTCATATAGGGAAGACCTGGTAATATTGTTGATAAAAATCCAATATGCCGGAATGAGATGGCGGCCTAGTGAAACGTTAAAAAAAATATTACCGAAAAAACTATTTGTCCAATTTAGGTACCTCAGATTTGGCACAAAAATCAAGTGTTATATAGGAATGAACTGGTAACATTTTGGTATGAATATAAGATAGCAAAATGTGTAAGCATTAAGTGTGATATAAAGATAAACTGGTAAAGTTGTGGTACGAATTCAAGATAGCGGAACAAAACGACGGCCAAAGAAAGTTTTTAAAAAATCAACGTAAAAAATCATATTCAATTGAGAATTGATGATTGAGTTTTGCAGAAAAATTCAATTTGGTATAGGGTAAACTGGTACGAATTCAACATGACGTAACAAAATGGCGGTGTGTGTTAATATAAAAACTACTTATTGAATTTATTTTAAACTGTGCCCAAAAATCAAGTGTGGCATATGTAGAAACTGGTAAAATATTGGTATAGGAATCCAATATGATCTAACAAAATGGCGACGAATTAAAATTTTTTAAAAGTCAGTATATATGTGCTACTAAATGACTATATACGGAATTAAATTGGGTCACACTTCACTATCTTTAATATAAGGAGAAATTCGTAACGAGGGAAGTTTCAGGTAAAGGAAATTTACCGATTTTTCTATATTTCGGTTGTTTGGTGTGGAAATATCGATGAGGAATGCATTGTTGTGTTGTTTATCTATTATTGTTGTCATGTTTGTTGTGTCATGTCCCTTTGTCAGTTATTATTCCAGTACACTTTGGCCCTTTTATTCTCTACCACTGGCAGTGCTTTGTATTTGTAGTATCTTATATTCATTTCGATTTCAAATAAACAGATTTTTAAAACTTCTAGGTAAACTGTTGTAGTTATTTTATCATACCTTTCCACGTATTTTGTCTTCGCCACTGAGAAAATATGCTCTACTGTCTCTGATTCCGCTTTGCATTTCCGACACTTGTCTGATGTTAAATTTTCTTTTAGGATGTTCTTTTTGTAGTTTAGTGTGGCTATAATTTGGTTTTGGATGCTAATCACAACAGATGCTTGCTTGTTTACCATTTCTCGTTGTAACTCGTTGTGGAACTGATTTTTTCGGTCAGCTGATCATAATTTTCGGCGTTCAAGTTAAGTGTAGTGAGGTTATTGTCCGCTTTTACTACAGCTCTATGGATTTCATTGCCTTTACTTCTAATGTACATTCTCAGCGTTCGTTCCGCGACCTCCGTCCTCTCGTGGTAGATTAGTCCTTTCCACTGCTGGCACAGGTTGGTGTTTTCTGAATTTTCTTTCATCAGTTCTTTCCATTTTGTTAATCCGTTCCAGATCAGTCTGTGTCCTTTTTACAACGCTAAATGGGTACTGCAAAACCGGAATGGCGTAGCTATTAATAGCCTTGGTCAGGTTTTTGGAACAGGTTATTTTTAGTAGCTTTCTTAGTCGAGATTGAAACTGGCCGGAAAATACTTCTTTAATTTTGCTATGCTCTATCTTGATTGTTTGTAGCACTCCAAGATACTTATACACGTTACATGTCATTGATGAAACTATTGTGGTTGTGTCTAGTTGGAAATTAGATCCCTCTATCAGTTTGCCTTTCTCTACAATTACTGTTTGGCACTTTTTGACTCTGAACGCCAATGTCAGCACTCATTTGATGGGTGTTATTATTATTAATATTAGTATTATAATAAGCATATTATTGATATTACTACCATATTATTGACATTATTACCACTTGTATTATAAGATATTAGTTAAGAGTAGAGGCAATAAAGTATTAGGTTTCCGTGGCAATCATTTTTATAAAATTTAAAAATATTTAAAACAAAATGTATCGCCTATTATACTGTCCTTAAATTTTTTTTACAAAATAGGAACAATATCAATTACAAGGTAGAATCATACTTGATAAAAGATTATATACCTACAATATCTTACTATGGTAAATATACTACAGATTACAAGATTTAAAAAAAACTCCTGGCCTATAAAGTGATAAGAAACTGATACTTACTCATCATAGGTTTAGCTTGGATCTGCTGCTGTTGTTGCTGCTGCTGTCCCTGCTGAATCTGATACTGTTGCATGGCCTGTTGCTGTTGCATCACCTGCTGTTGTTGCATAGCGACCTGTTGCATTTGTTGTTGATTACTTGCCGTTTGCTGGGCCTGCTGCGTTTTGTTTTGTTGATTTGCCAGTTGTTGAGCTTTTTCTGGCGTCATCGGGGAACCAGGTGTCATTGTAGTGGTCATTCCAGTTGAAGTATTCATAACCACCATCCTGTAAAATGCATAAATGTTTGAAAATACGGTTTTGAAGTCTTCATTTAATATTTTACGAACTAGCATTTATTAACTGATATTTTTTAATTTATGCCATCGTCTGAAAAACATAGGTGCTTGATAAAATTTACTAGGTCAATTATGAATTAAAATTAGAATGTCTATAAAATAAAAATAACATTTTCGCGTGAAATCTTCTTATATGTATTAAATGTGTTAGATTAGATAAGATAAAGCTAAAAATTATCAAATTATTATTTGATTTCCGTAAAAAATTATATTTTTTCAATCTGAATTTAACTCATAGTTCTGCGCCTATAGTAATTACATAATTTAAAATACATATATTTATTTTACATACAATGCACTTCAAACTTAAAATACGAATTATAGAATGAACTAATTGTAAAGGGCCATTCTCCATATTATGTATTATGAAATAGACTTATCAACCTTTACATCCATTAATTTGTTGTGATAAAACCTACCTATTGCGCTCGTTATTTGCTCTTTGGTTAGTTTATTATTTTGAATTAAGTTTAGAAAAATTAAGAAACATTTTGAAATGTAAGAAAGTGATATAAATATGCAAAAAAGGTATTAAAACTATAACTTTGTGTGTGGAGAGTCTGTTGCCACACAACTTCGGTAATCTGATAGTTTTGTTAAAAAAATGATTGGCTATTTTACTATCTGTTTTTTTTTAAATAGGTAAAAATACAAACAATTGTTATTTTAATGAAAAATGTCTTAATTAGTAACTTGTAACAAATGTTAAAATATATCTAAGCATTTTATAGGAGTTGTAAGTCTGTTTAAGTTAAATATACAAGTATGTTCTGAAAAACTAAAAAAAATGGATGTAATATTTTTCAACATAAAAAACCCAACTAATAGAAATGCTATTATCGTAAAACTAAAAAGATATATTTACTTACTTGTTTCCAACTATATGATGCTGTTGCAGATTTGTATACGATTTCATCTGTGTTTGGTTAGCTGCATCAGCTTTTGGAGCTGGGGATCTAATCTGCGGAGTCTTTGTCCTGATTTTAGCTGCAGGTTTATTCCCCATTGTCTGTAAAGAATATGTCTAATTACCGAAAAGGTAATTATACATAGGAAAAATGTGTAGTGCCTTACAAAAACGATCCCTAGGCGAGTATTAAAAAAATCTAAATACGTCACCTTCGAAGATTTGACGCCCACCTACAGAGTATCATATTACAAGTTCAAACATGTGTAAGAAATCAGGTATCAACAACATTATTCAAGGAAACAAACACCACAAGAAGGAAATGCCCTAAGATATGGCATTTTGGAGAGACCACGAAGGTTAAGATTGTCTGAACTGCACCTTATATAACAAATATGCATATGCATATAAGTTTAAATCGTCTTAAGCTGTTTAATTTGGTACCATCACGATGGTGTTGGAATAAATATCGGTTAACTCTATATGGCTAGGGATATTCGCAAAAATATTACGAATCTTTTTTCTCCCCACTCCTTAAAATCCGTGTGGGTTCTACAAGGTTATTATTAGTATTATTAACTGCTTAGAGTTTCATACGTACACCAGTGCCATGAGCCAAGTTTAATCGGCAGATTCAGCTGGGAGAGAAGACAGACAGCATTTATATGAAGATAAAAGAATACAATTTTTCAGTATTCTCTGTTTAATATAAATTTAAGTTCTAATGTTAGTGTTTCAAATAGTAATAAATTATAAAGAAACTAGCATTTATCTACACGTAACATGGTTCGTAGAACCCGACAAGAGCAGTTATACGACGAGGAAATTAGAAAAAACGCCCAATAATACCTACTCCATACGAAATCAGGCCATTATTAGTCCTAGAGGCGTTACAGTAGTCAAAACGAATTCAGCTGAAGCATAAGCGTAGTTCCGAGGAGAATACGTCTGATCAGCAACATCGATTTGTTGATGTGTGGAGGTCCGTATTTTCTTTATATTTCCTTTATTCCAACATTAAAGCTTCTGTACTTTTAGGTAGCGTAGTAGTTTATTATTTAATTTTATTGCTTTTTATAATTTAAACACATATTACCTGTCTTTATGACTTAATAACCAACAAAAACAAACAACAAACCTAACCTTTTTTGATAAATATATTACAGTGTTTCAATTTTTGGAAAGGACAGGTATTAAGATTAGATTTTAAGAAGAGAGAATCAGATCAGCGTATCTCAAGCAGAGCAACACTGTTGGAAACTTTTAACGATATTCAGAATGAGACTGAGTTCCAGGTAGAACAATTTGAAGAACATTACATAGAACGCGAACAATTCGAAAATAAATATTATTCCGTTTTGACTAAAGCACGGTACCTTTATGAACAATTTAGTGAAGACGAAAATGATGCGAAATCTCCTGTTCAAGCAGTCACTCTGTCTGTCCAATCCGATTCCTCTAAAAGCGTAAAATTACCTGAAATAAGATTACCCAATGTTGATGGTACGTACGAAAAGGGAATAGAATTTTTCATTCATTGATTCATGATAATACGCAAATAAATGACATACAAAAATTTTACTATTTACGTGCTTCATTGGTTGATTCAGCACCTCAGGCAATCCAATCATTAGAATTTAATACTAGTAATTACATTATTGCCTGAGACACTTTATGTGACAGATTTAATAATAAGCAGCTTTTAATTCAAAATCATGTTTGAGCCATTGTTAACCCGGAAAAGTATTTGCCACATCAGCATTAATTAACAATGTATCTTAAAAAAAAAATAAGACCCTTGAGTGTGAAAAGTTCCAAGCGAATGGCAATTCTATTATTTTAAACGATTTTAAAGAGTTTCTCACTAAACGTGCGAACTTGTTAGAGACAATAGAGATTAATTCTGAATATACTAATAGAAAAAAAAACAAAATAATTCAAATAAACACAAGAGAGGAGGCAGTAACCGCTCAAGAGGTTTGTTAGGATATGCAGGCTTGTTAGGTAATTTACAACTGTTTATTAAAATTCTTGGATAAAAATCGTGCATTCATAGTTCTTTAGACTAACGATTTGTGACATCGGAAACACTTATTGTTAGTTAATAAAAATTTGATATCAATACTGTGCTTTAAATGTTGAAACTGCATAAGGTACGGAGGTTTCATAGTCAGATTTTGTAAACAACATATTACTTACCGGTGTTTGTGCTCCAATTGTTTGGGTAGACACAGAACTCGCTGGACGGATAGAATTGGATGGCAAAATATTTAATGGCCGATTGGAAGTTTGCTTGGGCTGAATGTTTTCATTAATAGGTCTAGCTTTTGCAGCTTGCGCTACAGTTCCTTGAGCTGCGATGGCTTCTAAATATATATATATATTAATAATACAATGTATGAACTGTTATAGGAAGAAGAAAAAACAACAGATCTTTAATAACAGACCACACTAATTTATTAAATGTTATTAGTATCTACTTAAAATAAAATAAGCTTAAAATGTTATGAATCTACTTGTCAAGAAATATATTGTGTAATTCTACTACTTTTCTCCCACGTGAACCGTAGCAGGAATTTCTAAACAAATCTGAGATCATTTTAGTATTGAAATACATATTCGCGTCTATTTTCTAGAAACCACACTTGCCATTGGAGATATCAAAATACTAATCACCTTCTCCTAAGTAATGAGTACTATACCAAAAAGAGTTTAGGAATTTTTATGTCAAAAAATAGAAATTCTAGGTAACCCTATGGTAATGCAACTTGCCGATAACAGAATAGCAATTTTTGCAGAAATATGTTTTGTAATGAGTGGATGGATTTCTATGGGACAAGCGCAGCATTTTACCTATTTCCTAGATTGCTTCCATGCGGATTGAGTGGTTTTAGAGCTATATCAATTTTTTTTTAACCTAAATGAGATTTGATTTCAAATAAGTTATCTTTAAAGTCATATTAAATCAAATGAAATAGAAACACAAAATTCCTACTTCCCCCTAAAAATACAAAACAATCCCAAAACAAATATGTTCAGTCGGTCTATTGCAGGGCCTAAACTGAGCGTGTATTCATACAAAAGTAATATTAACTTATCATTATGGCATATACTCCTCACCAACAATTGATTTATATTAATATCTGCAGAAACAATATATGTATTTTTATTTATTATTTATTCATACAGTTATTACGTTCTAGGAATTATTTTTTCTTATTTGGCGCAACTATATCCTGAATCTTTTGCAAACTTTCCGACACACCAACCCTACCCCCGTTTCTTATTACTGGGCTTTAAAAATAGTGCTGGGGTAGATGCTTGATTTCTAAATTCTGAACATTGTTTTGCACGATGAACTTTCATAAGTTGTAATTTTATAAGTCAAACATGTCCCTGCAAATATTTTCAGGGTATACTCATCTTGTCATTTTTTCGTTTTCGTGGAGAGCCCTGGCTAGATCAAAATGATTTAAATCTCTCCCGAGAGGTAGATCTTTTTCTTTTAGGGTAATTATTGTAGTTTTTGCAGAAATACTTTAATGTGGTATTTATGCATTATTTTGCACTTGCAAATCAAAAGTGTAATCAAAAATGGATTAACGTCAACAAGTAATCGTTGTACTGTTATTACCGTCAAATTCTTGCTTCTTTACGCGATATCAAAATGGCAAATGCTTAAACCAGCCTATTGGAAATTAGAAGCAAAATTGTAAATTTTGAGAATTTCAAAATGTATACTGGACACTGGAAAATCTGCTACTATTACAGACATTTATGCAGTTGAGAGCCTCGGCAATAAAAAGAAAGTTGCGAACAAAATTTTATACAATAAGGCGATGCCAAAAGTATCTTGCATTACCTAATTCAAGAGCGACTTTGACAATTAATAATTGTGCTATTTATATGTACATATATTAGTTATTACTACATTTTTATGAAATTTTAACTTGACGTTATTGATAAAATAAAAAATTAATATTACTTATAATTCTGATTAAAACATAATGAAAATTGTCATTATTATTTCCTTAAGAATGTAAGTTTACTTATATCCCATCGTTAAGGGCATCCCATACCTTAATGAGTAACTTTCATGAACTTTCGTCAAAACAGCTTCAAAATGGGTTGCTTCCAATACAGGGAGGGGAAAAATATAATAAAATATTACGATATCATATAACGTACAGCTCATATAGTGTTGCTTGATCATGTATTTTTTAACGATTGTATACTTACGATTCTGTTGTGTTTGGATGGTAGCTGTTTGAGGATTTTGCTGAATAAACATTCCAGGGGTGCCATCGGCTTGTGTGCCTCTAATAAATATAGGATTCGGAGCGAGAAGAGCTTGAGATTGAAGTCCGTTTGTGGCCCAAACTTGAGGAATTCCGTTAGCAGCAAACTGCCATGGAAGACTATTAGTAAATTGCATTGGCTGACCTCCAGGCTGTAAACAAAAAGAAAGAAATTAAATACTCTAAAACAATAACGCTGAGAGAATAATTCCTACAATGTAGTTCAACAAATTATTTACAATTTTAGAGAAAAAAAATCAAATGCTTATACAATTACAAGTATTTTAAAACTTTTTTGCATAGATGCATTTAATATTTTATTTAATATATTATTTAAACGCGATTTTTTATTTATCTTAAAAGGGCACAACATAAACATGTCAAAAACGTTGCATTATGGGGACTACAAACTTGTCCTACAACCAAAGATAGATTATGCTTCAAATAGATGGTCCGTCAGACACTTTCGTCACATCAACTGCTCGTGTCGTCGTTTAATCGTAGTCTTAGACTGTACTCAAAAATATTAGGCTCTATGTTGCAGAAAGCACGATTTAGGTCTACTTTCAACGTTAGAAAAACATTTTTACAAAAATTAGGCTTTAAAAAGACAAATAGGATTGGAGAGTAATGGTGTAAATACGATTTATAAATCAAAACGATAAGAAATCGGCTGACATGCGTCGCGGACTGGTAACTCGGGCCGTTGCGCTCTGCGGAAATATGGATGGGGGAATATATTAGGAAAACACTTGAGAATAAAAATATGTGTCAAATTATTTCAAAATCAGGAAAAGATATATAATTATTATAATTTCTGTTTAGTATAAACCTCCTATGAAACTAGTAGGGTATCCAGTGTTGATAAGGCCCACTTAACCAGAAAGCAGCGATGCGATATGTAAAAGCGGATAATATTGAACCAGTATATATTTAAGTATGATAAGTTTAAGAGTTAGAAGCTAGAAAACAACACTGATTTTTTTAAAAGTAAAATTTGGACCTTGTAATCAACACGGTTTGGTAGTAAGGCCTATAGCTAGTGACACATTTTTAGAGAACAATATAGACAGAGGGGATCTTGAATCAACTTCTTATATCAACTTAATAATTTTCCTGGCAGGCGACAAAATCATATTTCATCTTTTCATCGCATCTGTATTTGAAGGAAAAATGCCTGTCCATATAAAGCGATTTACTATATTATTAATAGACATGCATTTAACCCAATTAAAAACATGTAAAAATTGTTACTTGTATATTTTTCGTTCTGGATATTTAACCCAGCCAAATAAAAATTATTTGTCCCAATAAGATTTAGATGCCCGATATAGCAAATGTATACCTAACCTTATCTGCAACGCTAATGTCTAGTTAAGAAGGCACACCATAAAAAGGAAAAGAACGTGAAGCTCAGACATGTATTTTGAAAAGTGTTATAATCATTGAATAAAGTGGTGTAATACTTTCCCCCTACGTCATAACTACTCTAGATACATATGACGACCATAAGTAAAGGTTGGCTTCAACCTCTGGGTTTTAAACAGCACTATAGGGGAAGTATGAGGAGAAGCACTGTCTCATTTTCAATATGCTCAGGAGCTACTAAATTTGAGCTAGTAGTCTGCTGTAAGATACTATGTAGCTTTTGACCGGTTAAGTTTTTATTACAATGAATAGTTTCTGATTTAATAAAATAACTTCAACAATCGCAGGGCTTAGTCTCATAGAGTCAGATTTATTGTGACAAGCTGTGAAATTTCAAGGTGTTTCAAGAAAGTTCTTTGCGTTCTTTTATTTTAAGAATGCAGGGGTACGATAGCGCAACCGCTACCCATTAACGACATCCGTGCTTGCGGTGTAGGTAATAAAAAGTACAGTTTCACGAAGTTTGAGTGTACCTACTTTAAATATCACTGGGGAACAGTAAACATTTTTCAAAGACCAAAATAGCAAAATCTTACTTATTTTATTAGACTAAAAAACAATCTGTCTTGCAAAAGTCTCAGTTGGCTCCGGCTTTAGAGATCCATGCTTATTATGATAATTTACCTACCTGCCCTTAATGTATGGGAAAGTTCGACCATTAAATGAGAAATACCTGGATTTATTATACTAGGTGATCGTTATAAGGCGCTTAAATACATATTAAATACAGTTGATGGAGAGCTGTTGGTAATTGAAAAATGTGGTGAAGTGACTTGTGAAACAAAAGCGTACTCTTAGCCCTTTAATAAAAAAGGTTTACCACTTGTATTTTGGCTACAAAGTTGGAGACCAAGATAAAAATGTGCGCCCAACATTTGCGGCTGGCTAAGTGGCAAAAAGCATAAGATGTCCTTCGCTGTTCCTATGATCTGGCGAGAACCGAAAGACCAAGTTAGTGACTGTTACTTTTGTTTGACACGTCCCATCAGAAAAGGCTTTACGGAGAAAAAAAGGTCTGCGATACAGTATCCAAATGTAAATCCGTCATACGCCCGGTGCCTCATAGTGACGAATTGCCTGTACCTAATCCACCTCAGGAATATACCCTTGATTCTGATGATGATCAAACGGATCCAAACAGTAGTGTACCGGAAAATGTCGCCGGCCCATCAATCTCGTACGACTCCTATTTTGTCTATGAACTTCCCAGTAAAAAGCCTCACTAAATAAGTCAAAGTGAATTAGGTGCGCTTATAAGGGCTTTAGAATTGCCCAAGAAAAAAGCAGAATTATTGGCTTCTCGATTACAATGGAATTTATTTCAAGATGAAGTAAAAGTTTCTGTATACCAAAGCCGTCAGAAAAACCTAACCTTGAGGGATTATTGGCAGCTTTAAATTTGGACTATGATTCAAAAGATTGGAGACTTTTCATTGATTCCTTAAAAGTAAGTCTAAAAGCTATGTCACTCCATAATTTGAACAAGTTGCCTTCAATTCCAATTGATCATGTAGTCTACATGAAAAAAACGTATAGTAATTTGAAATTGGAGACCATACAATATGAAAGATATAAATGGCAAATTTGTGGGGATTTAAAAGTGTGACAATTTTGCTTGGAATGCAGCTAGGTTATACCAAATACAGCTGCTTCCTCTGCGAATGCTATAGTCGAGCACGATAGGATCACTACAGAAAGACAATTTGGCTACCAAGAGAGTCTTTTGAGCCAGGAAAGAAAAATGTAACCAGCGCGCCATTAGTTCCCCCTGAAAAGATTTTACTTTCGCCACTTCATATAAAATTAGGACGTATGAAAAACTTTGTAAAGGCCATAGACAAAGAAGGCCGTGCTTTTTCAGTTATTTAAAAGAAAAGTTCCCTAGAATCAGTGACGCTAAAATTCGAATCCCTTTAAAATAGTTACACATTTTTTGGCAACCATAAATGCAGAAAACTATACAGACCAGATTGCCCAACTTCTGTTGTGTTACCAAAACCTAGTTGTAATATGTCGTCGAAAATAAATTTCTTGGATTCTCATCTGGATTACTTTCGGAAAATTGTGGTGTTGCAAGTGAGATGTTAACAGACTGCCTATTGCTGGACTATTACGAGAGATGCCCCCGGGGGTTCCTTTCAAAAGGCAGGCTCAGAAGTGCAAAATGAGTGTCAAAATTTTAGATACAATGATAAAAATGTGCTATTCAATTGCTTTTGTTGAACCAACAATATATTGTTTTCTGTATTTTGTATGTTCATTGTATATGCCTATAAATTAAAATTTTGTAACATAATTCAATTTTTTTTTGTAAGCCAACTAAATTCTTTAATACGTATTTTTTAGTTACTTGAGTGTAATTCAATAAAAAAAATTGGTTTTGTTCAAGAAACAAAAAAAGGTTGAAATTTGTTCCCCAGTGTATTTAACTAAAAATGGCCGACAACGGTGTATCTCTAGCTGGGCGTATTTTGCTCACGAAAGATTCTTTCTTACCTGCGTAGGCAAAAAGGTAGGTACATTATTAAAGAGGAAGACAGGATAAATACAAACCCATACCTTTGTACGTTATTTGCATAAACATTATAATAAAACTATGTACAGAAGTAAACCTTTTAAGTATTAGAAAATAATTCATAAACTATACACATGCAATTTAAATATCATGCTACATGCAGTCCGAAAAATGTGTAGCAAAGCTTTCTACGTTTGAATGTCACATTTTCAATCAAATTATATACAGCGTGGCTAGAGTCTAGATAGCTTGGCTATTTTTAGACGTTCCAGGATATATTGTCTCTGATATCATACGAATGAATAATCTAAATAGAAAATTATATTCACTCCAGTGCTCTATTTACTAAAAATATTAACGGATATTTGCAATCTACGAGAAATCTACAAAAAAGGCAAAAAAAATCAGTCGCAGCGATCTTACTTGAATAGGGCTAATAATTTGGGCAGTGGGTTGCGTTCCGATCATTGCCTGTGACACTTGAACGCACTGGCCATGTTGTGGTTGTGTTTGAGCAACTGCGCCTGTACTACTTGCGACCTTTTGCATTTGAATGGTTTTTTGACCGCCCATTACCTAGGTGACAAAAATTGTTTTTGGTTTCTTAATTTTGAATTCGGATATAGGTTTGAAAGTTCTGAGTATAAAAAAAATCTACTTCAATTTTAATTAACAATTTAGAAAAGAAAAAATGTTATCGAACCTAATAAACCCAAAAATTTATTTTAAATAAACTTTTTAGAAGAAATTAACTATTTCCGTACTAAGCGCATCTGCCCGTTTAATGTTTGTGTTAATGTGTTTCTAAAATAAAGAAATTAATTAACATATCTAAGATACCTAATTTTATGCTCAAAAACAAAAGTAAATTTTGTAATATTTCATATTAAACTGTCAGTTTAAAACGAAATGTATACTTTGTTCAAAAACTGTTAATAAACAACATCTAATTATTATTTTCCGTTTAATTAAGATTGGCTGACAGAAGCAATATTTAACATATTACAAATCTTTCAATTTTCAACTTAAGGGTTGTTATTGTTGCATTGGATGATTCTAAGCGTCAGCATGGAAATAACATAATTGTCTGATTAACGCAATTGCATCTTTCGGTTGCCTCTAGTTTTTTTCCTTAAATGTCAAACTGATTAGAAATTATGACCCTACGTAGACCAAAACTTTATTATATATATTGTTTTAATATTTAGGATTTTTATCATGCATATTCGGAGAACTTATGGTAGGTATTTAAACATAAAATAAACAACAGTAACAAATACTTGAAGTGTTTGTGAGATTATATACCAACATTGGACAACTCATATATAATCAATTTAAGCGACTAATACTACTTAGTATAACACATCTCCATTTTTATAGGATTTATATATTAATTCCATTTTGTTATGGTCACAGTAGAACCCTAATATCCTTGGTGCAACTACTTATTTAAACTCCTGCTGTATTACAAGCTTTTTTTTTAAGGAACATAAACTAATCGTTGTAATTGTAGTGTTATTTGGAATAACGCTGATGCATTTTTCAGGTTAAGGCGTCAGGTGAGAATAGATATAGTTAATGCCTATAAAAATTATATTCAGCTGGCTGAAGACGATGTTCGTTGATCCTTACAAATTTTGGTCATTTGCTGCTGCTAAAATTGAATTACCAGGTCTAACAAAGTGAATGCTGAAGAAATCGTGTGTTTTTGCAGATTTTTTTGCTAGTTCCCCAAGGATTCTATAGCTAGTTCCCCAAGGATCTATACTTGGACCGCTCTTGTTTACGCTATTTACAAATGATATTGTTGACAGTCTCTCGGTTCACTGACTGCTTTATGCTGACAGTCTGATTTTTTTTCGAATATATCCACTGAAAATGACTGCATTGAGCTACAGTGAATTCTAGGCATTTTGCATGAGTGTTGACATTTACAACAAAAAATACCTCAGTTGACTTTAACTGTCATCAATGGGGTTACTATTAACCGTCCAGATATTTTTAGAGACTTTGGGTATTGTTTCTGACAAAACACTTTCTTGCGACTTTCAAACTATTCAGCCTATACAAATTTTATTTTTCTCGTTATAATAAGGTCTAAACTGTAATATGCGTCAATAAGTTGGTGTCGCTTTTATAAAGTACATATTAACTATATGGAGTCTATATTTTCACATAATACTATTATTTCTGAAGAATTATTGTCAAAGTTAAATTTTTGTGTTCCTACTTTAAACTTTCATAGCTTCCATCTAACCCCTTGTAGGACAAACATTTACAAGTTTTCACCAGATAACCGAAACTGTAGTAGCTATAACAATCAAAAAAATTCTTACGATATTTTTAATCGTAACTTGGGCGCGATCAAGACATTTTTACCACTAGCATCTTATTTTTCTTTTTATATTTTCGTTTTTTCTTTGTATTTATTTACTGTTGGTCTTTATGGATTAAATTCCATTTTGTGCATCTTATTATTTAAATATTTGATATTGATTTAGAAGTAGTTTTTTATTCATGTATTTATAATGTTTTATAACTGGGATATAGTCCTGTAAGACAGTGTATATATAAATAAAATAAATAAATAAGCAATTCGTTAGTTAGATTCGATAACTCGGACATGACAGATAACCTAACCCGTTCATCTACAACATTATATATCTCGATTCAGATGCAAAACTGCATTGAGAACGTAGCTATCTGATAACTGTCGCTCGGACAGTGCATCCAATATACAGATGATATTTGTATGCATATGACCCCCATTTAGTAGGTAACTACTGTGAGGAAAATAAAATTCCTGCGGTAGATACTGTCAATTTTCAATTACTTTCCGACGTTTCGATTTCAATTTTTATCAGGTATAAATATAAATCATAGAAATCACTACTGCTGAAGATGAAACATTCCATGTTTCAGAATTCTTTTTTTTCTTCTGGTTATTTTACTTTATTATAGGAAATATTAACAGTTTCACACTAACTTCACATTTGCTCTCACATATTCTAGCATTTTCATATGCATTAGGTTCATCAACAACTTGATTTTATCATTCCTGTGTCACGCATTTGGTTTTTTTTTATGTAAAAGAGAATTAAGTATGTGGTGACAATTACTACTCTAGAAAGGTATTCTAGCCTCTAACTATAAGCAATCGTTTCTTTTTTAAACAATTGCACAGTATATTCTAATGTTTAAAGTATAATCTTCCATAATAGATACCCTTAAGACAATAACTGCTGGCATGTCGAGCTAATTTTACTAACAAAAAATAAAAATAAGACTTTTGTAATAAAAGTAATAGTAGTAGTAGTAGCAAGGCCGTGACACTTGAAATTAGAAAATCTTTAAATTAGAAAAATTAAAGAAGCTAATCTAAAATAATAGATAATGAAGCACCAATCCATTGATCAGCCTAACTCAGCCTAAAACAAAGGATGAAGCAAGAATCCACCAGTTAGGCACACGCACTCAGAAGACCAAAAAACCAAGAAATTAATAAATTGTATAGGCATTACCTAATGTATTTTTTATCTATCTTTGTATAAAATTCTACGTAGCTTTTCTTTTAAAGTTCTATGAATGAGGCGTGGCCCATCAGACCGCGATCCACCCTATTAGGTAGTGTGGGGGGCTGCGTATGCACTCGGGGCATTTAAGTAGGTAAGATGTTTGTGGTATATATCATTGTATGTGAGAGTTTGCAAGTATGTAAAGAGAAAGAAAAGTTCTGGTTGTATGTTATAAATAAATAAATTTAGCGCGATAACTGGACGCACGAAAGAAGTATGCATGCAAACGCATGCAAAACGTGGGATTGTCCGTCAGCCCTTCGAGAGAGGTTTAAACGGTTGCAAACGGAGTTGTCAGTCAACCTTTTTGGAAACATCACTCCACTTAAGACATTAGCCACCCTATTCGTACAAGTGCTGAGATGTCGCAAGGAGAGCTTCTCAAAAGCAGCATTGTCGCAGAATAGATAGCATAATTTATCAAAGAGCAAGCCAGTCACAGATACATTGTCATAGTCGTTCTGCTCACGCCGCCCTAGAACTTGGGTAAGACATGGCTTGATTTCAAAAATAATGTATTCTTTAAAGATTAATGCCATTTTGTATGTTTTAATAATTTGATTCGTTGTGCTCTGCTAGCAATCTCTCTTACAGTTATAGTTATATAAATAAGTTTAACTTAATTAATTCTGTTATTTCACACTGAATTCGCACGCTTCGCGAATAAACCTTGCAGCCAACTCCCCAAAGGGAGGTCACTATAATCCATAACTTTTTTTAGTAATTAATGATTGAAAAAAGTTGATTGTTGTTATCGATACAAAGTGCGGATTTCTTTTTTTTATTAGTCAGTTGGTTTTTCTAACTCTGCTAAACAAGTCTGATAAAGGCTTATATAAATTTTATAAGACACATACATTTTTATAAGACATAATTTGTAAGCTACGTATTTTGACATATTGACATTTTATAAGGTTTTATATGCTTTTATAGGTAGGTTTTGGTAATTACTTTTCTTTCCAGGATTCTTTATAGTATTTTGTGGATAAAAATTAGACAAATTTCAAAGTTACGGAAAGAAAACTTGGTTAAATTTTATAAGAATATTTTGAAATGTTATTCTTACTTTGTTATAAACTTCTCTAATATTTTATAAGGAATGAAGAGCAACATGCATAATATTTCATCAGACATTTTCAAAAACAAGTACATACACTTTACATAACAGTCTATACGATTTATTGAAGACTTTAATGAGAAAGTAGAGATTCGATGTAAGGTTTTATATTTTAAGCTCCAAATAGTGGCACTAGGTTTTGCCACTACTGTTTCAGAGGAATGATGTAAGATTTGCTATCTATTGTGTCATATGAAGAATGTTTCATTTGAGAACTCTCTGGGTACAAGCCTATCTAATAAAGATAAGGTAGAAGCCCAGAGATCACGATCGCCGGAGGAAAACAGTCTTCAATAGTTTATATGACATAAAAACTAATTATTAAACATTATAAGTGTAAAATGTTATTATTTATACTCATATTTTATCAGAGTAAATATAAGTTATTCTCAAATCATACAGAGTGCCCTATAGTCTTATAAAATGCAGAGGATATTTTATTGGATTAAACAGTATATGACTTATACAGCATTATAAAATATTTATATTTTGCATAGTTATCTGTCGTTTAAGTCCATAAAAACGTTTTTAACAGGCATGTATTGTTCCTTCAGGTCTCACTTCCATCAGTTGTATAAATTGGGGTCTGTTAAAGATAAATTTGTAAACAGGTTCATTAAAAAAGATACATTGTGATTTGCTACGTTGCAAGTAGCCGATTTTATACCATCTAACGATTGCGTCAAACGTTCACCGCTTGCCTTTCAAAAAAATTTGTTTAATTACTCTCTTGATGAACAGCTTGTATCCAACGTCTTGGGTCCAACATTAATCCCAGCGTGCTGCAAGAACATTTGACAAATAGTTACGTCCCAAAACCAACATTTCATTGCCTTCGCATTTGTCGCCTCACCGCGTGCCAGCTTATAAATATCAAGCCTAGCTGACCCCATAGCGCTCAGTATTC
This sequence comes from Kuschelorhynchus macadamiae, assembly GCA_030620095.1. Lineage (NCBI taxonomy): Eukaryota > Metazoa > Arthropoda > Insecta > Coleoptera > Curculionidae > Kuschelorhynchus > Kuschelorhynchus macadamiae. Next base: position 18,899 of record JAUTXW010002428.1, on the reverse strand, counting down.
TCCATTAATGTGTTTAGATGCGTCCACTATAATAAAGTAAACGCCCAATTACATGCATGATCGTAGATTTTAATTTAGTATTAAGAATAAAATAACATACATTAGTGGAGTACCACGGCTCGATAAAATGATCGGAAATATTTCAGATTTAAATACTTTTGTATATACTCGAAAAACTCTCTTTAAGTTTATTAACAAAATAAATAATATTATTTCTTTAATATCTGCAAAGAAATAAAAAGGCTTCATTAAATAGTAACGTTAATACGAAGCTTGTGGATTAAAATAAATGAAAGCTGGATCAAATGTAATGTACACTGCCAGTTCATGCAACATTGACAGCCAAATAAGTTTGAACATATATACATGTGACAATTTTTAGTTTATTACATAAAAGTTCAATTCTTTTTTACCCAAAATTGGTTAAATTAATAGAAACGAATATTCTATTATTTTCTGCACTACATGTTCGTCTATAAATACGTCATAGATTTATTATTTTACACATACCTTGTGCATCTCTTGGGGCTTCTGTTGAGCGACCTGCGCATTACCCTGCCCGGAATGATTTGGTAAGATGTTAGGTTGAGAACTAATCACTCCCAACTGACTGAATACTAGTGTCTGCTGATTTTGTGTTGTAGGAATGGTTGGAATGGTGGCGTAACCAGGAAATGTTGTCGCCTGGCTGCCCTGAAGCACCTGTTTTCCTTGAGTAGCAGTGATCATATGAGGGGCAGTCAATTGATTGCCTTGAAATGGTTTCGTGATGACCTACAAATAAAGCGATTAAGTAAACTTGACAGCTTCTCAAAACAAGGTATAACGATTATATAAAAACGGGCCATATTCAGTTCAATTATATGCGATTTGAAATTGATTACAATTGTGATTTATGCATTCTGAAAACCAAAACGATCAAAAAAGCTCCTTAGCGCACAAATGTCGGGCCTATATATGTTAGCATATTCAGTAGGTGTAGATCAAATCATGTTGTTGCTAGGCTAGGTTTGGTAGTCTTCGTTAATGTTGTTTTTGTTTTAACATATGCTGTAAATTCCACAAGCAATTGGCGAACACTGGACAAGTAATCAGGCACAATTAACTAGAAAAAATTGATTTGTATCTTCCCGGAAAACCGCTTTATTTTGAATTATAGAGGCGCTAAATCTATTTTTTCTGCGCTTATTGGCATAATAATATTAGATCGGATTGTAGGGGAGCCAATTGCTTTGGGGTTATTAATGTTGAGAAAAATTCACTAGTACCCTCGAAAACCACAAAACTTCCTAACTAGCAAATATTTTCTAAGCTATTGATCACTAAGGCTGGAAAAATGTTTTTGACATTCCTGAACGAATGTAGTGGAAAATCTGCAAAAGATTAATTAGGTCTATTGAGGTACTTTAAATTAAAGAACACTTTAAGTTATTATTTACTTAGGTGTAGATATTTTCACGCTTTTTAGTTTAAAAGAGAAATATAAATAAGATTTTTTTCCTAAATCAACTAATAGAAAATATTTACGTAAGGAAATAAAATACACAATATTAACAGCTACCATGAGCTTATAAAAAATAATAAAATTCTTACAAATATAAAATATTAATATGAGTCAGACAATAGAATAGACGTTACTACGGAAATGGTACAAAATAATCATTAATAGGATATTGCTGTTAAGACTGCTATGCAACTCCATGAATATAGCTTGTGCTTAATAAATCTCTACTTATTGTCGCGGTGGCAACTTCTTGAGGCATTTACAATATATCATATTATTATTAGTTAGTTCTAAGTAAATTATTTCCGGAGTTTAAGGGCAAACAAGTCCTCTATTCTGGCTTTTTTGTTATTATATTTGATTGTACCGACCCCAAAATAATAATCACTTCAGTCCTTTCTTACTAAATTATTGGTGAAAGCTAGTCACTTCTGTCGTATCTAATTATATTTACCTGGATCTGCTGAGGGTTTATACTAGGATGAAGGGCAATATTTCCAGGCATCAAAAGTTGACCTTGGGTATTGTACAGCTGTTGCAAATACATGGGATTCTGGGTTGGCTGTTGAATCACTTGGACCCTTCCATGACCCCAATCAACCTAAAATAAGTACATCGGTTATTATTTTCTTAAATAAAACTACACAAGTAAAATATGTCTGAAAGTTAATAACCTTAAATTTGCAAACTACGTTACCATGACATTTTTATGACTAATCGTTTAATAATACCTCAAATCTTCCTGCCATAAAAAAAACTCTTTGGTCATGTCTTTTAGGTATTTTTTTATATCCAATATTCTAAATTTTGTTGTGATTGGCTCTGTTAGTTAAAAATTCGAAATAAATTTTATCAAAAAAAAAAAATTGTGATTCGTGATTTAGTCTTTTAAATTAGGAAATTACAGAAAGGGTTGAAAGCGAGCATTTGAGAAGAACGGTCGAAGAAGGCATAATTAATATTACTTCTTGTGAGTAGATTTCATGGTAGTATCTATACAAAATGTGTGATTTTTCACATTTCGACTAGGAAGCTTTCCTGTAATATCTGCAACATCAATCATACGAATTTGTCAAGGCCTTTAAAAGGTTAAAAGAGAAACACTAAAAATCAATGCTAGGAAGCTTTTTTATATTATGGTACGCAACTTTGAGAAAGATATTTATGGACTCGGAAAAAAGTTGTTTTTTAGAGGATGTGAAACGGCATTTGACGCCATATGATTAGGTTTTATTGAAAACTGATATCAACTGGACAGGAAACGTTTGCTTTTAAAGAATTGATGGTTCACTCAAATGGTGTGGGTGACGAAGTGCTTTTAAATATTTGATGATTCAGTTAAATGGTTTGGATGTCAAAGTCTCAGGATAATTTGTGCGGCAACAAACCTCCAAGGCAGTCCTAATCAAGGATTTTGCTTTAGATATATTTGAGCAAACCACATTACTCATTATTTTTTATCTTTATCATATACTTTTCAAAATAATTTAAAAGTTGGATTTGATTCTTCATAGAAGAAAATTAGAGATATGGCTCTGCAATTAGATGGGAGAGTTTCGGTTAATTTTTAAAACATGCCAAACTAGTAGTTCCACTGTTGTTGAGAAAGATCGTCTTGATGTGAAACTCCTGAACTAGACATTTTTCATATAGAACGGATTTTATTAGAGTCTCTCAAAATCACCTATTTGGTCACATGACAGATTGGCCAGTTGTGTTTTAAAAATCGGATTGCGTTTTGTTTAGCCCCCGTTAGGACTTTTTTTATGTAAAAAAGTGTATCTAACGTGCTGGAACTTTTTTAAAAGATATTTAAGTGGGGTTTTCGACAAATAAGAGACCATTTTATGGTTTATAAGTGCTTTGAATTGGATTTCGGCTTAGCGATCTAATTAATAAATATAGGGTGGTAAACAACACAGGGAATTTTTTTTCAAATTTTATGTCTGTCCGATTTTTGAAAAAACTATTTTTTGTTTTTTATTGAATGTGGGTAAATCACTAGTTCAAAAGTTAAAACTGATTTGAAGGGTTTTTGAATAACTGTCGTAGTAACGGAAAAATTAAAATGTTTCACTTAAAAATAATAAAAATAAATAATAAAACCCATTTCGGCGTTTTAATTGAAGGTTCAAAAAACTTCCTTTGTATTTTAGAAAATATCACAATTTTTCTCTGGAGCGATTTTAAATTAAGGGAATGTGCTAAGGGCTCAAATTTAGAAAAATTATCTTGAACTGCAATAAAACCATATTTTTGTTATGTCCTGTATAATTTTATTTTAAGCAATTAAAAAATACATGAATGCTTTTGTAACAAACAAGCCATTTTCAAAAAGTGTTATTCAGATACAGGGTAGTGATTCCAACAAAGATTTAGTAACATTTTATTTTTCGTGATACTAGGAAAATTATATAAAAAGCATTCAAATCAGTTTTTACTTTTGTCCTACTGATTTCTCCACAGTCAATAAAATTCACAAAATTTGCACTATTTTGTTTACCACCCTGTATTTATTTATCAGTTTGACATAATGATGTCACCAGTTATTTTTAAATGTTAATAGGAACAATTTCTTTATGATTCTAGTAGTCCTTTAAACAAAACAACACGTATCATTTTTATTACCTAACGTATTAAAACAAATAGATTATATTAATCCTAATAATAATAACAATCAAAAAAATCAACATATTAGAAAATAAACATTATTGATATTTCTGCATCAAATTAACAGCCTAACAGTTTTTTTGATAATGCTGATATAAACATTCGTTACTATATACTTAGATACAAAGAAATTGAGAAAAAAAATAATATTAAGTTTTTTTCAATAAGTAACAACAGAGAACGGTACACCTGAATGGCCTTCACGGACGCCAGACTGTACTTGTCGTGATATCGTCTGTGGGGTTTTAAATAGGCCAGAAAATCAGGAATATCCAAAAAACTGGATTAGAGAAGAGGTTACAAAACTAGTTAAAGAAATGGTTTTAAATTTATGTTAAAACCCAAAGGGCTATTATGAATTATTTTAGTCCTCTGTAATGTCCAAAAATTTTTTGAGTAATAAAAATGGTTTCTTATGTATAAATGATTTATACATATCAATAATAAGATATTATCCGAATAAATAATTAGACTGACATAACATAGATAATTTTATTATTAACGAATTATTAACAACGGCTTTACCTGTTGAGGATGAGCAGTTTGCTGACTTTGTTGCAAAGGTGACATAGTTGTAATTGTGGTACTGCCAGTTTGTGCAGCTGTCAACACTTGTCCCCCTTGTGTTTGAATTTGAACTTGTTGCCCCTGCTGAGGTACTTGCTGCTGATGCATAGTTGCAGCGTGCTGGGTCTGTTGAGGTGGCCCCATGTTAGTAGTGGCTTGAATACACTGTTGTCCTAAAATATTAATGAATGAGGAAAACAGAACAAGTACGTAGTTCTGTATTAAATATGGCCAATAAAGTAAAATTATAATTTAGATATCAAAATTGACATAATAATAGGTATAATGTGCTAAAGTTAAAACTATGAAATCCGGTACCTTGGGCATTTACAGTTACTTGTTGAAGATGCGGGCTTTGTGCCTGGACCAATTGTTGCTGCTGTTGCAACTGCTGAAATTGCTGCTGTTGCTCTTGCTGTTGTTGTTGCACTTGCTGATTTTGTTGCACAGCTTGGCCATTTGCGTCGACCATTTGTTGCTGCAACAATGGCAATGGTGATACACAATGATATTTACATATTTATGTATTTACACTTTTAAGTGCAAAGGTTAAAGTCTGCACTAATGATTAACTAACAATAATTAATATTAAAACAGTCAAAATTTATTATTTTTTATATATTTTCCTTAAATGATACCTTTACCTATACCTTTACTTATAGCAATCTGTCAAAAGTGTAAGAAAAAAGAAGGTTCCTTAGCGGTAAAGCATAAAAATTCTTATTATGACTTCTGAGATATATAGGCTTTTTGTCCTGCTGGGTGCATATTAACTGTTTTTAAAAATCAAATACGGTTTGTGCATGTGGAATAGAATGTTTAACTTATGAAATGGTTTTTCCATGATACATTTCAGAAATAATTCGAAAAAGGTCGAAATTGATTTCAATTCTTAGAATATTATATATTAACAAGAATGTACTAAAAATTAAATACCATTAAAGAATAATTTAAATCAAATGTAAAGAAAGACTTTAAAAAACAATGGACATTAGAATCCTTAAAAGATGAACGGTGTGTGTTCAAAGACATTTTTCTTTCGCGAAGTCGATTTAACATAAAGCAAATAATATTTAATAATGAACATTGTTTAAATGATATTATTTTCAGTAAAAATCTATGAACTAGTTGATTATTCTATGTTTAAAGATCGCCTCCCCTAATTTGTAAAACACTGAAAAATCTACTGACCGAAAAGACCTTTTTTAATTATTCACTAGGCAAATTCATAAAAAAGCACAGGTTAATCAAAATTAAATAATTAGGGTATAAATTAAACTACAAGAACTGTTCAAAAAGATAATAGGAATTTTTAATAAGCAAGGAAATATCTAACTTCGATAGTAATTAGTACCTAGTTTAATTAACTAAAATTATAGAAAAAAAAAAGTTAGTACCGAATGTGCTAAATTTTTGGGACTTATCTTTGTTACATCGATAAGCATAGAACATCGTAGTACTTCCGGTATTATAAAGGAAATTCTTTATTATTTATTATTGAACAATTAATACTTATGCCTTTTCATAACATAAATTCTTACTTAATAACAATAGTAGTTTATATTTGAATACTTACTTTAGCAGTTCACTAGCTTTGAGTAAAGCCGCGCGTTTTTAAGACGTTTTAGGAATAAACGTTTTATAGCAGTTCGCATTAAGTATAATCTTTGTCAAATCAAGTTTTAGGTGTAAATGACTTGGAAAATTAAGACTAAAATTTATAAGATCTGGTTAATTTAGTTACGCCACTGGTACCTTTTTCTGGGAACTCGGGACCTTACCTGCTTATTGATGTCTGCCATAGCTCCCGACATCCCTGCGTCTACGCTCTGCTTGATAAATTCGTGTCCTCTGTCCAAGTTCAACAATGTGTTTGCCACGTCATACTTGCAATCGTCGGCCGTAATATCGTGGATACCTGCCTTCTGAGCGAGGGTTTCTAAACACTGGAGGGAACGAGAGCCTGCAATAAAGCCGCGATTTTATTACTGTGTCTTTACGATGTTAATAAAATGATGGTACACACAATAAAAAAACTTAAACATAAAGCTTTTCAGGCTTTATCTGATGGTTCAATTATACATATTTACTAATGTAGTAGGTATCTCGACTTTGGCAAAATCTTCTAAGCTTGAATAAGGATAATCTCCTTGTTGACAGTAGCTATATCTATTGATAGGTAATAAAAACTATTCGATAAATTTAAGTCATATCCGTAGTGATTGCTGCGTGTCGATAGTTCCATAGGTAGAAATGCTAACGTCCCTCCTCACCTTTATAAATATGTACCCTATTTAAAAACTATCGATATTATTTATTGGCTACCTATCAGCTAACATCCATAAAGTGCCTATCCCTAGTTCAGCATACGTACGTTCTCGTAAAGGTTTTTGATTGTTAGGTGGACGCTATGTTATAATTTTTCTTATTTATTGTAAATGCTAACGCTTTATATCTCCTAATGGCTGAAGTTTTGAGGTATAAATAAAAAGCGGTAGAATTGGCAACTCTAACACTACCTGCAATATTAACTTAATTAAAATTGCTGACGCAAATACTGTACTACTGAATAAAGAAACAAGTAAACGAAAACACTGGTTTAAAATTTTATTTTTTTTTAATTATAAAAAATATATTGTATTTCAATTATTTGTTTGCGGCCTATATTGAATGACAAATCGGTTGCATGTAAAAGGTTGATCATTTATATTTGACTAGAAGTATAATTTATTAGCCTAAATATAAAAAATTTATATAAAGTTGTAAGATGTCTTATAGTTATAACCTCTAAGCTGAATAATCAACATTTATTATCAGTCTTAAAAATATGTATAAAAAAAAATATGCCGATTTGAAAGGAAACAATAAAAAGTAAAAAAATAATTGTATTCAATTAGAAATTTACTTTAATTACTTTTTTTACTTTTAACAGTACGCTTCATCTAAAACCTAATTATCAAAAAAGACATTTGTGTATTGAAGCCTAGTAAGTCTATTTACTGTTTTTATCGCTTGTCGCTGACTACGTAAAGTAAAATTCCCAAGATAAAATAAAAATATTTTTTCTTTTTAGTGTTCTTTCTAGTTCTTAGTGTTATTTATAACACGTTTTATTATTTTATTAAAGGTCAGATGATCAAAGTTTTCAACGCCTAAAGCATAGAGAAAGGAAAGAAAACAGAGAGACCGCAATTATTGGTTATGAATAGGAAAAACAACAATTAATAATACATTTTGACTAAGCCTACATTAAAATGCTAGATGTCTCTAATAAAATAAAAATACAAGAGTCCTTTGTACTTAAATTTTTGCTAGAACCACAATAACTTATATCAAAAGTGCTAACTGTACATAGGTACAGAGAACTAGTAATACCAATTACCGAAAACTAAAATAGTAAGTAGAATTGAAGTTCGAACCCCTAAAGAAAAACCACACACATCTCAGTTTCTGACACAAGGATTTTTTTGTGGCCAAAATAAAGTTATTCATTATTACCAGCATTAAGGTCAAAAGTATACTATACCTCCAGGAATGCCCAAAATCTTTTTTTTGGTTAATTACAATTCATGCACTAAATTTCAAAACAATATATTAAAGCATTCGAAACTATTTCCCGTATTCAAAATGGGGCATTACGCATTACTTTAAAATCTTCCTAAAAATGTCATCCAAATTGGTTAAATCGGTCTCTGCGATATTAAAAATATTTCTTACTTTTCATTATCAAAAAAAAAAAACAGTCTCCTCAATTTTAAATTAGCGCTCAAGTTAATTCATTCAATTTTTATATTCTATTTGGTTTAAATTCCAAACATACCATCTTTTTTATGTGTACCTCCTCTAGTTGTTCTAAGCGATTTTAAAGCCTAATAACGCACAGTGGGGATATACCATGATGCATGATAGTTGCAAGATGCAAGAAATCAATAATGGTTGGGGGAAGTCGGAGGAAAATATTCATAAGGATTTAGTATCAGCTTGGCAGTCTACGCAAATACAAATTGTATGACACAGCTAAAAACCTTTTTAAGGGCGTAAAGGTTGGTAACAGGCACAATCGACTAATTTAATAATAACACTAGAATGTTTAATGCTATTGCTGTACTACATATAGAGTGGTTATAATCAAATCCAATTAATAACTTACATAAAACAACCCGCAAAAAAATTTAATTAATGCAGTAATGTATGTATAATATGTTAAATAGTAAAATACGAAGCTATTAAAAAGGGAGGTAATCTAAAAATATCAAGCTTTTCAGGAGTTTTAAAGGCACATACTAGTATTTTAATTTATGACATTTTTATTGCTAACTGATGAATTATTTAATAACTTGTTTTAATATATTGCCTTGAAATAGCGGATTTGTAATTACCAAAAAGGTAGAGATACATCCTCCTACTACAGAGAAGGGAAAACCGTTTTCTTATCAGACTATTTCGGTAGGTAACTCTAAATCAATAGAAGTTGATAATATTAAATGGTTTAATTCTAGATACAAATCGTTGGTCTCTAGATGAGGTATACGGTACGAAGGCGGTGAAATCCAAAATATCGTGTTTCATATGTTATTCTGGGTATTTTGGAGTACAAAGTTGAATTTTACTAATAATTTTTATTTTTGAATATATATAGATACAACATCGCCTAAAAAGTTGATGTTGATAGATAGCGCTGTTTATATAATTTTAGTTACCGTGCTCTAGCAAAAAAAACCTAACCAGATATCTTAAAACACATAGTCAGAAACAGTCACGCTTGCAAGCGTCCTATCTTGTTCTGATTTGACCAGGCGGTATCTCAGAAACTAAAAGCATAATAAAAATAAAAAATGGGAGATATGTATAAATAAAAAAGGATTTTTTTTCGGTTATAAAGCTATCGTTAAATCCATAACACAAGGGACGGTGGTCTCGCCATATAAGTTTACTTCAGGTAACTAGGTACTAGGTAGATCCACAACGGGTTAACACTAGGTTCGTCAATAAAGCCAACATTAAATTCATAATCAATCAATAATCGGTGTCACTAGGTGATCCACACCGGGTTAGCACCATGTTCGTCAATAAAGTCATCGTTGAAGCCATAATAGAAATATGACTGTTTTTTGTAAGTTTAATATAGCACTACCTCTGAAATATATTATTTGATTTTAACAATGGCTTTCACAAACAACCTCGTAAAGATCCATTTAGTGCTATCGATTCACATAGCTAGCAATATATCCAATATAATGTTTTTTTATAGTACTCCGTCAAATTTTAAAAGACTACCAAACATTTTTCTTTTAGGCCACTAATTAACGTTGTAGTATGTAGATTAACTGTGTATTATGTATTTAATGTTTGCTACTTATCGCATCTACCATTTTTGTGTTATCGAATACTAAACCAAAAATGCAATAACACCCCTAGATTAGAAAGGAAATACGAACATTTTCGATTATGGCCTTCACCCCAGTAAAATTTAAGCCCTTACGGGCAGGTAGTAGTTGGCTCAAATTTTAAGTGCAAAGGCCCACAATATTTGTTTATTTTATTAGGTAAGTCTAACAATCCATCTACGTTCAATCTAGATTTAAGCCTCGAAAATTGAGACAGATCTTTTTAGTAAAACTTCTTATAAATAAAACTAAAAACAATGAAATAAAATTTTGTACAAACAACCTATGCACATAAACATTTCGTGTAAAGTTGACTGAGAGATTGTCGACTTATACCAGTTTCTTTTAAGTTTCATGTAACGAGCAAAATGTAACACCTTAAACTGACTTTTTATCTTGGATCTGTTACAGTACATATTCCAAAACATTTAACCACGTTCCAGTTTACTACACCTTCCCTCAATTTACGATGCGTCAATACCCCTGTTCACGTAACGTATGTTTGTACAAGGTGTCAATTTTGATAACTAAGCATTTTTTAGCTACTTTTAAGGGACTCGTTAAGGCTTTATCCTTTAATTATGAAACTACTCTGGGAGAATATTTAATATTCCTCCAGAACTAAGTGATACCCAGATTATTATTATTAAATTATCATTCCTTCGATCTGGCAATTTGATAGAACGATACATTTTAAAATTTACACTACTGTAAGTCTAACTTTATAATTTGCTCACGGAAACTGCAGGTAAGAAAATTAATTTGTGTTTCAGCTGTTTGGGGGTAACGCCAGTACTAGACATTATTATTGGTATAATTTCTACTTTTTTCATATGGTACATTTCCTTAACTTCTATTTTGAATTCCAAGTATTTCTGGAGTTTCTCTGCCATCTTGAAGGTCAAGTGGTTTACGTTGGGGATATACAAGATATGCAGTTTTTTCTCTTTTATTAATTATTATTAAATCGGGTCTATTATGTCTCACATCGGTATGTGTGATAATAGTTTTTGTTGTATAATATTTTAGCTTTGTCATTTATTATTACGGGTGCAACTGAAATAGTTTTAGGTCTCCAAGACGTATGAAGTATTTTTATTATTAGTATTAGTATTATTGCAATCTTCATGAGAAGGCAAGTTTTCTATGGTCTAAGGGGCATAAAATAATATTTGCTTAGGAGAGGTATTCAGAATAAGAATAACAAATCGAAAATTGAACCGGCCAGACATTATATCGTTCCGATAAGAATGAAAGAAAAACCTTTTTAATAGATATTTCAAACTCGAACAATATTCAGAAAACCATCCGATGAAAATAAGCAAAATACACTGATTTGACCACTGGTTGGCATCATACCAAAGAACTTTTCAGGAAATTTGACATTTTGAACGTCAATGAAGTTTTGATATCCGAGATTCAGAGATCAGAGATCCTAAATACTTGCCGCATTGTCAATAAACATTTATAGGCATAATGCTGCTCTCCGGATGCTCTAGTACCATCTTAGACAGACGAAACGCCTGTATTACCATATGCCCCAAGCGATATCGAAGCTGTGATGGAAAATGACAATTGTCGTCTTTACTCGATGTACGATTTCCCCACCACAGCTAGGCTGCAAGCCATGATATCGTTCTCTTGGACCAGCGGAGAAAGTCTATGTTTGTCATAAATTTTCAGCCCAGACAGAGCCAACATCTTGGTCAAGGACTAGGATAAGCGTTCCAACTATCTAGGAACTGCTAACCGAACTTTGCAAGATGTACCCAGAATATTAGGTTCAAATGATGGTCATCGTTATCGGCGTTTTAGGAGGTACATAACTTGATTCTTTTCTTTCTGAACTAAAGGAGAGGCCAACTTGCAAAGCCTTACCCGAACAATTGCTGGTAATGATGCAGAAAGATGTTGTTCTTGTGTATACTCATCTATTGAGGCAAATACATTTAGCTGAGGATCACTCGACGAGCAGGCTTCCGGAGTGGTCATCCTTGGCCAGAAAAAAAATGTAATGCTATTTTTCTGTGCGTTCGACTCGCCTGGGTGGGTCGAAGCTAAAATAGTGCCTCGTCGAAATTTTTAACTATACATAATAATAATGTTTTTAAAAGAAGACAATGTGACATAATTTATGAATACCTTGTTGATGATTAGTGTCGTTATCCTGAGTAGAGGAAGGTTCTTGATTGTTAGGTTGTCCTTCTTCGTTATTATTGAGTTTCTGTTGTTTTGGTGGTGTGTTTGTAGTATCCTTTAAAGGCTGCTTATGCTGCTGAGAATGGCTGTCAGCCTGTTGTTGCTGTTGTTGTTGCTGCTGTAGGCTATCGTAGTGTTGCGATCTGAAAGAAAAAAAAATATAAATAAATGGTTTGTGAAATAAAATTATGAATTTGGAAGTGACCAATACCACTAAATTTTAGGTATTAAAAGCACGCAACAATAAAATTTGGCTCGATATTACGCAGGAGCGTGATTTAAGTCTATGATTGCCGGATAATAGCGTAAAATCGATTTACAAACGAATTTAACCAGGCGATCGAATGTCGTGCGTATAAGACTGGCAACTCTGCTCAATTATACACAACATAATATAAAGTCCATTCATCGGATATTTTATTTTACCTTGGATGTATGGGAGTGTAATTGTGTAATTAATTCCTATATACCAGCCGTTATTTTATAAAAAATAATGTAAACCTAATCATCGTAACTACCCTCAAAAATAACAAACAGTAAAACATTTCGGCTGTTGGATCGATAATTTTAATTATTTGAGTTATGCAAAAAATTAAGATATAAAATATAAAATAGTTTAAAATAAACAAATATGATAAAATTGTTGCGAGTTGTACGTTCGGTAAAGTTGTTTTCTGCTCTCCCTGGTTGTGCGGCACAGATATGTAATATCCGAATATAGGTCTGTTTTCCTATTGGAATAAAATTGTGCTTTATTGGTGTACATGTTATATTAAGGGGGAACTGCACGCAGTATTTTTATGAAAAAATCAAATCTAGAATTATAAAATAGAAGTATATTTGTCCATTTTCGGCTATTTTTTGACAACTTTTTGACGCAAATGCCGTCGCATATAATTTTTTTTTCCACAAAATGGCTCTTTACCGCCTTGCATTGATTCTTTGTCTACGTAACTGCAGAATTTGAAATGGTAAATCGTACTCATGTCTTTGTATTTCTGCAGCGCGTGAACCCTTTTGAACCCATTTTTAAACGAAATTTAAATTGCCTATACATAACACATTTTTTTGAGGTCGGACGTGCAGGAGGTTTTCTCTAATACGTAGGTACCTTTTCATCTTACTTTGAACTTGACTAGACCTTATCGCTGGTTTTTCACTTTTTGCGTGCAGTTCTCCCTTAAGAGGATTAACTTAAGTTAATATAAAAAAACTTCAGTTCCGCTTTTGTAAACGAAATTATAGACAATCTGTGGGGATTCCCTTTTTTCTTTTGGTACGGTCATTGAACTTGAATAATAATAATAATATATATATAAACAAAACAATGTTTATTGTCTCTTCTTGTTTATCCTAGTGTAAGCCTTTTTCCTTGGCGGCGTCTTTGTCTTGACTTAATGGTCCAGATAGGTCCCTGGACGTGAAGCGTGTGCCCTTGTCTTTTTTCCTATCTATACTTTTATTTTAAGAATTATTTGATCAAATTTTAAATTTGACGAAAAAGAATTTGAATCTCCTAATTAAAAAAAATGTAAAAAAACTTAAAGTAATTGGCATTTCACCCAAGTTGCTGCAAAAGAAGCAAATCTTACACCATTCTGGATAAAAATGTCATATACTGCACTAAAATACGCAAGGCGCAGTTGGCACAAAAGAAAGAAAAATATTTTGGCTCTTCCGCAACGTACAAAATACATAAATATACATTAAATAAAAAATACTTTAAGAGATTGGGTATTTCAACATGTGGATATGCCTACGGCAGTTTAAGGCGAGATACCAACAAAAATAGACGAAGTCCACATTATCTAGTCCTCCTAAACTATAGGGACTACTATTTTCAATTAACCTTTTCGCACGGGTTGAGACGCGGGATCACCATAATTCAGGCGGGATTCCCTTAGTCCGTGCCGGCTACATGCCTATTTATATTTCAAAGAAATAAAGGTTCATTGTTTACTGGACTTCAAGAGAGCGCGTCATTATTCGTTTTGTTTTTTTTTATTAAATATGAAACACTACAGATACTGATCCAGAATTGTTAATTCATTCGAGAAAGGCCGGTTCTATGACACAAGGCCCTAGAACGTGTACGCCTATTCCTCCCTGGTTCGCATAACTACGAGGATATAGAAGACCAATTCGATCAAGATCCATGATTAAACACTACTAACCTCAAAATGATTTAAAAAATAATGTGAGCGAAAATAATCGTCGACCATGTGCGGACTGAGAGGGTAAGCGGATGCGAGTCACCCCGCCCAAGTTAGCGGGTGCACCCGGTTCCTTCCAAAGGAGCCTAAGGTTTGGGGGTTAAAACCCCCATAGAGCCACTGTTACTTAACCCAAAATAATTGAAATAGTATAAAATAAGAACGTTTTTTTTCGGGATCGGCGGTTACTGCCCCAGAATTAGTTTTACTTATAACGAAAATCAAGTAATGACTTTTTTTTGGCTGTCCTTTTTTATGCCCAAACAAAAACGTCAACTTTTGTGTCGAAATTTTTCGCTCCTAGAGTCAAGGTCTATATATGCTACTGGGGACAAGAACGATTGCAGTGCGAGAACAAATTCTGCTAATAGCAAAAGAGCTTCTTCTTAGTCTAACGAAGATAAATAATAATCCCCTTGATTATTTATTTTCAGAAATTACGTAATCTACAAGTACAATTCTTTCTCTGCATATTCCTGGGGAAAACGATATATACATATTAAAGAAAATGTATTTTTTTATCGGCAAATAAATAAACACCTCTCGAACATGCCTTTTTATCTTCCCAATCAAAGTTTTATATGATTTGCATAACAGAATAATAAAAAACTAAAAATTCCGGGCACGATTTTTTTTGCGTGTACACCTCGGCGGATTTGTACGTGCCTTTGACATCCAAAATGCAATTATTACATTTGCGCCGGAGGGTTTTCTCTCCCGATGCTCGCTGTTTCTCCCAGGGGGAATAGTGGATTTTTTCCATTTTTACGCAACGCTTGCTCCCTTTCGTCGGAAGAGAGATATACGCTATCCCTAACAGGGAGGATTTTCAAGAAGGGCACTACAGTTAGTTAAACCTTTATTAAATTTATCTAGAGGGACCCGAAGAGATTATCGTTGCATGTAGATGGACTGTTTATTTTATATTTCCTTGGATTTTATCAGATTTGAACTTCGATGTACAGGGTGGGCCAAATTGGACACTTTTAAAGGGAAACTCCCTTTTCTAGAGGAGATAGGCAAAAAGTAATGTCGGTGTCTGGGGCTCAATTTTGACAAAAAACATAGTGGTGGAAACCGCACATCGATATCTCTTACCGTTTCAGAGTTACAGGGTGTTTTTCGAAAATGTGCATTTTTAACAAGTAGCTGTAATTTTTTTCCTATTGATTTTTTTTTGTTTCTGTAAAAACATTTTCAAAGCAACTTTTTACGTAGAATTTAATGGTTTTAGAATAATTTAAAAAAAATTAATAGTTTAATAGGTATAAGCAAAAAAAAAATTTTTTTATATGGTACACCCTGTATATTATTGAATAATTGAAAAGAGCTTAAAATTACCTTTCCGAAAACATAGCACACTTGATATTTTGCTCAAGTTCTCTTTGAAATAGAGAGTTTTTTATAGTTTACTCATTTTAAACCAAGTAGGCTTTGGACGCACGCGGCCTTAAATAAGAAACAATTGCGTACTGCTACTAGTAGTTACTTAGCAAAAAAGTGTATTATTTACAACGAAATCATTTATTATTTATAATTTAAAAACAAATAACAAATTTAGAAAAAGGTTAATTAAAATTAAAAAAAATTAAATTAAAAAATTAAAATAATAATACGAAATAGTAATAAAAGATTTTTCCTACAGGAGGTTTTCAAAATGTCGACCGTTTTCTCTTATGCACAGACGGCATCGTTTCATCACACTCTTTGCAGAATTCATTAATTCAAGAGGGGTGAGAGATGCAAACCCTCGCATAACTGCGACTTCTAAATCTTCTCTTGTATTTATGGGCAATTGAAAAATAACGTTCTTTAGTCTTCCCCAAAGATAAAAATCCATAGGGGTTAGGTCCGGCGACCTCGCTGGCCAACGATTAGGACCTTGGTTACCTATCCAATTATTTTGAAAGTTAACGGCTAGAAAATTGCTGATGATTTCAGCATTGTGTGGCGGTGCCCCGTCTTGTTGGAAGAAAATGTTACGGTGTGCCATTAAGGGTAAATCATCAATGAGAGGTTCTATTTGTTGTTGTAATATTTGTAGATACCGTTGAGAGGTGAGAGTTCCATCATAAATTATTGGCCCAATAATCCTACCCCTAAATATACCTGCCCATACATTAAATCCAAATCTTCCCTGATTTCTTACCTACTATTGAATGAATTTTCCTGTGCCCATATAGGAGTTATACCGATATATATATGCTTCATATACAATTTAACGGAAAATATATATTTTTCTAAAAACCAGTGGCAAAAAACTATGCGGCGTCCAAAATCTCCGGGTCTAAGGTGATGCACTTTTCTGGTTCTATATGGTTTAAAATTATGTTTCTTTAAACTTCGTCGAATGTTACTTCGTCCCAGTCCTGTTACTGTAGTCAGTTTTCGTGTGGATGTTTTGGGATTATTTTGAACGGCTCCTAAAATTACTATTTCTTCTAATATCTCTGTTTGCTGCATACTGTTTTGGTCTATTTTTCTTAAACTGGCCACTATTAATTAAATTGTAACGCAATATATATATATATATATATATATATTTTTCATAATATATTTTAAATTTAATTAAAAGCCTAAACCGGCCTAAACTAAAACAAAGCGTCGATCGTCGATACAGCCAAAATGGCTAAAATAACAATTTGACAACTACTTACGCAATTGTTTCTTATTTAAGGCCGCGTGCGTCCAAAGCCTACTTGGTTTAAAATGAGTAAACTATAAAAAACTCTCTATTTCAAAGAGAACTTGAGCAAAATATCAAGTGTGCTATGTTTTCGGAAAGGTAATTTTAAGCTCTTTTCAATTATTCAATAATATACAGGGTGTACCATATAAAAAAATTTTTTTTTTGCTTATACCTATTAAACTATTAATTTTTTTTAAATTATTCTAAAACCATTAAATTCTACGTAAAAAGTTGCTTTGAAAATGTTTTTACAGAAACAAAAAAAAATCAATAGGAAAAAAATTAAGCTACTTGTTAAAAATGCACATTTTCGAAAAACACCCTGTAACTCTGAAACGGTAAGAGATATCGATGTGCGGTTTCCACCACTATGTTTTTTGTCAAAATTGAGCCCCAGACACAGACATTAATTTTTGCATATCTCCTCTAGAAAATGTAGTTTCCCTTTAAAAGTGTCCTATTTGTCCCACCCTGTACAAGAAACAGCAGATTGCAGTTATTTTAGTCCAGAATATGAAATCAATTAATTATTATTTAAATAATATTTTTGTCAAAACCTTAACCCTCATATTCCGTACAAACCTTTTTTAAAAACGTCTAATACGAATATAAAAAAATAATTGCATATATGTATTTCATAAATATTATAAGTGTTGTACAATATATATATATATATATATATATATATATATATATATATATTATATGCCTTTTCCCTAGATATATTTTCTTTAAGAAGACTGGTAGTGTGGAAATAGTATTTAAATATTGCTCTGAAGCTCGTGGGTAAAGAAATGTCATTTAAATTCTTGCTTGTCTCCAATATACTTAACCCTCTGTAATTTTTACTCGCACACTATCTTAAAATATATACCTGTATGTAAAATAAAACTTTACGATTTCCTATCATAAATTTGCCTCTTTTCTATAATAATTTAGTTTAATGTACTTTGGGCGACTGTTAAAACTGAAGCTTCTTATTCACCATTTTGTTCAAAATTGTTACAATAAAATTACCTAAAGCCTATTAAATGTATACTAAAATAGTTGGTAATTTTTAGCATGATGTTCAATACAAAATCATAAGAATTGCAGCATAAAAAAATTAATTGTCAGTTAGGAAAGAAAAATAATTAAAAGAGGAATATGTAAAAAGTACAAAAGGCTTTCCTCATTTTTGTACTATTGTATTCGTATATACTATCGTGCGTTTACTTTATTGTACAATAGCCCTAATTCTGATAATACGGCCAATTTGGAGCTAAAATTGAGAAATAAATTCCGCCCCTGCACAAATGTAGCCTGCTTCTCCCAACCCAGAAGAAATTACTAAAATTGGAGCTATAAATTTTGTCAACGTGCCATTTTATCGGCAAAGTTTTCACGTAAAATATATTGTAGTAGTGCCATTTTCTTAAAGCCATTCGTTTGAAGGAAATGCTTTACTGACAAGTTGGAGGAATATGAGATTTGTTTCAATGCGTAGATGTGAATATGTTACATAAGCTTCCATTGTCTTTTTAAATGAGGCTCAAGGAAAAGTTTAGCAAATAATGGTCCACGCTATTGCGTTGAAGCTATATAAGTTATATTTTCTTTGGAATTTGTGTTTTTATGCTCAAAGTCGCTTATAAACTAAATTCCGAAAAGGGTTGAGGTAATGCTGAACT